>JAQSVH010000010.1:5398783-5439212 GCA_029448705.1 Adansonia digitata
TTTTATATTAAAATAATATATTTTTATTTAAATTTAATTATAAAATATATAAATATTAATAAAAATAATTTTTTAATTAGATAAACATTGAAACGGGCTAAATGCACGGGCCAAATCACGTCAAAAACAAGTCTTAAAAATTTTTAAATTTTTTTAAATCATAACTCAACCCGCCTTGATTCACAGAGATTTTCTACTTTTTTCACTTGTTTATGTTCAGATCTCAATGGTAGGTTAGGTGTGATGTTGAAAGTGAAATTAGACTTATTCATAGATCGAGCAATCTATTCTATTCGACAAATCTTACTTGATCATATTCAAATTTAAACATGTATTTTTATATTTTGAACCATCTCAATTAGATCTAAAATAATATTTTTATATTAAAATAATAAAAATATATTTTAATCAAATAAATAATGAAAGATTCTAAATAAGCAGATTGAGCTAAGTGAAAAATAAATATAAATAAAAATTTTAAATTTTTTAAAATCTTAATTTAATTTAATCTGATCCGTAATCTTCGGATAGAACTTAAAAGATACGAGATTGGACTTTATGACTCCCCTCCCCTCCTAAAGAATAAATCGTAGACAGACAAGTGTGTGCCAGCTACAGGTGGCAGATTGGTTATAGCAGACATTGTGTTCAATTCAACAACTGTTCTGTTGCTATTGCCAACACCAATGCGCGGTAATATACTATCTATTATCATTCAACACTAAATATGGTCATAATTTTTGTTTCAACCTCCAAGGATCCCTCGATCAACTTCTTTACCCTTTCACGGTAGAAAATTTATTAATTAACTTTTGCATTACGATGAATAAAATATTTTAATTTTTATATTATTAAATTTAATATTTTATATTATTAAATTTATAATAAAAAATAATTAATGATAATAAAAAATTATTTAAAGATTAATAAAATATTGATATAGTATATGGTATAAAATTTTAAATTTTATATAAAAGTAAAATTTAGATTTAAAGTTAGATTTTAGTTATTTTTTATATAATTTAAAATTTTATATTATATGATATATCAATATTTTATCGATATTTAAATTATTTTTTAATATTATTAATTTTTTATTTATTATAATTTTAAAAATATAAAATTAAAAAATTAAATTGAATAATATAAATATTAAAATATTTTTTATTATAATATAAAACTTTTAATAGACTTTTATCGTTTTCCACCCACTTGAGCCGGTGAAAGAAATAAGATAAACCAACACAAATTTTATAAAGCGAAGGGAGAACAATTGCTAAAAATGATGTGGCTGCCTATACCTACAGCCTCCAATCCAGATTTATTGGCATCAGTGCTTTTTAGAGGTTTTTTTTTTTAAAAAAAAATAATAATACAGAATACCTTATCAGGGAGATTCTCAGTCAAAAGGGCTTTAGTTGAGTTGTTTTGATGCTCTTTTAATTGAGAAAGAGTATTGCGTTTGGAAGCAAATAGAACACATCCAGTGAACTTATCCTGTAGCTTAGGTTTCACCTTTTACTGACAATGTCATGGGCTAGGTACTGAGAAACATTGGAAATGACTAGTATCGTTTCAAACCGGAGATGATAAAGAATAGATAACCCACTTTCTAAGTGCGTAGAGCATATTTCATGATTCCTATCACTTCCTAGCGACAACTAATAATGGAAAAGCTATGAAAACTAAACTAATGTTAAAATTTAATATAAACAAACACTAGTTTTCACTAAAATTATCATGTCGCATTGAAGGTTTGTGGTTCTCAATAAGGATACAAACTTTGTAGGATGTACCCTGATCAGATAAAATATTAGGGGACACCTAACCCGCAATTTTACCCGGTAACAGTAATCAAATAAAATTTGGTTGGTGCTTTCCTATTCACTAGTATTTCTTAATTCTCTAAACGAGTGTACAAAGTGTTAATTAAGCTGTTAAGAGAATTGAAGACGGCCGAATCAAATACAAAAACTACATCTATAAAATACACTCGTTGAACTGAGGCCGTGATAACATTTATATTTATGTATAATAATATATATACTGTGATGAATCCAGATCACCCACGAGAATTGTCCAATTATAAATTGTTTGAAAACGCTTTTCAATTAATGAAGTGGTTAAGAGGGCCCACAGCCTCTCATGGACGAGACGAACATGATGGAACACCCTTTTTTTTTTTTGGGTGTGTGAGAGAGAGAAGCCAAAGCGTTGAGATCACGGTCACAGTTGTGCGCTTTATACACAGGTGGGATCTGGAAATGATCTCACATGTACATGTTACCTCCCCTGGTAGGCATCAAAAGAAAGCAAAAACAGAAATGAGAAAACTTGAGGAGGGAAATATATAGAGACGTAGTGAGTCGTGGCGAAGAGTTGATCACATGTGAGATCCTCACAAGTACTGCCTCAAAGGTACATGGGAAAGAGCCCAAGCCCATGAATAGGACCATTTCTCTGTGAAATCAAATTCCCTTTTTTGCTATCCGACTCTGACTCTGATATATGGGAGTAGGAATCTAAATTGTCATAATTAAAAAGGTTTAGGGTGCCGGCAAGAGAGGCGTGGAATGTATGGCTTAATGCAGTCCACAAAATTTGACCAAAGATATAAAAAAAAAAAAAATAGGCAATGCTTTTGTAAAGCCTTTTGTCTGTCTTTGGCATTTTTATTTTTTTTAGTCGGATATATAATATAAAAATACAGTAATACGGGTAATGGAGATAGATGAGTGATGGTGATGACGAGTCCTCTCCCCTCTAATGAAGGCCTCAGTCCGTCATCACACTTTGGCCTCCAAAATGATTGTAATCTGAGAAACCTATAAAAGAAACAGCTTCACAAGGGTTTTGCTTCCTTTGCATGTGAAAAGCACTAGTGCTTAGGGACGCTGTCCTTTTCTCCAAGGATTTGTTTACTTTTTTCTTCCAATATATATATATATATATGTATGGATGCTGGTGGTTTTCTTTCTCAGTTCTACATTACCTTCATTTTCTTTTGTTGTCATCCATCCATATTGTCTATCTTCTTTGATTGAACACAACACGAGAAACGGGTCCTTTCCAGTTTGCCTTTCGACACATCAAACTTCTGCATAGCCTGTTGTAAGTTGGTTACGGCCCCATGACCATGAACGGCATTCCTTTATCAATATATTGGATTATTGGTGCCTGCCAGGGAAAAAAAAAGAAAAAAAAGGGATGTTTTTAGAATTTCATTTTTTTTATAATTTTAGAAATTTCCGTTTGACTGTACTACCGTTCATATCGTATTCGTTTTTAATCAATATTAATGGATGCTACACTTTTTTTTCCTTAAATTATTATTATTATTATCAACAGTTATGATGTTAGAATCATTACATTGCAAACAAAGAAATTTATGGTGCATCATTAGGCTGTTGAATTGAAACAGTTGCAAGTAAAAAGAAGTGAAGAGAAATTTGCTAATTCCTAAAGCTAATGTGCAACTCAAGTATTCCACTTACAAAAATTGCCACAACCAACTCGATTGGGAATTTAGAAAATTACTAAGAGAGTTGCTAACTTGGGTTGGGCCGAACAAGCCTTTACTTCACTACTCCTGCGGCCTAACCTAACAATGGTTTTTATATTGTACCCCGTAATTCTGGGTTGTACACACGAGCTCTTCCTTCATAAATGCATAGAAGTGCAAGGCAAAGGCCATCCTTGTTGGTGATCTCTCAGGCCTCATCATACTCAGGAAACTCTGCTTTAAATACTCCGTAAATTTTTTGGATATAATCCATCATATCGTGTTTTCATTTCACTGCAAGTGCTTTCAACTCGTAACCCTTTTCTCTTTTGTAAAGCAAAAGCTGCCTTGCCTGCCAGAATCAAATTCAGCAGATATTATTACTAGACATCCGTCATTCCAATAAGCTGCTAGTTTTCAACATTTCACATAGGAAATCGAACTTTGATTTTAATTCCATACTAAGATTTCAACATGCACAAGTTCAAATTCAAAACAAGTCCATGTATGACCGCGTCTAAGGATTTTACATCAACGCAAGGAAGGAAAGGTACAGAACAGAACTATGCAGCCTGGAATCAATTTTTTAGTTCTTGTAAAAACTGGTCTCTCAAGCTCAAGGAAAACATCAGCAAGGGAATATCATTTCATCCGTCGCAGATTTGAAAAGATGGCAGGATGTTTAGGATCACGCTTCAACCATAGGCTCAGGACCAGATTGCTCATTATGGGACCTATTTGACTGTCGTACAGAGTTGAAAAGGATGTCTTTGATAACCTAAAAAGTACAAAATGGAAAAATATTACGGATAACTAGTTAAAATCTGAATGCAATAATCAATTCATGGACGGATAAGCTTTTCAAAATTAAAGCAAGAATTTCTAGGAATCTGGAACACTAGTCACCTGTGACATTAAACCATGGACTTGCTCCACAGTTATCTTTGCACTATCTCTAGTAATCTTAGCAAGCTGCGATTCCTCCTGCAACTAACACATGGGTATGCACATCGCATTTAGTTAGAGAAAAATAAATTATCCTGAAGAAATCTCAGAGTATCATACTGACCTCCTTCTTTCGAGGGGGTCCTAGTGGGCCAATGCGAGAGTGAGCCAACTGATTCTCTGCTTGCTCCAACTTTTCAGCTGCAAGATCGAATAATGTGATCAAAATAAACAACCAAGAACTTGGTCACAGTTTCATGCGCAAACAAGAAACTATTACTATGTATACAGCAACATTTTCCTCTCAAATCTCAACTGAAACCAGAAAAGAACAATTACCTAAATCTGAAATTTGTCCAGCAACATAATCTCCATTGCCTAAGAGAGGTGAAGAAGAAAGGGTATTTACCCAGTACTTATTCCACAACAGATCCAAGAGATGACAATCCAGGGAGGACTTGAAATAAGTGATATCCAATGCATAGTACTGCAGAAAAATATACAACGAAAATTATTAAACCGTGAGACAACAAGCATTCTTGAAAAGAATGCTAACTTTGAATTTCATAATAACCTGTTTACAGTGCACACCAAAGTCTTCAATCTTATTCAGAGGAATGGTCTGATACTCGGAGATAGGGTCATCAGGAGGCTTATATCCTTCAGGGTATGTCCTGAAAGCTCCAATCTCAACTTTTCCAGCAGAAACAGTCCTTGTTGGATCAATTACAACTGCCAGGAAGGGCTCCTGAAACTGCTGGTTGAGCATTTGGGTCGAAACATCAATACCGGAGAGCCAGCATCCATACCCAGGATGAGAATGGTACCATCCAACTACATTCTCCAATCGTCCCGCCTGTGAAACAAAAATACATTCTTCTTAGGAGAAATGATTTTCGTAGAAAACATTACTATTGTTTCAGACGGTATTAGAAATCCTTGACAAGAGACAAACTAAGAAAAAAAAACAGCAATTACTGGTATAAACATATAACTGCAAGGATAAAAGTGAAAACCATCTAGTTCAACTCAAATAAAAGTTTGGAGGAAAACTGAGGTTAACATTATTTTTCCTTCCAGCTGGTACATAAAGGATGGGAATTAGCTCTTCACAGAGAAAGGATACTCATAAAAAACACTCACTTACTAGTTATTTCCATTTCCATACATAAGTATCAAATCTTCCGTTTGTCGAGGCTTAGCTTAAATAATTAAATTACTGAGAATGAAGCTAATTTAGGGTTCATCAACATCAGCATTAAATCGAAATCATATACAAAAAAAGAAAGACAAATCCATTTTTCTGAGGGGGGGAGGGCAATAAAAGAAGAATAAAAAATGAAACCTGCTTGTTGGTCTGGGAATAATCGACCATATACTCATAGGCATCAGCCTGAGCGTTAACCCTAGTCTCAGTCCCTTCAACAGGCAAAGCAAAGGCGTCCATGACGATGATGGCATCGCCGTCAGTCTTGCCTTGCATCAGCCCCATCACCTCTATGGTACCACCGGATCGGGCGTGAACAACCATCTTAAGCAGAGCGAGGGCAGAGATCTTAACGCGCTTGAAGTAGTGAGGATCATTGGCCCAAGGCTTCTCCTGTTGGAACTTGGCTTGAGCCGCCTCGTCATAGTAGAATATCGAGTCCGACGAAGGGTCAGGTGTTTCCACGCTAAGGATATTGTTCTCTAATTCCCATGTTTTCTGGGCTATTGCGGAATCCATTCTTGTACGTCCACCTCTCAAGTCTCACCGAGGCAAGGCCAAGGTTTTACCTTTTATATATCAAGCACAGGACAGGAGAGGTACCTAAAAAAAAAAAAACAAACAAAACCGTCGCCCCCCAGGATTTAGACCCATTTATGTCTCTTGGCCCAAAACAGTTCTGCCGTTCTTGGGCTCCGCCTTTAATTCTCACTTGCTACTGGTTAGGTTTGGTGGCTCACTGATTGGATAATTTTCTTACCATTATTATTATTATTATTATCCTTTTTCATCAAGAGCCAGAATTGAAATTAAAAAAAATGAAAGTGAAAGAAAATAACAAGTAATAAATAGTAATATAAATCAATTTACTACAAATATTATTTATATTATATTTATGGTAATGCATATAATTTTATATATTCACGTATATAACGCTTCGATATGTTTGTTGATCTTAGCATAGTACTAACTTATCATGTATCTTTGATAAGGAAAAAAAAAATAGAATTGCTTTGCCCTGAACAGAAAGAACAACAGCAATAAGAAAAACTGAAACTGGTGCAAACGTCACGAGAAAGTGGCGAGGAAAAATGATGCAGTTAGTAAGTAACGTAAACAGATGCTTTTACCACCCAAAAATAGTAGCAGCGTAGTAGTAGGGTAGTAAAGAGGATGTGAGCAAAACAATACCACAGATTGCATTGCGTCTCCACGTTGATATAAGATGATAATAAGATTAGTTGATCACTTCCCCTGCGGCCGCCATTGTTGTTCCATGATATTGACGCTAAGAAACTACAAAAATCAATTCTTAAACTGAAGAGCTGACAGCTAAAAACCGGTTTAACACTGCACTTGTCAATTTTTCTACAGTTTACAAATGGACTGTCTGTCTGTCTGTCATGCCATTATCTTCCACCTTGGCTAGTTTACATGTCATTTTACAGCAAGTGACAGGGATGATATGACATCATGTGCCCCGTCCCCTGCCTCTCCTGTTGAATCCGCTCATCTTCTTTACCTGCTACTGCTGCTTCCCGATACCACTGTTGCTTTGCCTGCCAAGTTGGGTTTTGACATTGATGTATTCTGGTAATATATATGTGTCTGTCTGTGGTGTGTGTGTGAGCATATTGGTATTCCATACCAAATGAAAAGTGGTTAATTTGAGGTATAGAAACCATAAACATCATACAGGCATATTAAGATACACGCATCCAGAAAGGGAAGGAAAAAACACATGAAAAGACATCAGCTTAGAAGTTGTATGAAAACAAAGATATAGCATAGTTTCAATCTACAAAGCGCAAAGGAAATTTGCGAGAAGGGGAAGAAAAAGAACATTTATCATAAGTTATATGAAGCAAAGAAACACATGAAAAAACATCAGCTTAAAAGTTGTATGAAGACAGAGGCAGACGAAACTCTGCAAAGCAGAAAATAGATTGCAGAATCAACAGGAGACAGGGAAAAAAAAGGAAAATTCAGCATAACTGGGGGTTAATTCATATCAAATCACACAGCTGCATCAGAGAAGCTAGCATCATTGATGAAACAGGCAGAATCATGATGATAATCTAACAGGGCCCCTGTCATCTACCCATTTCCCAAGATAAAGTTCCTATCTCATGACTTTGCACTTGAACTTTTTCCTTCAAAGGAAGAATTCACAAAGAAGCACAGTCCATGAGCATTATAGGAAAAAGAGTTACAAACATGTTTCAAAGTAACAGAATTCAGAGAAGACATCCCGTGGTGAATTTCTAACTTAGAATTTGATCCTGACTTCTTTCTTCTAACCACTTTCTTGCCTCCAAAACAGCCGAGCTGCAAAGATCATGAATTTAAACATCTGAAAAAGAAGCAACGCATTCAATCAACTATCAGTGCTGAGAAGTCAATTCCTGAAATCTAGTGTCTCTCATGTTTATGAAAGGCATAATACTTGCACCTGTTATCTTAGGAGTTTCATTTAGTCTCCCAAGAGCCAAGCCTCTGATAATTGGAGAATCCACGGCTCTTGACTTGATAATATTTGTTAGTTTATCACACTCTTCCCTGGTCAAAATAGCATCCATTCAAAACTTGAAATCATTATGCTTATGGGAGATATAAACGAGGGGTAATCAGTTCAAATGGATAATCAAGTGAAAAATGTCATCTGAAATCTGCCAAAGAATTAAAACAACTTAAATGTCATACTAGACATGCATTACTAGGTGTCAATCACATAGTTTATGAGCAGAACGCCTTACGGAGGAAGAAGAAAAGGATTAAAGCAGGCAAAAGTCCAAATAAGCAAATAATAAAATTAAATTCTTACCTTGAGAAAGAGTCCTGCATGAGAAGCTGCTCTATTAGATGCTTGGTTTCATTCTTTCCTGCAAATGACTGGGGCTCTCTCTGGTGCCCCACAAAGGAACAACTAAGGCATCCTCTAAGATCATTATGATCATTACTATTGTCAAGAATGTCCATGCTACCATGGCAAGTAAGCAAAATAGGGAAAAGGAATATTATCAAATCAACATCAATTTACCAGTATCAGTGAATAAGTTTTAAAGGAAAAATCCAAGTTCCTTTTGCAGCATAACAACGCAAAGCATAAAGGGCGGCACACTTACATCCTCTATTATGAACCCCCGGCGCATCATTGTTGCACCAATATATATATATATATATATATATATGAACAAACATAATACAGCATGATTGCTATACAAGCACTGCTACCTGAGGATTCAGGCACAGACAGTGTAACAGCATGGATTGTTTATCGCCTCCTATATTAATCTGTTAGTCTCTATCTCTATTTCTGCTAAAAAGAAAGAGGCTTAATTATCCTTTAAAAGGTTAGGGCCACCGAAAAAGGACAGGAAAGATGAAGACAGCCTCAAGAATAAAATTAAAATACGTAATATCCCTGAAAATACGTAGGCGTAATGCAGTTGGCTTACAAAGCAAAACACTTTGCAAAAGTGAAGCACAACACAACCATAAGTAGTACTAATGTTACTGCATGCAGACACGCAAGGCTCCGATTTTGTGTAGAATTGAACAGTTAACAGAAAAGGTTCATACTTTGATTGTAGAAATGCGTGAAGTGAGAACCTAGAATAGAAGCTATTACCACCACCCCTGATATCATTAAACTAAAAGGAGAGAGTAAATGAATGGGAAAAGTCGCATTCTGAAAAATATATGCGACGAAGAAGACGAGGAGGACTCAAAGCCAAGAACAGGGGCCAGCATCCTGCTGTCGCCAGTGACAACAGCCCGAGTGGGAGAAAAAAATGTGGCTGGAGATCCAATTAGGGCTATGCTGCTGAGTTGAATTGAGAAATCCGGGGCGGTCGTAAGGCAGCATTTTGGTAACCGATCTGGGGTCTCCGCGTAGGGTAGCTCCTGAAAAGAGAGGGGTTGGTTAGAATTTAGGAAGAGGTTTGTCACAATCAGATATGCCCGCCTGCCCGAAACTGGAGAATAGAATGGGTTTACAAAGTTAAGGCCGAAGCCCAACCAATCCAGCCCAAATGGGAAAAGGAACAGGTTATATGGATGACGGACTAGATTACGCGAGCCGAGTCCAAGAGGTTAAGACTTGGAGTGGGTTACCTTACCTCATTCGATCATATCTCTCCGCAATTCATATTTCATACGATAGGCCGCCTCGCCGACTAGGTTTAGGATTTGGAGGAGCCTTGCTTCCTATATTAATTAATACCCCTCACCTCCAGAAACCCCAAATCTGAATTGAAGTTGGTTTTTTGTTTTGTTGATCAAAATAGGAAATGCCGGGTCTAACGTGCAACGCCTGTAACAAGGAATTTCTTCACGATGCAGAGCAGAGGCTTCATTACAAGTCTGATTGGCATCGCTACAATCTCAAGCGCAAGGTCTTCCTTCTTCCTTCTTCTTCTTTTTTTTTTTTTTGTTTACTATTTCTGATTTTACTGCTACTACTGTGAATATTTATTTATTTATTTATTTGAGATGGTATTTCTGAAATATTTTTGATTTGTGATTTTTTTGTTCGTGTTCAATTTTATGATGCAAATTTAAAGGTGCATTTTTTTTATTATAATAGAAAAACTCTCATGAAAAATACAAATACTGTAATTAGAATTCCATTTTATTTTGCAAATTCGGAGGTGCATGAGCGGTTAGATTCTTTTGTTATATAAAAGTTTCCTTTTTTCTTTTAATTTTTTTCTCTAATAACTGTGTTTTATTTGTTTTGCGCGTAAGTAAACAAATATTCCCAGCTTCTCAATCATATACATGGTCTGATGTTAGCGATTGCATCATTTTAAAGGAAAAAAATGAGAATAACTATGTTAAAGTTTGATATCTCTATGAATGATTGTCCGATCAATGTTTCTTTTGAATAATTTTATTTGAGTTTTTTATGGTAAAAAATTCAAATCAGGTAGCTGGAGTTCCAGGAGTGACGGAAGCTCTGTTTCTGGCAAGACAATCTGCGCTTGCTCAAGAGAAAGATAAGCAGAATGAAACCCGTATGCTTTACAGTTGTGGTCTTTGTGGCAAAAGCTATCGAAGTTCCAAGGCTTATTCTCAGCATCTCAAGTCACGAACCCATATCATGCAGGCTTCTCAACCAAGCAATCACCCTGAAGAGGAGAAGGCAATTATCAAGCCACTTCCTCGTCGTACTGTAAACAAACCTCCACAACCAAGGGATAATATAAATGATGAGGAAAGCGAAGATGAGTGGGAGGAGGTTGATCCAGAAGAAGACATGGTTGGTCAGGCGGCAAATTCCTTAACTGATTTGAATGTAAATGAGCATGCAGCTGGTGATGAAATGGATACTGATGATGATGATGAAGAGGAGTTAGATCCATGCTGTTGTTTTATGTGCGATCTTGACCACGATACCATTGAAAGTTGTATGGTTCACATGCATAGGTTACATGGTTTCTTCATTCCTGATGTTGAGTATTTGAAGGACCCAGAAGGCTTGCTCACCTACCTTTCTCTTAAGGTACCAATTTCTATGAGAAAATTTTTTTTTTTTGGGGGGGGGAGTGGATATGTTGGATATTAAATTTTGGTCTGTTCATGGTTGTTTTATGGTTTATTTGTCTCAGGTTAAGAGGGATTTCATGTGTCTGTATTGTAATGAACGGTGCCACCCTTTCACTAGCTTGGAAGCTGTTAGGAAACACATGGCAGCCAAAGGTCATTGCAAGGTGCATTATGGTGATGGTGATGAAGATGAGGAAGCAGAGTTGGAAGAATTTTATGATTATAGTAGCAGGTTTGCATATTTTTAAGTAATCATTTTATCTGACTTTATCTTTATATATATATATATATATTAATTTCTTATCGTTACAATTATTTAATTGAAAATAGCTATGTGGATGAGAGTGGGAAGCAGTTGGTTGCAGCTGGTGATATGGGCAACACTGTAGAACTTGGTGGTGGCTCTGAGCTTGTTATAACCAGAAGATCTGATGAGGGAATAATAACTAAAACACTTGGTTCTCGAGAATACTTGCGCTACTATCGCCAGAAGCCTCGTCCGTCACCTGCAAATAACATGGCCATTACAGCTGCCTTGGCCTCAAGGTTTATTTTCACTCTTAACAAGTCTTTTAGATCATACGTGATAACTACAGTAGCCCCTGCGCCCTTTTCTCACCAAAAGAAAAGGATTGAAATTCTTAGTTTCTCCTTGCCTTTTCTTTTCAAAAAAACAGTAGTTATTGTGAACTGTAATTATAAGATAACAGGGAATTCTCATTGATTTTTTCAGGTACAGGAGTATGGGTTTAGCAACCGTGCAGTCAAGAGAGCAAATAGTGAGAATGAAGGTGATGAAAGCAATGAATAGATCAGGTGTGGAGGCAATGCGTACGAAAGTTGGCATGAAGAATAATGTCATTCGAAACTTGCCTAAAAATGTTCCGTATTAGTTAATAACTCAGTCTCAGCACATTGGGCTATCCTTTTTAATTTTATTGTGTTTGTTGGAAACCTTAGCACCTTATAGTTCTGTATGCATCTCAATGTTTCATTATCGGAGTAAAATGGTAACAGCCAAAGCTGTGCGGAAGTACTTGGAGTACTTACATTTGGTCGATATGCTTAAAAGCTTCATTTCTGGTATATATATATATATATGTCGATATGCTTAAAAGCTTCATTTCTGGTAGAATATATAAATATATATATATAGACACATATATATATATAGACATGTATTATATTAAGTGATATATAATTGTTTTGTTTGGTTTGGTGAATCATTTGTTTTCTTGTCGTGGTGATAAAAAGAAACGAAAATAGAAGACTTTCAGAGTAAAAGAAATAGAATACGTTATCCATTTTTAATTCATATCAATTAGTCTTTTTTTTCTTTTTTGGTTGAAAATTCAACATTGAATCTTCTCCACTCCAAACGATTCTCTTTCTTGTTTAGTGCCAACCTATGCCGTCTGTTAATAGTAACTGAAAAGCTCTAGAAATGTCGGTAACCGCTACGACTAGTTAATTTTATCTACTTGTTGCAATGAAAACTGTAACAGTGATAGAAAGTTTTGGCAAAGATAGTATAAACACACAGACGACTTCTTAAAATTCATGCTTTATTATGTTCAATTTTTACTTTCCGCACTTCTTGAAAATCATTTTTCTTTTTGTTTTTATTTTAAAATAATTTCTTAGCTAAAACAAATTTCTTTGCAAAACCGAACGTCTCCCAATGCAATCTTTGTCCCATCAGATGTCTATTTGCATTAATGAACATAATAATCTGTTAAGCAAAATAATTTTCATAACAAAAGAGGTTTAGATAACCCTATGCAATTCTCCAGTCTAATCACAACACATTTGATTGCAAGCATAACATGCTCCAAGTATATATGTTACATGCTTTAAAAATCTAAAACCATCTTCTGCAGCAAGTAGCCTTTGCTTTCCCCTTCTATAGGATCAATCCTTAGCTTCACTTCTTCTTTGCTTTGGTGCTGCAAGTGCAAGCAAATAATGAAAGAAATGAATTAATTAATTATTGAAACTAGAGAAGTCGACATATCACTTACCAGTGTGTAAAACGCAATTCATGCCTTACCCTCTACAGAACTAAGACCAAAAACATTGTCACAAATATCATTGAAAACCCAAGATAATCCCCTCGAGATTTGGCTTTCTAAAGTAAAACCTCTATAAAAAGGAAACATAGGAGCTCCCAAGGGTACCTACCTAATTATCACAGAAGCAGGAACGGCGTCTTCGGGAACTGTAAGAATCATGAAAAAAATTGATAAACTTCTGGGAAAAATAGATCATGAAAACATAAACTGCTGTCATGTAATTCTAACAAACTAACCTTTCACTGCTCAATTTTACTCTTGGAGGATCATGTTGGAGATGAAATAAATAAATAAATACTTCATATTATAGCCTAAGGATACAGTAGATCATTAAACTGTTTGGCGCGGTCATTGCTCGGTAGCCAACAGCAATCAGAACCATTCATCAGGAGTACGACCAAAGCCCATCAACGCATGCAATTCTAATGCAGGCAAAACATCTCATTCAATTATCTAATATGTTTGTATTTATGAGATTTTCAAGGGAGACTCAAATGATTTCACACATAACTATCTAGGTAGAAAACAATTAATCAAACATGTCACATGAGATGCTTTTCAACATCAGGGCCCAATATATAGCAACTATTTTTTCTGTGATACCCATTACAGTATCTTAATTGTGAAAACAATAAGTATACCTAGAGATGAACAGAAATATATAACATCAAAGAAAAATAATTGTGAGAAGAACAAAGTCACTGACCTCTGATAGCCAGAGCTACCTCTCAAGGGGACACTTGTGCTCACAAACTCATCATCAGTCTCATCTACTCTATATTCTGCATATTCTACAGAAGTCACTAAACCCTCATCAGAGTTTGATGAAGCATAACTAGAGCGGGGACTTCCCCTTCTACTATCAGTGATTCTTGATCTCCTTCTATTTCCAGAATTCCTGAAATTTTCAAACATCTGGTATAAAATACAAGAGGTCCACCAGTTGCCGTCATTGCTAGGGAAGTCCTTAAATTCATCTCCAGATTCATCTTCACCATATTCAATTACATAGTCTCCAAGAACCACCCCACGTGGGACTTCTAGTGCTCAAAGCATCTATTATCTCACAGGATTGCTGAAAATTTTCCCAATCAAGCTGCCGAGCAGGATCAATTCTTGAAGGATGTGCATCAGGATGCTCTAACTGAGCATGTTTCTGTAGTTCCAAGAAGGTTCCTGCAAATGTGCATTGTTCCTCCTCACAAGATCGCTTCTTCTCATCTAGAAGTAGACGAGCCTTATCAACAATAATCCAGCCAGTGACTTCCCCTCTACATAACGGACAAGTTAGCCTCCAGTTGTCTTCAGATGCTGTTAGCTGAATGTTTGTTATAGAAATTGTATCAGATGTTGAAAGGGACGACATCCCATATGCATTTTTTAATCGCTCCAAACAATTTGAATGCAAGTGGTCTGTGTCACACACAAAAGGATGGCAGCCTTTCTCGTAAGATGTGCATTGGAGGAGTACACAACTGTGGGGGAAATCCAAACATATAGGGCAAATCATATCATCCCAGTTGGTATTCAACAGAACATCCTCCATGTAAGAAGTATAGGGTTGGAGCCCTCTTTCATAAAAAGGTTCAAAGACTAAGAGAGAATTTGCATAACAATCTACAAGAACATGGCACGCACCTCCTTCACAGAAGAGATGTAGATTTTAAATTTAAATTAAAAAAAAAAAAAGGAACTTCTTGAACAAACCAACCAAGCTTCAAGGTGTCAAACAAGTAGAATCAATGATTGATCTACCATAAGATGCCAATTTAAAAGCTGCACATAGCAACCAAGCTTCAAGGTGTCAAGCAACGGTTGATCTACTAAAGATGCCGACTTAAAAGCTGCACATAGCAGAAGAAAACAGTAAGTTGCAGTTATTAACATATTCCTAAGGTCATTAGCAAGTGTTAACAATTTGAACAAAAGAAGAAGACGGCAAGAGCAGCATAGCTTCCATAAAATTTTGAAGTTGAAGGTTTAAGTACATTTTTAGGACCAATCAACTTATCAGATTCCTGCAGTAACATGGGACAGATCTCCAATCAACTTATCAGATGAAGTCATATCCAGATTGACAGTGGTGATGATATATTTTTACCATTATTCAATATTCATAATTTGAGAGTAAAAGGAAATAGAATGATCGAATTTAACTGTGATGCCATAATAGTTAATAAGGAAATTATACTAATATGAGGAGAAAACGGAAGAAAAGAGAACAGCAGCAGGGGCAAGGCAATCACGAAAGTGATGGAAAAAGGCATAAAAACAACCAGATTCAACACCGTTAAGTATCTTCCAAAGTTCTAATTACGCTAACCAAAATGATGAGTTGGGTATTTTCAGCGAAAGGAAAAAGGAATAAATATTGGGAAAAGATTACATAAAAATTGATAGTATTAACAGAAATATAATAAATCAACAATCATGTGTACTCACTAGGTGAAACGAATAAAAACTTAGAAAATCAACCGCAGCAACAGCAGCAGCAGAAGAAGGAGAAGCGAGAAAATAGGTTTGGGGGGGGCTTTACCTTGGATTGGATGTGTTTGTTCAGAAGCGGAAATGGGTAAGTTTAAATATAAAAAAGGGCCAAAGGGTTCAGAATTTCAAGAGGCGTAGGCAATGGATGAGATACAGACTCTGCTCTTTTTGTTGTGTTATAGATGGGTATGAGAAAGTCGTTTCTTACCTTCCTTTTTTTTTTTTTTTTTTCAGTAGTACGCAGCCTCTTTCTGCCCCTCTTGCATATAAATAAATAAATATATATATATATATACATACGTACATATAGGTAGTATTAATATATTTTATTTTATTTAGTTAATTTTCCATATCTGAAAGCGGGAGGGGATGAATTTACCGCTTGGATTTCAATAGTCATAATAATAATTGTACTAGCAGTAATTACGTTCAGGTTTCAACTTTTGTCTGTCTGCCTGGTTTTTGATAGTGTTATGTTGAATTTCGCATTTCTATGCAAACAAGATCCTGCTTTTGATTTTACTCTTCATTCATACATTCTAATTTTCTATAGCCGATCTAATGAAATGTGTTGAGAGTTGACAGACATATGATTAATTTTATAACTACATCTAATGTTAAATGTAAAAACACAGTCATGTACAAGTAAATTGTATCTAGACTTAGCCTAAACACAGTTGAGTACATCATCTTGGCTTGTATTGGTTGCATTATTAGCTTCCTTTGTTTCTTCAAACTTGGCTTAGCTTGGCTTTACTTTCCCTTCAATACATTGTACCACAACAAGCTACACCCTTCACTTGCTATAACAAGTATTGATAGGAAGGACATTAAAAGCCAATACGGGAGACTGAGCCTGAGCCAGGTGTATCTAAGATTTGCATACTTCAAAGCCTTATCCTACACTGCACTAGAAAGAATATATTAAATAGTAAATATAATTGTACAGCCAGAGCCACAATACCAGCAAAATGGTACAGACTAAAACTTAAATCTGTCTCCACTCCATAATCTCCACAACACTCGCGGAAAATTGAAAATGGAATAAGCCGCAGTTGCATTGCATACGGTAAATGCCTTTCCACATTTTTTTTTATATTCTTCACATTAATCTTGAAGTTCTACACAGACCCAAAAAAAAAAAAAGACTCTTCTCTGAGCCAACTTGTCCGCAACTCTTAATCTTTCAAACCTGCTCAAGTAATATTTTACGTGCATGACTATCGACCACACTTTCAAACTATTACTGCTCCTCAACTATTCGGGTCACAATGCCCGCAGCAACTGTTCTTCCTAATGTTCTAAGAAACACTCTTCCAAGGGCTCTGCATTTTGAAAACTCTTCAATGCAAACTGCTTCATGCAAAACCACCTGAAAAAAAAAAAAAAACACACCAAGGTCAAACCAAATCTTATTATTGCAATTATCAGCCCAATAACTCACATTATCAGCCCAATAAAAGCAACAACCACATTATCATCCTCCCCACTTGCCTCAATAACAGCACTCTGCTTAGCAACAATGCAGCGAGGTGCTTTCTTTGTAACTTTCCCAGTCTTTGGATCAAGCAATGATGATATCCTTGCAACGTTCGCAACTTCCTTTGCATGGTGTACATAAAACTCCAACTGATTATTCCATTCAGATTATCAGATTGTTTACTTAAAAACAAAACATTTCAAACCAAAAAACTATAAAATGTACAGAGGAAGCCTGCCTGAGAACCGATTAAAATTGGGGTCGCACCATCCAAAACGATCACCTTCAACTCCAAATGTTTTGCAACTGCAACTGGAAAATCAGGATGACATAACACACCACCAGCCATCGCAAGATTTCCATCTATTCCATGCAGGTTAACAGCTACATTATCTCCAGCTCTGGCAATTGAACAAGCTTGGGAATCACGCTCTAAGGAACGCACGGTAGCTATAACTGCAGATGGCATAACTAAAACCTACAACCAGACACCATGAATTATGGTTACAGATGGTATACATATTATTCCGTTAAAACCAGAAATCCACATCATTGGGTACCAAAAAGGGACTTTTGGACAGGTAATGTTAATCAAATGCCGCAAGCAAAGATAGATAAATGAATTCAAACAACTCTAGCAGCTCTTTCAATAGGAGGTAATATATTATCCCCACAAAACAACAACCTCTATCATCACAAAATGGCATACCTTTGATCCACTTCGCACAGCTCCGGCCTCTAACTTGCCACAGGCAGACACCTGCCCCTGTGAAGATGATTTTATAACATCACATATAGGCATAAGTAGAGGCTTTGAATAATCTCTACTAGAAGGTTGGAACGAATCAATTGCATCTAATAGATAAGGTCCATGATACCTGCATTAAAATTACCAAGTTAATTCTACAATATTTGCTGGTCAATGGGAATTCAGACAATTTTTTCTTCAGAGTGCAGTATTACTTCTAAGTGATAATAAAATTTAATCAATATAATTAGCATAGAACTCCACAACTTAAATATATATCTTATGTAATGAACACCATAATGCTAAATCTTGTAGTTTAAAGTCGAACCTAGCATGAATGTTTGAGCCTAAACAAGGTTGTTAATCAGTGGACAAGAAGTAGCCTCTCGATGAGATAAATGCAACAGATAATAAAAAGATAAAATCAGAGTTTTACTGCAATAGTAACCTGACAAGCTGCTATAATCTTCATAATAGCACGAAGGGAAGACAATCTCTCCTCCTTCGTGCGATCAAGATAACATAATAGCCCATCACAAATTGGTAAAACAGGAATTAAGAAACAACAGATTCAACTACAGACTTGGAGGCGATAGTTATATTTCTCAAGACAGATACATCAAATGAAAGCAAGGTGGTGCTTAGAAATAAATTGTCATTCAGAATTTGACAAAGGCTTAGCCAAATCTAGTTTTAGCTTCAGCAATACGGTAAAAGCCACAATTCAGCAGCCAACTAATATCATGTCCTACAAACATTTAGCTATAATATTTTTTTCCCCACAAGCATTCATTAGGATCTGTTCAGACTATTTTTGCTCTTATTCATGGTAAATAGAGACTGCACAACATCTGAGTACCAAAAGTATAGTAACTTCAAATACAAGCAAGAAGAAACTCACCAGGATAGACGAACATCAGAAGGTGCAGCCACTAAATTCTGATTTTCTACAGCACTCAGTGGAATCCATGAGACAGAGGAATCCTTAAAACCACAAGAGTGGAGAAATGTCCCAAGCTGTGATTTTATCAAATCAAATCGATCCTTAGAATAGTCTACAGCATCCATCTTGTTAACTGCAACTATAATTTGATCAACACCGAAACTTCTGATAAGTTGTGCATGCTCCCTTGTCTGTCCCTTTGTCCTATCCATACCAGCTTCAAATGAACCGATAGAGGCATCTATAACAAGAACCGCAGCATCAGCTTGTGTTGCCCCAGTTATCATATTTGGAACGAAATCTTTGTGTCCTGGGGAGTCAAGGACAACAACATGATATCTTTTTGAATCAAAATATGCTACAGCCACAGTCATAGTGATTCCCCTTTCCCTTTCTTCAGCACTCTCATCCAATGCCCAAGCATAAGCGAAGGATCCTTTTCCCTGATTGAAAATGAACACAAAAATAATCAGCTTATGGACTTGTATTCACATTCCCCCTCACAGAAAATAGTCGAGAAATTACCTGCAATTTGGACTCCTTTTCATATTTGTGCATTTCTTTTTGGGATATTCGTCCTAAAAGGTGAAGCAGTCTACCAGAAAGCGTTGATTTTCCAGAATCAACATGCCCAACCTATGACACATGAAGAGTTATATCATCATTACGATGTGAAGAACAAAAAACAAAAAGATGAACAAGAAATGACACCTAAACTTTTAGAATCATCAGGCCCTAACTTAAAATGTAACTTACAATTGCAAGATTTAGTTGAGTCAGTGAATCTTCTGCTTTCTCAGGAAGCATCCACTTTTCAGGTTTATACTGTGCACATGAATTTGCTCTTGCAAGGCTTATGTCGCTCGAGTGCACAGATTTAGCAGCCAAAATCATGTTTTTCAGATTACTGTTGAGACTATATGCCTCATCTCCATGCCTTGAAGAGCTGTTGTCACCCACTTTTTCAGTTTGTTCTTTTGGAATCAATGATGATGAGCTTTGATCACTAGAACACATATCAACTGCAGCACTGCTTTCATCCGTATTACCAAGCCTGCCTTTTGGCATTGATGCAGATGACTTATCTGAAGCTCTGGAACCTGATGGTGCACTGATTTCTAAATTTGCCGAAATGATGTTCTCATCCAGTCTATTGTGCTTGCCTTTTGCTGTTGAGTCATATGCGCTATCCGACCTTCTAGTACTTGATTGTACTTTAACTGCCTCATTCTTCCCAACCACACTTGAGGTAGCTCTGGAAGATTTCAAGTCTAAAGTCTTGGCTGCAAGTGAATGAAAACATAGAAATAAGATAAGACTAAACTTCAACCCAGTATTAAAAAAAGGTTTTCCACAAGATCCATTCACTCTAGGTCGATTTTAGAAATTTTTAACTTTAATGCATAAACGTATCCTTAGAACCTTAAAACTGACATGCATTACATAAAAGAATTCAGCATCTTTTAGAATGCAGACTTGCACATGCATATCAAGATGCAGAGAGATATAATTCCAATGTGATCCTGATTCATGGTAGCAATACACAGGCATTATGTGACCTGCTGTAACTTACGAGAATTCATTCTAAGAACAAAACTGCGTGGAGCTAAAATTAAATGGTTCAAAGTAATGACAAGAAGACATTAATTGTCACTAATTGAAAAACAACACTCGTTTAGTTCCTTTAGTGCCTAATGCAGCAACAATTAAGGAATGATTTCAGCATATCCGATTGCAATAACCAAAGAATACCTTTTGAATGCAGTTCAGAGGAATGCAGACCATTGGAAACCACGTCATCTGGAGATGGAACATCAAACTTAAAAGGGGCTGTATGGTTAATGCAAGTATGGTTAGAATATATGATGGCGAGATACATCAAGCACTATCTTTCAGAAGTAACGCATTAAAATGGCTCCCAAAGGTAGCTACAAGCAGAATAACAAAAAGGAATTTTAAACAACAGAATATCTCTACCGATTGGAACAATGTATCCTACATTAAAGAAACACCTGTGATACTTATCGATTTCCTGCTTTAAAATATGTTCAGACCTATATTAATATGGGAATGGGTAGGAGAACTATAAGCTTTATGGAATTCATGAAATTGTCCTTGGTTATTCCCAAGCGGGTTGAAGTTATTGGCCTCTTTCACCACAAAATCATCATTCTGCTGTTGAGAATTGACAACTTTTTCCCACATCTGATGAGGCGGTGATGCAAAAAGAGACTTGGCCATAATAGATACTCCAGAAACTTTGCATATGCCATCAACTGCAGGAAAGGGATCTAATCTATAAAAGGTGCCACCAACGTAAAAAGGAACCTATGAAACAAAGAGACATTATATATTGGAGATCCAAACAATCACAAGTTATCTGTTTGACAATTTTCTAAAGAGAATGGGACCCTATGGCATCCAGAGTTAACTAGGAAGTGAAAAAAGGAACCTGGAAAGTGGAGACAAAGGTGAATGAAAGAGGAGGAAAGAAAAAGGAATGGTGCTATTACACTGAATAAGAACAAAGAGTAGTTAATTCTCCCTACTTGATGATACAAAAAGCACCATCAATAGGTTAATTGCAATTGTAACACACCTGTTCTCTTCTCATCATAGGTACCATTACTGACCAAGGGACTGCGAAGAACCCCACAAATATCACATGATGACATTGTTTCATCATTATCATACGTACAAATGGAGCAACGCCACACACCACGTTTGATAGTGTCTTGCTCAGAAGGTGCTTTCACTGTTTTAAGAAACAAATGGCCTTAAGTCCGTAAGCAGAAAGATTCAAATATAAGTTCTGTTAACCATTTTGCTCACAATCAAATTATACAGTCAACTTTAAGATCCTAATAGTGAAATGTAGAGCAAACCACCAAAAAGGGCAAGGTCATCTAATTGGTATCTCATTACAAAGCTAAGATATGACAAGAAAAAAGGGGAAAATGCACTCACCATTTTCTTCTAGTTCGTAGCCATAGTCATAGTTATAGTCATCATAGTCATCAAAATCATCATCATAGTCGATTCCATAATTAACTTTTCGAGGCATAGTTCTAGCACCCAAGAAAAGAACAGATGTTTCAACCAAATATGGAACAAGTTCATAAACAGAGTATCAAGTCTAAGGTAAGAAAAGAGTCACATAGGTTAAAATAATTGCAGGAATTCATGGGGAAATCAAATCAACCTTTAATTGATACTAAGATCAAAGACTTACAAGCTGAAGGGGCAGCCGTAGCTTAACAATGAAAAAGTTGATAACTGCCAAAAGCCATAGTAGAATGGATTCAATTCTGGTATGCAGTTTATTGTCTCTCCCACATCAATGAAGGTCAAAGCCGCACTGCACAACAACCCAAAATGCAATTCAGTTCACCCATTATATACTCTCAGTTTTGTTCTGTCCCAAGTATTTCACATTTAAAAAAAAATTTAAAAAAAAAGATCTCCCACCCCTTCCCCATCTAATTATTTGATCACGCAAAATTAAAGTAAAAACCCAACTGCGCTAACTACAGATTCAAATTATCTAACTTAGCTGGGAAGTGAGATTCACGTGTTTTAAAGTAAAAATAAAAATAAAAATAAAAACTCAATAGTTTCTTGGTTTCTTAGTTTAGTTGGCGTAGGTTTTGTCAGCAATCAAATTTGGTTGGCAAAAAAGAAGGAGTTTCCAAACAATCCATCTGCATTTATTAGGTTTAGGAAGAATCGCAATCGATTATAATTTCCACGGAATTCGACCCACCGCCCCCCCCCCCCAATATTTTACAAAGTATTTAGTGAAAGAAAAAAGAAATTGAAAAGCGATTTTATTTATTTTTAATTTAATTTTGTATAAAAGAAAAATGGAGGAGGAAGCAAACAAGGTACCAGAGGGCTGAAGCAGAGGAAGTGGAAGCGGAAGTGGAAGACGGGAGAAACTTCTTTCCTTTCTCTAGGTGAGGTGCGAGTAATGCTATGACCCGAAATGTCCTGCCTGAAAGAACAGCGTTTGTTTATCGGATTTCTATTTTATTTTATTTTATTTTATTGCGAAATTGTAATTTTTTAGGATACTTAAGTAAAAATTAGTTAGACAAAAGGCCTACTTAAAATGGGCCGGACTCTTTTTTTTGTGGGGGGCCGTGGGGGAGGGTGAGCAACAAGAGGTTCCTTCTTGGTCTTAGCCCACCACAATACATCCCCCCAGAATCCAACCTCTCTATCAAGCGAATTCATGAAAAAATAACTAATTTCCCATAGCTAACCTCCTCACGAATTCAGACTCGAGGTCGAGGGAGAGAGGCAGCCAAGCCAAGCCACGACAAAAAAGTTTATAAATAATAATAGACATACTTCATATCTTTTAACATTATAAATACAAATTGGCATTTCAATATGTATGCATGGCGTTCCAATTGAGGATAAGTCTGATAAAATTCCACCTTTGATTTCATTGGGTAGCATGGCAAAGGCCGTATGCATAGAGAGTTACACTAAATTCAGATGTTTCGATATGATAAATACGTACAACTAGACCATTAATGGATCTTATTGTAGCATATGTACATACATTCGCACCAATTCTTTCTGATACAACATTCAGATTCACTAATCTAAACAAAATTAATGTTTCTGCTGTGCACCAAAATTTTGTATCATCTATCAGATAAAACCGAGTTGCTCCAAGAAAGCAAGAAATCCCGAACCACATTTGGTAAATCTGCAGTTTAAAGTTTAACCCAAAAAAAAAAGAAAGAAAAAACCCAGTTAAGCAACCAACTTATTATTTCATTACAACTTATTATGAGAAACACAGTTAAGCAACCAACTTATTATGTCATTACAACTGCTTATATTCTGACCTAACTTGAAAAGCTCAAAGAAATTTACCTTGTACAACTTCCATAGCCACCGCTGGTATGTCTATCTCATCTTCAACCAGTCTATAGACATCTACCAGCTAGTACAGAAACCATGGCATTTTAGGAGTCTCATGCATAAGGTTTTCTATCCATTAAATTACAAGTACTGAAATTAACACAAACCTCTTGAACATGGAGCTTAGAGTCTTCAGTCAAAGCAAGAAGAAGCTGTCTACGAATACCTTCATCAAAGAGGAAAAGACGAGCTCCATCTTTAATAGTGTCCGTCAAATCCAGTTTGCTTACTAGTTGCCAGCTTCTTGAACTTGGCCTTGGAAAAAAAAAGAAGAGAAAAAAAGTTAAAACTTTATGCAACTGTTGCTTCTTAAAATTTTTGCCAGAATCTAAAACAAGATGAACAAGTGATTTACGACGAGATACATACACATTCTTCACTCGCAACGCAGGGTTACTACTCATTTTGGCCACATTTTCCTTTGCAAGAACAATAAGATTTTCAAGCCGTTTCCACTGGAAAACACCATCTTTGAAAAGAACCTGATAGAAAAGAACCCTTTGGCTTGATTACAATCTGAGATGCCTTTCAATGCAACAACTTGGATAACACCAGTTATTGATTTACAAAAAATATACGGACTCTACTGAATAAGCATTAGATATTATAACTGAGTATATAGATGACCTGCAAATGAAGTTAATATGCCAAAAGGCAACCCAAATAAAAAGTCCTGATTTCCTTTTACCTAGTAAGTGCACTACAAGCAATTCAGAACCGAGTTGTAGTCTTAAAGCACAACAACAACATTTGCTATAGTACTGTTACACTGAGTCAAATTTGTAATAAGTAACAAGTGATCCTCCTTAATTTAAGTGGCACAATGCAGAGAAAGTGCTTATTCACTTTATCAACGAACGTACAAGTGATGGGCATTCTAAATCAAGCAACAGATAGAAGTACCTGTATGAGGCGTTCACGAAGAGCTGGATTAGGATCTGTTAACAAGCGCTTTGCCACATATGGGTAGGCAACCTAGTCAAATGCTTACTATCAGTACAGCAATTGACATGATATGCATCAGACTATGTATCAACACAATCTAAAAGAAAATGATGATCCCATTTTATACATAATAGGAGCATAACAAGTTCGTAATCATAGCAACATGTGTATATTTACAGAAGATGTTGAAAATCAGTCTAACAATCCTAACCATAGGCATATTCACAGAGGATTAAACTAGTGCAGCACCACATCTTGAGCTTAGAAAGGATGTTGTTTTAAGAGCAATAAGGAGCCAGTCCTTTCCTATGGGCCTTCATACTTTCAAAAGAGTCTCAGTATGGAATTTTTGCTTCCCACTTTTCCACACAGACATAGTATATATGTTACATTTTCAGTGGCAACAAAGAAATCATTAGCTGTAGATAAGATTCGTATAACCTCGGCACCATCTCTTCCAAATAACAAAGAAGTAAAAAGGGTAAGGTCGGGGCAAGTAAACGAACAAATGTAACCTCACCTCAAGAAATTTGAAATCTGGCTCGAGTGTAAAACAGATGCCCTCTTGAGTCAATAACGAACGAATAACAAGGGAAAACCTCTCTGGGATCCGAATGGGATAGTCA
Organism: Adansonia digitata; assembly: GCA_029448705.1. NCBI lineage: Eukaryota > Viridiplantae > Streptophyta > Magnoliopsida > Malvales > Malvaceae > Adansonia > Adansonia digitata. The sequence goes on from JAQSVH010000010.1 coordinate 5,424,227, forward strand.
TAAACCAGTTTATTGAATTGCCCTGTAGTTAAAATTGCAGATGTATGAGGTTTGCAATCTTCATAAATAAAAAGCAAGCCAAGAGACAATATTTATCAACTAGAAACGCACACACAAAATAAAAAGCAAGCCTGTAGTATAATGTAATCCAAAGCAAATGCAAAATATTACCAGTAACACTTCGGAAATTAAAATCAGAGAGCCCTTTTCCAGCAGAATTCTGCCAGATGGCTTCTAAAGCTGGAATAAGAGGAGAGACATCAGTTCCACTAGCCAAGAAACCAAGCCTGGTAAAATCATTTGCCATCTCAGCATAATCCTCATTTACAGCATGGACAACAGCATCGATTAGTATCTGCTTATTTTGCTGAAAAACAAAGGCACAACAACGTGTAGGGTAAGACATGTGCCAAACTTAGTGAAGAATAGTAAGAACGGTTATCAATTGCCCTTATTTGACATACATAGTAGTGAAAACCGTCAGTTACTATATAGCAGAATACTAGACTTTTCTAAGCTTGAAAGAAGGAAAGCAGCATGGCACATGCTCAATGATGGTAATTCGTATCTACTAGTAAAAACATGTATAGTAAGGAAAAGCATTTATCAACCACTAATTGACATGAGAACTATGATACAATTCATTGCAATTACATGCCAAAGCCATAAGAGCATAAATCCTTACTAACTCGAGCGTTGTATTCTGGTGTATTTTACCTGACTAAGTACAGCCACATTCCCAAAGTCCACATAAGCAATACGTCCGTCTCGCATGGCAAATATATTTCCAGGGTGCGGATCACCATGAAATAACCCAAATTCAAGCAACTGCCGAAGAGCAGCACTTACTCCAACTGTTAGAAATCCATTTACATCAATTCCGGCATCCTTAATAGCCTGAGATGAATTGAGACAAATTGTTATAGTGATACAACAAAAACCGCTTCCAAAAGACAATATACTGTGTACTATCTTGATATCCAAACCTGTGGGTCAGTGCATCGAATACCATCTATCCATTCCATTACTAAAACACGTGACCCAGAAAGATGTTTGTAAACCTGAGGAATTTTGACGGTAGGATCATCCTTGAAGTTCTCAAGGAAGTCTTCAATGTTCCTGGCTTCCTAAATAATAATTAAAATAGAGAGAGAGAGAGAGAGAGAAGAATATAAGATACAAATACAATCAACACTCTACTTTAGTAATTTTTGCTTGCCACTAAGGTGAATGTGTAAAAGGACATTAATGTCGACTGGCAATCAAGCCAAACTCCATTCTTATATTTGTAAAAAGAGCACAGGCAAAGTACAGGAAGCTTTGAATGAAGAAGTGTACCAAGGTATAATCAAGTTCCTCCAAAAGTTTTTCGCCAAATTCATCAACTATCAGCTCAGCATTGCAGCCCAATTTTTGTATGCTAATTCCATTTAAAAAGGAGGCAAGCGTTCGGAACAGAAAAAGATCGCGATAGATTATAGGCTCTATCTCAGGCCTCTGGACCTGTAAGTCATGAAATTTCATTAATTGCATTTAGAAATCTTGCCCATGTTTTTGGTATAAGATCACCATTTTATAGTTGAACTTTAAAAAAGAATCCTGCAATACAAATATAGCTATACATGACAGAGCAAAACCAAGACTTTCTCTCAGCAAAAATACAATACTTCAGTGGCAGATTTTAGTAGGTAGACTAAATGGGACAATAAAAAGAAAAAATACCTAGAACAAAGGAGACACACACACGCGCGCGCACACACACACACACACACACACACACACACACACATATATATATATGAGAAAACTATTCAAGTAGGGAGATGTCCAATTAAAAAAAAAAAAATAGAGAGACCCTTACGTTCAAAATGTCAACAACCCCAAATAGTATTTAGTAGCTTTCAAATTTAGGTTGAGGACATAATTACAGACATGTAGAGCAACGTGGAGTAAGAAACATTTCCATGATAATGTGCAGAAGATAACAAGATAACCAAAATTACCATGATAATCTGCATTAGATGCAAAGCAAACCAAAGTCACTACCTTTTAAGCATCCACAGCAAAGCAGTTAAAGGGAGAAAGAAACCCAAAGTACAATTATTAAAGTTACAGTTACAATACTATGCATGCTTGTAGGACTTAACTGCAACGGTGCTCAAGCACATAATTTGATCACGTAGCCCAATGTATGACAATCATGTAGAAAAGTTACAGCTATAACACACTATTCATGCTTGTAGAATTTAAACTGCAACAAGTGCTCAAACAAAGATAATTTGATCATCAAGAATAAGACCAGAATAAGCAGCTTACCCTAACAAACTCTAATGATAAATAGGACCACCAAGCAAACAGCAACTTACGCTTGAGCAATAGTTGCAAAACTATGGATAACAACAGACAAAGAAAAGGTGGTTAATCATTCTAATACCTTAATTGCAACATCCTCTCCTGAAGAACAAAGTGTTGCACGGTAAACTTGGCCCAAGCTAGCAGCTGCTATTGTTTGCGATGAAATTTTGCTAAATAAAGCTTCAAGGGGTTGGCCCAATTCTTCCTCAATGATGTTAAAAGCAACCTGTCAACGCGATTCCCATCAAGTAAAAGGACATGATCCCAGCATAACACAAAATTTGGCTGCTTGTGAGCACGGATAGCAGAGTGCATTCTTACCTGATTGGGGAAAGGAGGAACGTCATCTTGAAGAATGCAAAGTTCATTCATATAATCTTCTCTGATAATATCAGGTCTGTTCGCAAGAACCTGTTAAAACAAAATAAAATAACCATCACCATGGCAACCTAAGATTAAATAAAATAGCTTTTCTTCAATCTCCTTTCAACAAATTTTGGTAGGAAAGTTGGAAAATACATCCTTAAAACTTTTTCATTAAGTCGAATAGAATACAAGATCCAGTGAGTTCAAGCGGGAAGAAAACGAATCATTTAAAACAACAGTTTGAAAATTGAAGAGTGAAATGAGTGAAACCTGGCCAGCTTTGATAAAAGAAGGTCCGAGATCACATAAGAGATTCCTGAGTTGGCGAGCTCGAAATGGAACGACCTCTTTATCCCTCCCAACCAAACAATCATACATCAAAGAAGACCAATACAGCCCCAAATTCCACACTATCTCCACGCCACGTAAAATTAGTGATGCAACTGCACCTCGAGATTCCAGTACCTTATTCCTCACCTATATACCAAAACCAGTTTTCCAAAAAAGATCAATACACCAAGGACTACACTTAGATTTATTGGATTTGTTGCTAAAATATCGGTATTAAACCCGAAACTCCCAGTGGATGACCAGTGACCCAAGGAAACGAAAGAGTCGGTTACATTTTTCATACGATCTCCTATTTTATTTAAGATAGACTAAATAAAAAGGAACCGAAAACATGTAAAATTAAAGTCAGCGATTTCAAGAAGCAACTTATATACTGCCTTGTTGTTTTAGCAGAATTAAACGAAGACATTAACAGAATTTCCTGGGAACATTAAAATCAAAGCAAGCTAAACAGGAAAAAACAATAGCATATTGAAAACAATATGATATGATTACTAATGGTGTTTAATATTATCGTACTGTCTCAGGAGAATACTTGCGAAAGGGGACGCAAACTCCGCGCTCGATATCAAGTTGTTCCATAGCACTGCTAGACTTCCCCAAAGGTAGCGGCTTATTCTGGGAGGTGATTGATGACGTTAAACCCCGCCTGGGGGTTCCATTATCTACAACTACTTCAGTGGTTGAGGAGGCAAAATTAGAGACTCTGACCGCTGAGAGTTTCTTGTTTCTTCGTTGCGGTTGGGCGCCATGGATAGAGAGTGGCGAAGACGAGAATTGAGGTTTGGTTACGCAACTTGGGTGAATCAGGTTCATTATGAAACCCCTGAGGTAGAGGGATCTTTGGTGTTGGAGGAAGTCAGTCGAAATGGGAGAAGAAGAAAGTAGTTTTAAAAAATTAGTTAAAACGGACAACCACAACTTTTTTTTTTTCTTTTTTCAGATAATTTTTTAATAATTAAAAAAAAAACAGGAGGGAGAGAGTGTAGGGTGGGCATTCAATCGATTCGATCAAAAAAATTTTTAAATCGAATTAATTGATTTAATTAGAAGAATCGATCGAATCAATCGATATTTTTAATTATAATCGAATTAATCGAACTGATTAAATTTTAATCGGTTTGGTTGGTTAGTTCGGTCAAATCAGTTTATTAAGTTTTGGGCTAATGATTGTATATTTAAGTTACGAATAGGTTTAATTGAGCTATTAATATATAAAAATATATAATTATTAAATATTAAATATTAAATATTAAAAATTTAGTTAATTTAATTTATAAATTTATTAATCGATAATTGATCAAATTAATTAAATAAATCGATATAATAATCAAACTGACTTAATTAAATCAAATTAATTAAATTTTATCAATTAAAATAATTAAATCAATTTAAACTTATTTATACTCACCGTTAAGAGACTGTGGCAAAGGAGTTTCTGTTTGGCTTACGCTTTCCCTTGGCTCATAATGGTGCTAAGCGTTCCGTGGGAATCCAAGCCGCTAAATCTCTTGAGTTTTGACTTTTTGACTTTGACGCTAATAAGTACTAAGCGATGAAACTGGAAAGCTTCGTAGCGGTCTTTTAATTTTGCTAAATTATTACTCATGTTTTGCTTACGTATTTTTATTTGATAAATGTTATTTTTGTTGTACATATTTAATATATAAAATATATATATATATATATTAAACTTTTGTTATTAGTATAACGCATATTTAAAAAGAAAAGGTAGTTTACCAAATTTCTCAATTGAAGACTAAATCTGTTGTAATCAAATTTAGATAAGAGACTTGTCAACTTAAATTTGGAAGGAAAAACTCAAATTTAAATTATAGTTATTATAAACATAAAAACTCAGTATTTTAAATAAACTGTTGCATTTTCAGGGGAAAGCTTCCGGTTTGTAATTGACCAAAAAACAAGTTACTATAATGTACATTACGTAAAATAATATTTATTTTTTTCATTTTTATGTCATTTATAAATATTGTTGGAAAAAATACTAAAATAATTTTAATTCTAAATAGTGGTTTTAAATTATTAGGTGATAGTTCAAGTAATGAGTTAGCTAGAACTAATCATCTTCTCCACAATCTCATACGTTCCCCATTTACTTCCATTGTTTCCTATCAAATTTAGAGAATTTTATGTAAGTACAGGCATCCAGTTATTTTGATTTTACAATTCTAAAAATCAAATAAATAATCAGGCTTTCTGCGTGCATTCAAAAATTATTTAATTTGGCCAATTATGAATCGATTTGAGTAAGATAATTGTGAGTATGAATAATATAATTATAAGTTGAGTTTGATTAATTAAATAAAAATATATAATTTATTTATTAATTAAGTATCGTTTTATTTAATATTTAAGTAAAAAAATAAAAAATATAAATATATCGAATAAATCTATTTAAATCGATTTATAAAATTATTCTTTACTAAAACTGATCTCACCCCTAATTTTCTCTCTTTTTTCCTCTCATAATCTTAGGCTTTTTTTTTTTTTTCCTCTCCTCACCTACTTTCCCATTTTATATTGAATTTAGAGAATTTTGTCTCCTTTTTTCCCTTTCGTTTACTCATAATTTGTTAAAAAAGCAATATATTAAGACTTCAGACAGGTTATTTCATTTAGTTTTGAAAGGAAAAAAAATTATGGCTACAACCCAATTCAATCCATCAAACCATTACCGTTTAAAACATGTCCCTGTCGCCATCACAATCAGAATGCAAATGTAAAGATTTACGCACTTGATTTTTTTTTAATGAAGAAATACGTCGCTTAATACAATTATGATATAGGATAAAGAACAGACGGATACTATGACGCTCGAATAATTTATACATTGAAGTTTATGTTTCATAACATATTCCAAAGAATACGTGCGTAGATATATACAAATAAAGTTTTAATATTTAATTAATTTATATTTTTTTTTGTACTTAGCTATATTTCGAATTAAAATTGAATCCAACTTTACTTGTAACTTATTAATACCCTTGTAATTACTGTAAAAAAAACAGTGTAAGTAATTCACGTCCTTCTAATATACCATTATTAAAAATATATGAAATCATTAAATCATTGTATTTCAACCTGTTTAATCAATCTTATATTTTATTTTTTAAAAAAAGGTAAATATTGGCAGAGAGGGAGACGGTAGCTGAAGGGACGAGAACTCACGAACAGAGTGGCGATATTTGTCTAAATACCGCTGGGATCAGCTCTCGTTTGTTGCACTTCTCCGAGGCTAGGAATCAGGCGGGAAATCCTGGCGGGAAAGTAGAAACAGGTAAATCTCTATCTCTGTATAGTCCTATTATCTTTAATACTTTTAATTACAATTTCATTTTCAACCCTCTCTTTTCTTCAAAACTTTTAGGATTCCAAATATTTTCGCGAGCACCCAGTTCGATTCAACCTCCGCCTTCGTCGGCGGCGGATTCATGCCCTCCCAGCCTTCTCAGATCGCTAATTCAACTCCATCTCATGCAAGAGTCTGTCATCTTTCCTTCCTCTTTGTACCCGGGAAATAACATAAATCTTGTAAAGAAATTTCGAATTTTTTCTGTTTGTTACTTTCCATTTAATTTCCATTTTTCTTTTGTTTTGGGGTTAGCAGAGCCGTGATACACAGGGGTTGATATCAGTAACGGTGAAGCAGACAAGCGAAGCTTCTCAATCTGGTGGTGAGAAATCCAATTTCATAATCGACGGTGTTCATGTTTCCAATGTATCGTTTCTTAAATCCTCTTTGACTGGATCCATTTATACTTCTTTGTATAAAGATCGTTGTTTTAAAGTGTTGGTCCTATAGTTCCAAACCTATATAGCTTAGTTTTGAAGAGATTCCAAATAAGGCACTCAACTATTGGATTATATAATTTTCTTTCTTTTTTTTTTTGGGGGGGGGGCGCGGGGGTGCTTTGCTGGTACAGGTTAAGGTGGTTGGCATGGTGTTTGACAAAAATGTAAGGTCCTCAGATATTCGTTTTCACCTTGATGACGGAACTGGTCGAGTTGAATGTATAAGATGGTGATGCGCGTGTTTCCAATTGAATTCAATTAATTTTTTTTTTTTTGAATATCATAAATTGTTTAGAATTTCTGTGGTACTAGTAGCCTTGTAGGTGTTTATTCTTTAATCATTACAGTTAAAATCAAAATTGAAATTACAGAAGCAATTTTTGATTTGAAATCTGAAACTACTTACTTTAAATGATTTTTTTTTTCAATCAGGGTAACTGAAAATCTCGACGCAAGGGAAATGGAAACGTTAGAGTAAGTTCTCTCCTTCATTTAATTAATCAAGCATGAGCTATTTTGTCTTTTGGAATGTCATTAATACATTATTACACTGTTTACTTTCATTGTCCGATAGAGATGAAACTTATGTTCGCGTCATTGGGCACTTGCAAAGTTTTCAAAGCAATAAGCGATTAAGTGCATTCTCTGTGAGGTATAGGTTAAATTTTCTAGTTTTGCATTCAATTTGTGTTAGTATGTGTCCTATCCATAATCTGACAATATTAAAAATTCCGATGCCATCTGATCCATATCATGTGGCATTGTTTCTATAAAGTCATGTATATTTGTTTGTTAAGTTAGCTTAATTTAAATTCCCAATGAAGCAAACATGAGAGCCCAAACTAGGATAGAAATTGCTGTTCTATGCTGCTCAGAACATTTTATTGCTTTGCAGCTGGTGTTTAATCATTTACCTGCTTTGGTTTGGTGTTGCAACAAGAAATTGGTGTTCAAAGAGCCTACATTTTGAGAATGTGTCAATGTTCACCTTAATTGCATTTTAGTGCGTACTTATGGTACCCTTAGAGCACCAACGAGCTTCTTTTGCTGTGTCACTTTTTTTTTCTTTCTTCCCTTCTGCTATTTGCAATGTAATTGTCCAACCTATAATCTTTGCATTGTCTTGGAGATGTGTTTTTGGATAATTTATCTTGGATATGTATTTTTTTCATTTTTCTTTTCTTTCATCCCTTTGGGGATTACGATAAAATTATATTGGAAATGTAATATTGACAACTATTTGACGTCTATTTAATAGACTTCTGTGCATCTGTGTAAGTATTAGTGTTATATAGTTTCTTTGGGTTTCTTGTAATTCTCAGGCCCGTGACAGATTTTGATGAAGTTACTTGCCACTTTATTGAGTGCATGCATTACCATCTGCAGAATTCTAAAGTACGGGTATTTGCCTACAGTGATAAAAATTGCATATTAAAAGCTTAGGCATTTGATTAATTCTCTTGGAGATGAGTATTGCTTTTGATAGGTGTCTTGCTCGTGCTAATGTAGTCACAGGGTGGTGATCTGGCCCAGCCGCAGATGGCGGATTCATCATTGAGCACTCCCATGCCGGGTGCATCAAATGGATACCAGCCTGCCATGATGAATAATGTATGAAATCGAATTATGTTAGTTTATCGTTATATTTTGAGATCTTCATTGTTTCTGTTTTTCATAAATATCATCTTTTATTTTTCCAGATCTCCATGCAATATAGTGCTGATGGACTCAAAGGTTTTGATAAATTGGTCCTTAGCTATCTGCAGCAACCTTCGAATATGTAAGTGAACTAAAATTGTGTTTTCCTTTAGGGAGGAAAATGTGCTTCAAAATGTTTTGATTGTATGCACCTGTTATGCATGTTGGTTACTGCTATTGAAACATTTATTGTGATAATGTCCTTGTCCTGACTGGATTTTCTTCACTTTTAGATATTAGCTTGATTAAGCTACTGAATTATATATCAAAGAGACATTCATAAAATTCGTTCATTCACATGCTTTTGCTTACAGCTTTACTCTTGGTGTTAAATTTTCTAATTTGGTTTGACCCGTTGTTATTTACAGTGATCAAGAAAAGGGGGTACATGTAAATGAACTTTGGCAGCAGTTGAAAGCTCCCATAGAGAATATCAAGTATCTTATGTGAATTTACTCTTTTTTTTTTTTTTTTGAATTTTCAATGGAAATGCATATACTTTTAGGTGTCTTATTTATTTATTCATTTTCCTTCTCTTATATGATAGGGATGCTATCGAGTTTCTTGAAAGGGAAGGTTTGGTGTACTCCTCCATTGATGATTATCACTACAAGGCAGTAGAAGGTTGCTAAGTTTCTGACCTTAGCTTAGCTTCACCTAGTTTGGAATTGGGTTTTTGGGTCTGTAACCACGAAAGGAAAATTTATGTGATATATATATATATCCGTCGATCTTCTTGATAGAGCATATATGTATATATAGGTTTGGATTGGATGCTTCAATCTGGGGATACTGTTAAAATGTGATATGTAGCATGTCTAAATATTGGTTACCTTTCTGGTGATATATTTGTAATTTAGGTAGTACTAATTTTCAGTATGTAATCAGAGATAGAGAGAGTGTGTGTATGTAATGTTTGTAATAGATTTTATTATTGATTTAATGCTCTAATGGTATTAGCAGGTAGGAATTTTGTTATATAAAGAGGAACTATTTCCTAGGAGACAGTTCTTGTTGAATAAGTTGTTTAATTATTCTACTCGTAAGTATCTTCAATTTAAAACTGCTGGTTTAATCATACCATGGATTTGTTTTGAGTTCAATGGCTAAATCGCTATGGCTATGCTAAGTGGTTGTTTCAGAGAGATTTGGTGAATCAGGATAAATTAAGGGCATAGGAAGCAATAGAAGCTTGGTATTAGCTGTTTATCAAAGGGTGACATTTTACTGGGCCAATTAATTAGTTAGCTGCGGATTTTCGCATTTGGTGAAAATGGCTATTAGTTTCATCAATTTTTTTAAAAAAGTATAACCATGATAAATCTTGCCAAAATGGTTAAGAAAGGTTTAAGTCTGACTCATCCATTGCTCCTTTTTTTTTTTTTTGTTTAATATAGCAAACAATTTAATTTATTTTATATTATCAAATAATAAATCTGTGAAACATGGTTGTAAGTAATTTACAATGTGAATTATTGGCTTCTTTGCTAGGCAATGTAAACGTGTTTGGAGGCGTAACAAAGGAAGGTGGAAAACCATGGAAGAGGAAAGCAACATATTAATTGACAGATATAAGTACACCGACGCGATTTATGAAATGGCAAGGGATTTAGTATTCTTTAAATAAGATTTTAAGTTAAAAAAAAAGTGTTACGATTTTTTTTGTTTGAAATCTGGCACTTTTGAATAATTGAAAGTACAATCATTTGTGAGTGACTTGTCACTGTTGTCCTTGAAATAAAGAGAAGACAAAAGAGAAGGAGAAAGTCCCACGTGCAGTCAGACCTCAAACTGCAAGGGCTTTGGTGAAATGACACGTCCTATTGGAACACGTGGCTCCAATTCGTGGCTTTGGACGAAGAGTCGCTATCTACTTCACGTGATGCCCCATCTGCCCTTTCCCCTTCCCTCCTTCCGGCTCCGCTCCAACCTACATCCTAATTCATCTCCAGGTTTACTTTCCAATTCTATGATTGGATTTGGATAATTCTCTCTCTCTCTCTCTCTCTCTCTCTCTCTGTCTCAAATCTTTACAGTCACACTTCTGTCTCTACTTCTATCCCTTTCATTCATATGCTTCTAAGTTTGTGTTATATATATATATGTGTATACAATGGTTTTAAATATTTGTCGTCATTTCCATTCCAAAAACAACTCATAGCTGGCAGATCATCAATACAAAGCATTACTCTCCAAATACCTCAAATGATCTCATAGTATCTTTTTATCTGACTGTTCTCTGTAAAACTAACACGGAATCATATATACATCTATATGTAAGCATATATGTGTATTTATATTGTTTAATGATATGGTGGGGAGTTATCTGGATCGATTCTCAACTAACAGGCATTTCTCCTTTAATTTTCCCTGGCATCGACGATCCTTACTGGCAATATGCGTGTATTAGTCCACACATAATACAGATGCCCGATTCAACAATTCTAGAGTAATTGTTAGATTTGGTCTGCTCTAATAAATATAGAGCGCTAGTTGATGATTAATATAATTGAGTTTATTATGGAACCCTATGTTTCAAGGGATTTACCAGCCAAGTTGGGACAAATCATCATTCTCAAAATCATTGCGGCTGACACTTTTTTCTTTGTCTTGTCTCCTAGTCCTAGACAAAACAACAGTTGAAGCAAATCCCAGCAGGCTGACATGGCAGAAAGCGATGGGGGAGTTTTGAATGATTTGAATTTGATGGTAAAATCTGAAACTGCTGCTGCCTATATTATTATCATAAAACATCAAATATTATTATCATACAGCCAGACATGAAACAAAGCAATCCGTCATACAAACCTAGTACAAACAGTAGTCCACTTTATTGTTGCAAGCAAATTACCAGCTCTAAGGAGGCTAGAACCCTATAGTGGAACCAATCCTAAACACACGTACCTTAACAATACCCTAAAAGATGAGATTGAAGTACCTCAGAAAAGGGGGTAAGCAGAAAGTCCAGAAAAGGATTACACAAGCACTCCAGAGAGTGGTTACAATATACATATATATGTATAGATAGAGAGAGAGAGAGCATAGAATATATATGGAACTAGTAAGCTAGCTAGCTAGATGCAGGGTGTAGATATGGATAGAGAGCTATGACCAGTCTCACTCACATATCCCGTACGTGGAAGACATTGGGATTCTTAACGACAATATCATACATGTGAACGGAGCAGAATTTGGAGAAGTCCCTTGGAAGTGAAATGAGATCAATGGAAGAGTGCTTGTGGAATTGGTAGAGGTCAGGATCACCTCCGTAGTACCTCTCCCAGCCTAAACCTCTCAAAATGTGCTCCAGAGAAGAGTAGGATGATACAACCTCGCCAGATGGTAAGTGTACCAAAACCCGTCTCCGTGGACTACTTTCGAGACGATACACACCATTGTTAAACACCCAAACTCCAGACATCTTTTTTTTTTTTTTTTTGTTTTCGTTGTCAATGTATTAGATGTTTGTGGGAAATTAAGAAAAGGTGTTGAGACTGAGTATGTTACGTTGTTGGTGAGGGAAGGAGGAGGGCGGGGGCATATATATATATATGTACACACGTGTGCTGATGGGACACAAAAATAGTCTTAGGAAATTGAGACTAAAGGAGGATTGGGACATAATAGTAACAGTAGGCAGGCAGGGACAGGTACAGGTACAGGGACAGGGTTATAATATTGAAAGGAAAAAGAAGGGTTTGATGATGATGAGTGATAATATTGAGAGGTTGGGATGTTTGGGTTTGGTAGGGAATCTAGATATTGTGGGACCTCATCGGTTTAAATAAAAGGGTACATGGATGCCTTTAGGATGTAAATTAGGGCACACCTACCATCCGTTGGGGTGAGGGTTTAGAAAGAATCTTTTATTTTTATTTGTTTAAAAGATTTATAATTAATGTTAAGTAAATTTTCGAATTGCTTTTAGCATTGGGAATCTTGCGAGTAAAGACACTGTTTTTATAAGTGACTCAGATATATTTTTCAAATGTCAAAACAATGAAGAAAGGCATGCATATGTTTGCATTGCAGGCACCCACTTACATCACGAGATGTCCACGTGAAAAGAGAGGCGCAGCACAGCACAATTTTGTCATTGGATTTGGCCCGGGGCTGACTGGCTGGCTGGCTGGGATTATATATATGTATATGTAAGATATGCCTTGCTCACCTCAGCTCAGCTCAGCTCAGCTCAGTTCAGCTCAGCCAAACTAAATTCTTACTTCTCATGCGTTTGGTGAAAGTAAAGGAGGAATCTGCATCTGCCTCTGCCACTGGGGGGGTCTTTGTTGATTACTCATCGTTGCCTATCAATTGAAACATTAAAGGCAGTTTTAGTCTGTTCTTTGTTTGCTTTTTCTTCTTAACTTAATCTTAATTTATTTACTTATTTTATGATACATACACTACCCCTTGGCCTTGCTTAGGTTAACTAGTGCCCTCTTAGCTACCAAGATTAACAAACACGATTACGGAATAATCTATAATAATAGTCTTAAATTATTGGTTATGTCTTAGTCAAGTAATTCTCAACTCTTATTTATATACCTATCCTTTCATTAATTACTTTTCTTACTACACATCATCAGCGTACAAAAGTCAATACTTTATTATAACTTATCAAGTTATATCTTTTATATATATGTATTAATTTATAATTTAGGTGTCTTTTTTTTCTTCACCATGTTAGATGGAGACTAATCAGAGTTACCAAAATAAGAATCGTTGATATATAGTTTGTTGCAAAAAAAAAAAAGTTACCCAATTTTATGGTTTCTACGTAATCTTCGCAAGCACACAACGTTTATACTGGGACTCAGAATGAAGTTTTAAGAGAAAGGACTTTGAACTTGAAATTTAATTAGATGAAACGATTTTCCTTTTTTTTTTTTCTTTTAGAAATTATATTCATACAAGAGTAAGATCGGCACATGCAATAATTCCCTTTCTCCTATTACCCTAAGCTTGGCCTCCATTGTAGCAATATATATATATATATATATTTCTCATATTTAATAATTAGTTTGTGATGCAAATATTTTCTTAATAAAAGCAAGTGTAGGATTCAGTACATATGTATCTATATGTGATATGTTTGGGCATATAACACACCCGAAAAGAATGCATTATTTTCTGCACTAATTAAAAAGAAATTGACAAAAAATTAATAATAGAAATCTTAACCCTTAATCATCACACATCTAATTAATATGAGCACCAAATTGCTCAGTCTCTTGTGGGTTGAATTGACTGTCAATTATTGGAAATTTAGTAACATCTGATTTGATAATAATTAATTAGAATTTTCTTAGAAGATTTTGGACACCACTAAAATCAGATTAAATAAAAAAAAATCTTGATATCAAAGTCAATTCGGAAATCGTTGAAGCCCAAAGTAGGAAAGTGCGAGAGAATTAAGGACCACAAACATTTGGTTTGAGTCATCTTTATCACATTAGAAATTTTTATCCTCTCTCTCTCTCTCTTTGTGTGCGTGAGTGTACATTTTTAGTTGGTAAAAATGCAACATAACCCACATGGTATCACATGGACATGGGCTATAGCTAAGATTAAGATTTAAGATATAGATGGTCCTCACTGGCCCCTCTTACCCCTCGTCTTGTCAAATCTATCATTACCATCAACCTTGAAACATTACAGCAAATTAATGCCCCGTCCTATCTTCACTCTTGCCTTGCCTACAAAATATGAAATACTCAACTTTTCATCCCCTCGCCTTGCATGTATTAGTTTTATTGCATTTAAAGTTAATTGTTTGGACAATATTCTTCCTTTGCAGATGATGAACTCCAATTTTGGAAGATTTTCTCTTTCATATATACTTAATCTAATAACTTGGAACAATTAATTAGATGGAAATATATATATATATATTGCGAACTGCCATGAATCAAATTACATATATATATATATATATATATATATGGGTGGTGTTCTTTTTGTTCCTTCTTCCTTTCCCTAATTTTAATCTTATAGAATGGTGTTGGGAATTTGGGTGTGTTTGAGTCAAAGGTGGTCCTTCCCAAACTTTTTTTACTTAAAGTTTTTGAAAGATGAAGAGTGAATGGAAGGTGGCCTCGTGCGGAGTAAGGTTGGGATAGTGCTTACCTTGCCTTGCCTTTGGTCAATCCAAAGGGCTGAACCACAAAGGCACAACAAGAGGCTGCCTTTGCCTCAGCCTTTTTCTTTTATGTATAGACATTGTGTCCCACTTTAAGCATGCATGCCACCATGTCCTAAATGACACAGACCCTCCATTACCCCACCCCATGATTCGGTAAATATCCTATCCTACGTGGTGCCATTGCCAATGCCAATGCCAATGCCAAACCAAAGCCATAATAAACTAATACCTCATTCATTCCACGTCCACTGTCTCACT
>JAQSVH010000010.1:5452523-5474063 GCA_029448705.1 Adansonia digitata
TGATGAGAGAGAGATCAAATGTTGTTAAATTAGTTTTTATATACTCTTAATAAATTAGTTTTTATATACTCTTAATATTCAAAAAAACAAATGAAAAGGCATTCACACTAAGTTACATGACAGGATAGAAAAGAGTTTCAATGTTGCTTACCAGTCAATAAAGCTTACATTAGTGAGCATCAGATAGTTGTAGATATAGTCAAAGTTGTGTAGTGGCACGCAACTATAGGAGAAGGTTCAAAAAAGAGGAAACCTTTAGATAAATACCTATCATAGGAGTATTAAGCATGAAATCTGATGCCTCAAGTTACCTATCTGACAGCAATACAAACTGCTGGTTATCAGGGTCTAAAAGTGAATATGCCAACAGTCTCCTCTCAGCATCAACCATGGAAATTTTTCCCCAAACCACCTGCATTTGATAGCAAATTCTTAGGAAGCACTACGTAGTGATATTCAAGCAGACGTGTGACATTAATGGCAGAAAAAAAGAAGATAGAATTTATTGAAATTAGGGGAACAAAAAGGGGTCTCATCAAAATCAAAATTGCATGTGCATGCCCATCCTTCAAAAGTTTCTTTTTCCCTTCTTTGCGCTTGAGAACCTTTTCAAGTCTTAAGTCCACCTACATTTTCACTGTGAATGTCTCGACCAATAAAATAATGACTTGTGTGTACTGGTTTTTCTCTGGAAGCATGTACATAGACAGAGAATCTGCCTTCATGGCCCTGTAGCCAAAGATTAAACAATGTGATTTGAGATCAAATTTGAAACTGCAAGAGAAGAAAGGAATTATACCAACTTTTGAGAAGGATAAGAACTTGCACTTGGTAAAACAGCCACAATTTTTTTGAAGGCCAAGGAAATTAAAACATTCAATCAAGCATTTGTAATTTCAAACTGTTTCTCAACTAATTAATCTGAAAACAAATTACTGAAGTGTGTATCAGCCCCCCAAAAAAGGCATTCATCAATATCTTCACATTTTGATTTAATTTGTATCTTCCAGAAAACTTTAAAAAGGAAAGAATGAAATTGCAAATCAGCCTGCACTTAGACCAGTTTGGAAAGCCTAGAAATAAAGACTTGAAAACCACTGTTCATTAAGAACCAAAAAAGAATTCTTATTGGGAATACTTGCAAATGAAATGTTGCATAACTGATGCAAAGTCAAGCACCAAGGAACAAAGTCTTACGTGAAAGAACTTATCCCACAGTGCCTCAAAAGGTAGTGTCCCTGGAGTCAAAAACAGGAAAGCAATTTTTGAATTCTTCGATTGGATAGGAGGTGTCTTGAGGATTTCCCTAATTACAACTTGAGATATTGTCTCATCATCACTTAATTCCCTAGAAAGAAATGTGGGTGGCTGGTTGTACAAAGCGCAATCTCTAGATGAAAAGATATAGCAGGCTGCCGAACTTGTTGGAGGGTAGACATAGGCAGTAATCAAGAATATGATCACAAAAGTTACCAATACAATAATCCACACTGGCCTCTTCAGATGCGGGCGCTGTCTTGAACCAGTCATGATGAGGAAATCTTTCACACTTAGCTGCCATGCACAGGTTGTCTTCATCTAGCTTGAAGGCAACATGTCAGTTATCTCAAAGTATCGCTCAGTTTCCTTATCTTACCATCTTACAGCTTCATTGTTGAATGCAAAGACCACTACTCAATGCAGATCAGTTTATTGGAATGGGACCATAATCTGAAAAGGGCAAGATGAGGAATTAAAACATCATCAAAGTGATGGGCACAGGAACCTAATAAACCTTACAAAGCATTTTTTTTTTTTCAGATAGCAAAAATATTGGGTGTAAAGCAAGGCCACTATTGTTGTTTTCAGTCACAGACAACATGCTCACAATGCAGACTGAGGGAGATCTTGATTTGGCACAAAATGGGTTCTCGAAGGCATTAATGGCTCAATAAACGTGAAGCGCAATATGAGAGAAGCAGGCGTGAATGATTCTTAAAATTCATGAAAAGAGGCTGAAATCTCCGAAACCTTTTTTTTTTAAAAAAAAAGATTAAGATGGAACTTAGCAAAGTTAAGCATCAAACACTCCTTAGCTTTATTTTGGGTAAATGTTAAACCGCTGAAGATAAAAAAAATCCAAAACCAACTTTAAAATGTGTTAGAAATAAATAGGATTTGAGCCGGAGAAATATGGTAAGAATCTACAATACAGGGATTATATGGAGAGCCAAATACAGAAGATTTGGGCCTTTGATTTTGGAGGCAAACGCATTTTTATTGGGAATTGGAATATCAATCTTAGGATTTAAGAGTAGACATTCGATAGATTTGATCCTACAAACAATCAACTCTATCTAATACCCTAATAGTAATATTAGTGTAATAACGAAAGCAATTGAAACCAAGCAGAACATTCGGATTTTGCACTTGCGATTGAAATGAGAATTAAATAAATATTCCCATCAATGGAGAAAATTAAAAAGAGAGAGAGAGAGAGAGAGAGAGAGAGAGATTATAATGGAAAAGAATAAAACTCCGATTGGAGAGACATTGGAATAGGTATAGCAATAGCGCGATATGATAAAGTGGAATCTTTCAAGAAAAGGAAATATTTGCATCGATTAAAAGAAAGAAAAAGATGGAGAAAAATGGTTTCTCAAAGGAAGAATACCTGGAGCTGGGTAGAGATGGAACTTGGAAATGCAGAGCAGAGAGATTGGATCAGAGTGAGTGGAGAGATCCAGTAGCAAATTGCAAATGCCAATGTGGGGACTTGAGGACTTTATTTGTTTAGTAGCGTAATGTTTGTAAAGATTTAAGTACGCGTGCGTTAATAGGGGGTATGCATGTATGTGTACATTCGTATATTATATATTCACGGATTTACTTTGCTCCTTTCTCATCTTCCTTTCGCTTTTCCCTTTCCTATTCCTTAAATGCCTTTTTTGCCCTTTTCTAACCCGAACTTTTAGCACTTCGGCTCACTTTCTCCCTTGTCCATTCAATTTGGAGAATCATTCAAACCCTGGATTTCAATTTTCCATCTCTCTTGGATCAACCTACTTTCGGTTTTACCCTTCACATTTCAGTTCGCTTTCTCCACCACATATTATATAATGATACATAAATGGACTCAAAATCAGCAAATTTTGGTTTGGCTTTAATTGGACTACAGCATACCTCAATACGTGAACCACACGGCTATGACTCTCATTTTTATTGTGTACGCATACGCTCGAATGTTTTATACCTATACTATACTATACTATACATGCATCCGAAACACATCATCCGCTCATCGTGGATTGGAAAAATGAAATAAATAAATGAATAAAACGTAAATATCACGTGTTTTTTTATTTCTTTACAAAAATGTTTTGGACTACACTATTTATTTATATATATATGGAAACAATTTTCTAAATTCAATAATACCGGCAATGAAAAATTATTAAATTTCACAAGTCAAATCAATAAAATGACATATATATTTCATAAGATATAGTTCAAAAAAATAAAATATTACAACTTTTCCTTTTTAACCTACTTACAAAATAATAATGATAATAATAATAATAAATTCTATTATTAGTTGCTTCAAAAATAAATTCATTGCAATTTTTATATTTTCTTTTTTATTGAAGCTAGGTGCGTTGTCAACTTGAACAACTTAATTATGTATTATGACTATCATTGAAGCGATTTTCTGCTAACACTTAACAGCACCATTGACTGCTGACTAGGTGAAACGGACAGACACTCAAAGTGATGGGAAGATAGCTAAATTCATATTATAGTTAATGCTTATTTATAATAACTCGAATTTAAAGTAGCTTTTAATGGATAATTACTTTTGAAAATTAAAAAAAATAAAAAATATTTTAGTTTTAATTTTTATATAATTTCATTAAATTTACTAAACTTGTGACTTGTTAAATTAATTCCATAAAAAATTTTATAATTAGTGGAAATTATTAAAAATTGGTGTACTGGTTGCTTTAAAATACACGGCTGCTAACTCTAATTGTAAAGGCATTTCCTTTTGATAACTTTCGCCTTCTCCAACTCCCAACCAGTGTACGCCTAAGGGAAAAAAAAAAAAAAAAAGGAAGCGTCGTAACCAAAAACTGATCTGTCATGTTTGGTCGGGTTTTCAACTGAGCAACTGAGAATTTATTGGAGTTAAAAATTATGTTTATGTGGGAAGGTAGGCAGGCAAGTGAAAAGAATGACCTTGACACCACCATGGGGCATGAAGGTATGGGCAAACTGCAGCACACTTCCAAACTAGATTAAAGGCCATGGGGCGTACGAAAAAAAGAAAAAAAAAATGACAGCTCAGAAAAAGAGATCATGTTTACGACGTACATTAAACCGTAGTGGGTCTTGAATCCCACCGTTAATTTCAACTGTAGTGTATATTTGTATAACTACGATGAAACCAAGTTGGCTTGCTCTTGTGGACGTAGCGAACCTTTTGCCTGTATACAGAACAGATCTGCACCAGTCCCATCGTATATAACTTAATTATCCTGGATATATATTATTTTATATACCCATAAACCATTTTTTAAGTAAAAACTTAAAGAAACCAAAGCATCCCAGCAGAGACGGAACGCAATTCCAAAGAGTTCAGTTTATTTTAATGTATAACTACAATCATAAACAGGCAACATCGATCAATCAAATGATACAGTTGCAATTTTCAATTTCCTTTTGACAATAAAGGGCATAATATTCTTGAAAGTCTAGCATTTAATAGTGTAGGAATACACTCAATATTATAAATATATAAAACCACTCACGCTGTATGTGTGCGTGTGTCAAATAAATAGAATGCCGCAACACTTTCTAGCAACATATTCTCAAAAAATAATTAATGATCCAAAGTGGAAAATAAAGGGGACATTAATAGCTGTTCTACGTATACTTCAAATGTACTGGAATTAGTTCTGTTTCCAGCTCCTAGAAAAAGGATAAAACCAGATCATTGTGCAATAACAAGCTACGTCCATTCCAAACACAAGGAAAGAAGAAAGAGAATACTGTCTAGAATTAATTATATTCACTAATTAAAACCCAACAATACATACATATCAATGAAATAAATATAATTTCTTCATTCAAAAAGCTGTCATTGGCTTAAATTAAATTACGCTTTTGATAAGAACGAAACTTGCCACCAGCTGAATACAATATTTTACAACAGCTGTTACAAAAATTACAAAGAAAAATGCATGGAAAAAGTAGATCATGAGGATGTAGGGTGCATTGCATACCCATCGGCACACTGACACCACTTGACGACATATAAATATACTTATGAAACATGCAAAACAGAATGCATTGCATGCATCTTAGCAAACCCGCTTACTAAGCGTTAGGGTAGCGTTCAAAATAATATGGGAGAGTGGAAGAACAGCCGAGGTACAGAACAATCAAATTTATGGGCAGGCAGAGGGAGGGTCCCATCCCAAACAACAGCAGAGGGACAGTCTTGGACTTCAGAAAATGGTGCCCCGCCCAGCATTATCAGGGCTTCGGTGGTACAAACATGAAGGAAAAGACAGTAAACTAAATGATAGGGTGCATTCAGAGACAAGTAAGGAAAAGGGATGCATGAAAGCGATGCATATGCCTTTTTTTTTAAAAAAAATTTCCTTTTAGGTGCATAAATAATTACGTCGGATCGGAGAAAATAAATTTGATCAAGTGCCAGCAATTAAGATGCAAAATGTGCCTTGTGATTAAAGAAAATAAAGGAAATAAAATCTGTACTCTTGAAGTTATTTACCTACTGCAGTATCATTACAATATATATATATGTCAGAAAATGTTATTATAGAGATTTTGCCTTCTTATTCCAACAAATCTTCTGCGGTTAGCAGATGAACAGCAATAGCATGAGAGAGTTGGAAAGTAGAATTGCTCTCACCATTGTTTTGGAATATCATCCAACACTTGAGAGTTGAGATCCGGCTGAACATTGCATGGTCCTTACAAGATAGGAAATGAGGAGCTTTGCTGTAGAATTTATAGAATATATATATATATAGCTGTGTGTGTGTGTGTGCAGATTGTGGCATTGGTGATTCCGCTTTTAGATGATAAGTTTCCTAGGCTCCAAGCTCTCTCATAAGGAATATTTCTTGTTGTAACAGGGACGGAACATCAGAATATATTGTTTATGAACAGATGGTGTTGGAGGGAGGGGGAATTGAATCAGGTATGGTACGTATAACAGGATGCTCTTGCTATAAGATAATAACAATTTTCTAGCTAACAAGCATAGCACTTGTCTGTGAAAACTCAAGGAAACCCAGAAAGCTATGCATGCCCAAAAACAAAATAAGAGAGAGATGCATATTATTATTAATTCTCTGAATCCCTGATAAATTTTAATTTTAAATGGACTTTTTTTCCGGATGTGGATATCGTTACCTATAGATACAAATTGCTAGTGTGTGCTGTTTCTTGTAATGCACTTCAATAGTTAATTACATTATATTGCATTACATTATGAGATCGAGAGGCTTAGAATTAGAAGAGGCTAACCTATAACGTACATGAAGCGGCTGATATATAAACAACTAATTGGAAGTCACTGTAAGAATAAGATGGGAGGCTAGCAGAATAAAGAGCCTTTTTCCAACATACGTACACACACATATATATCTGCTCTGCTCTACAAATTCATCGTCCTTCCCCCCCCTCTCTCTCTCTCTCTCTCTTTAGCGGATACTTGTTTCAAGGACTACTGCAAATTGAGGATTAATACCTGTCATAAGTGAAGTGGTTGATGATGATGGTGACCAATTAATAATAGTTAGTGAGCTCATGTTGGCAGGTCTAACGTGAGCTTCGAGAAATCATCGATCTCCCAGTTTTTTTTGACAGGATTTTCTTGATTTCTTGCAAGCTTCCTTTCAATTTCTTTGGATATTTGACAGATTGCTCAATTCTGTTTCCTTTTTTTCTTTCCTTGATTTTAATTCGACGTAAGTTCTGATTTCATTTGAGGGCCTCTCATGGTTGATTGCTTAAGCTCGCAAGCGATAATGGGGGCAAAAACTGTTCTTAATTCTTCAACATCCACGTTTGATCTGGTTCAAGAATCTGAATTCTCCCCATTGAACGTGAAACAGACTATCAACAGAGGTGTTTTGTAGTCTTTGAATGAAAGCCCCAATTTGAAGTCGAATCTTAGGGCAGACCAGCATGATAATAATAGTAAGATTTCGGATTGGGGATCACTCTTCTCTTCTAATTCCGACCAATCTTTGCAATTTTTCCCACTAGACAAAAGTAGTGGAAGAATGGTAGTTAAACCTCCTAAGGAAGTTCTTGATGAAGGATCAAATCAATGGCAGAATGCTGTGCCAGGTTAGTTTTTTGGAAAGGCTACTAATTTCAGCCAATTCCAAAGAATGGCTAATTTACTTTGGGGTAAAGAGGGATGTGTAGATATCAAATCAGCAGGTTCCAAGCTCTACCGTATTCAATTCCCTAATCGAAGGACAAGAGATTGGGTTATTAAGTCTGGACTTTGGCATATCCAAAACAACACAATTATTCTGAGGAAGTGGGAACCTAGACTCAAATCTTTAGATTTTGATTTGAGTAGAGCTCCTGTTTGGATTAAATTGAATTGCATACCAAGACTGGTCTTGGTTACATTGCTACTGCTATTGGTCATCCCCTCTACATGGATAAAGCTACAACTTTGCAACAGAAACTTGATTTTGCCAAACTTTGTGTGGAAATAGAAGTTGGAATTGAGCTCCCAAAATGTATTGAAATGGAGCTAGGAGAAGGGATCACAACTATGGTCACAGCTGAAATAGCTTGGATGCCTCCAAAATGTTTGCAATGCAAAGTTTTCGGTCACATTGAAAATCAGTGCCCAACAAAGTCAGCTGTTGTAAAAAAATAGGTCCCAAAGGAGAAAGTTGACGATGATTTAGGGAGAGTTCTTGTACCAATTTCAATTGAGAACAAATAGGTGACTTAAGAACAACCGCCTGTCTCACCTTCTTTACTGTCTGGCAAGGGGAAGCAGCACCAAAACAGATTTGAAGTCCCAAGCTCCACTGTAGAGCTGGATGCTTCAGAGAAAATTGTAGTCTCTCCTCCAAAAAGATCAAGGGCAGCAGCAGCAGGGGTGTCTGAATTGATGGCTCAGCTAAAACCTGAGGCTAGGGGGCAGGCTGCAAAAAGAAACGGTAAACTAACAAAGGTTTTTTCAGCAGGGTTTAGGAGGTAATTCCTCTACCTCTTATCTTCAATGAGCATTCTAATATGGAATACAAGGGTCTTAATGACCCCTTGAAGCAAAATATAGTAGTGTCTAGAACTACTAAACTCAAAGTTGATTTGATTTGCTTGCTGGAGTGAAGAATAAAGCAGCAAAATGTACAGCAGATTATAGATAGGAAGTTTAATGATAGGCAAATGTTGCATAACTACAACCATGCAACTAATTGGTAGAATTTGGATTCTTTGGAAGGGTCAGTGGCAAGTAACTTTTGTGGAAGCTACTGATCAAGTGATCTCTTGTTCTCTTAGTTTTGATGGTTGCTCAGTGTTTCTCTTTGCACTTTATGGAAGCAACAATGCTATTAAGAGAAGGTCACTCTAGGCTAGTTTGAGATCTGTCTCCAGTAGAACTGGTGATAGCCCTTGGATTGTAGCTAGTGATTTTAACGTCACATCTCATCCTACTGAAAGTTCTAATTATGATGGCTCGCAAAGCTTTTCTTCTGATATGAGGGAATTTCTTGCTTATTAGAACCTTCTTGATCTCATTAACCACCCCTACTGAGGCCCCCTCTTCACTTGGTGCAATAATAGACAAGAAGTTCCTCTCTCACGAAAGTTAGATAGGGTTCGGTTAACTCCGGATGGCATTCTTTCTTTCTTCATTCTAGTGTTGAATTTCTTGCTCCTAAAGTTTTAGATCATTCGCCAAGGCGTGTAAAGCTTAAAGCTGCAGAGTTTCATCCCCCAAAGCCCTTTAAAATTTTCAGCTTTTGGATTAATCATCCGGGTTACAACAAAGCAGTTGAGGAATCTTGGTCTTTACCAGTTGAAGGCAATCCTATGTAGAAGTTGTTTAAAAAGCTTAAGAGACTGAAACGGGTTTTGAAGGAATTCAACAAAACCCATTTCAGTAACCTTTGTAATAAAGGAGAAAAGGCTAGAGCTTGAGCAATTGTAGCTCAAACTTCTTTCACATCCTACTGCTGAGATTGTCAAGGTAGAGAAGCAAGTGGTAAGTGAATTGTCTAAATTGGCAGCAGCTGAAGAAAGGTTTTTTAAGCAAAAGTCAAGGGTGCAAGGTTTTGAACACTTCTTTTTTCTATAAACAAGTGCTGGTTAAGTAGAAAAAAATATGGTCAGACTTTTGTATGATGCTAAGGGCAACAGATTGGAAACTTTTAGCCAAATCTCTGCAGAAGCTATCAAGTTCTTTCAGCTATCATTGGGCAATTTCGACGCTAATGTGATTTCATTCTCAGATGAATTAGTAAGAGAATTACTGCATGTATCTATTTCTGATGAAATGAAAGCCATTCTGATTGTCCCAGTCACAGAAAAAGAAATCAAATCCACCATTTTTGCCATAAATGGCAATAAGGCCCCTAGCCCTGATGGTTACCCTGGTCAGTTTTTTAAAAGTTCATCGTCCATTGTTGGACCTAATGTTGTGGAAGCCATCCTTTATTTTTTTCAACAATGGAAGTCTTCTTCCAGCCTTTAGCTCCACAATTCTAGCTCTTGTTCCTAAGATTCCGAACCCGAGCCACATGTCTGACTTCAGACCCATATCTTGTTGTTGTACTATTTACAAGTGTATCACTAAAATACTTGCGAACAGGATGAAAAAGTGTTTGTCATCTATCATTCCCAATAATCAATCTGCATTTATTGAAGGCAGAGACTTGGTGGACATTGTTCTCATGCTCAAGAACTTGTCAATGGCTACCATAAATCCAATTTATCACCAAGATGTACAATCAAGGTTGATTTGAGGAAAGCTTTTGATTCATTAAGCTGGTCTTTCATTTTGCAAGTCTTACAAGTCCTGGATTTCCCATTTATATTCAGAGAATGGAAGATTGTAACTCATTCAATTAGTGATCTTCAATATTCAAAATTTTTGGTGCACGAACCTCCTTCTCCCATCAAAGGTCCTTAAAAAGGTTACTCAGCTCTATAATTCATTTCTCTGGAAAGGAAGAGATAATTCTGCTAGAAGAGCTAGAGTTGGTTAGCTTATTTTTATGTCATCCCAAATCTGAAGGAGGACTTGGACTCAAGGACCTTGTAATTTGGAATAAAGCTTGTATCATGAGGAACTTGTGGCAGCTTTTAACATAAGCCAGATCACTTTGGGTGGTTTGGGTGAACTTTTATATTCTAAATGAAAAGGATGTTATGCAGCCAGTCCCCCTCTAGAGGTGTAGTTGGAGCTGGAAAAAACTTCTCAAGCTGCGTTACTTTATCCCACTCATAATGGATTTGCAAGGAGATAGAATAGTTTAGAGTTGCCTCGGATTTGGTTTTAAAGTTGCTGCAGTTTGGGAAAAGCTTAGGCACAAACAGAAAAAAGTTGCATGGCATATACGTGTATGGTGTAGCCTCAACATTCCCAGACATTTTTTTATTGCTTGGCTAGCAGTTCTTGATCGTCTCCCAACTCGAAGCAGGATGCATGGTTAGGGTAGTCATCTTCCTCTTGAATGTTTATTATGTAGAGAAATGACAGAGACTAGGGAAAACTTTTTTCTTGATTGCCATTTCTCCAAACAATTATGGAGTAAAATTACTTTGGCAAGTGGACTAAAATGTCAGCCTGGTTCTTGGCAAGAGATGCTATCTTAGGCAGCTAGGAAAAAGGGGAAAACTCTTCAGCAAACTATCCTTAAGCTTGCATGGAATGCATACGTCCACATTCTTTGGCAAGAAAGAAATAGAAGAGTTCATGGTGGTGCAACTAAATAGGTGCAGGATCTCTTCAGTTTGATTCAGAGTGCAATATAGAATAGGCTATCAGGTCTTGCATGGGGGATAAATAAAAATAATAGATAACTTACGGATGCATGGGGAATCACAATGTAATTAGTTTCTGGTTGTAGTCTTGTAACAAAGAACAGCTCTATTTGTAGCAAAATTTTGCTACTTGAATAAATAAAAAATTTTACTTATCAAAAAAAAAAAAAAAAGTGGTTGATGACCATCCTTTTCAATCAAGTGAACAAGCGCCAACTTTGCTTCTTCTAGATATTTATTTCTATCGTAATTTTAAAACAATAATAATAATGGACATAGGGGATTTTTTTTTCCTTTCGTACACATGTTTTTATCATATTTGCATAAATTAAGTTATGTTTTCAAGAAAAAAACTTATATTTCCTAGTTAAGTTTCTTTTTCCTTTTTGAAAAAAATCAATTGTTTGGCTCTGGCAAATTCCATATATATATATTATATAACAACTAAAATTAGAAAAAGTATATATATGTTGGCAGAATTGAGATATTAACAAAACATATAGAGGGTTAAAAGTCTTCAAAAAGACAACAGAAAAAAATAATAAAAGAAATGTGAATTTCTTAACAAGCTAGCTATATCTATGTATCCCATTTGTTTATTGGTTCATTCAAATATATCTTAAGACTAATAAAGTCGGTACCAAGTTTTACACTCGAATGTAGTGGGTCTGAATTAAAGATGTCGGAGGTTGCGTTGTATATTTGTCGCAACGTAGTAAGATATTATATTATTGAACTTTAAATAACTCGAACTTAAAAACTTAAATATATATATGTAATTATAATTATAACTATGTCGAATATATGGGCTCTTCCAATATATCCGAGTTCCAACATAACATGCATCAATAGTAGCTAGATATATTAATAATATATAGCTACTGCAGTCTATAATATTCATATATATATATATATATAGTATTGTTTTCGGTGAAGAAATTAATACAAGAAAACAAATTTCCATAGGGTAACGAAAGGCCAACTTCTTCTTCCTTGTTTGGAGAGGAAAAACTGAGAGAATTAATTAAAACAAAAATATATAATAGCTAGTACATTGACATGGGAGTAGATGGATTGTGTTGTGCATATGGATCCATCCATCCATCCATAATTTAATTTGTGCTTGTTTGACATTTAAATGCAAATGCAATGTAACTATTCCTTTGAATATTTTGCATCCCTTTTGGGAACAAAAATAAATATATCATCTTAGCACTCCACTTAATCCTTAGTTTTCTATATTCACACCAAACCAATGAACATGTATCTCAAATATATATATATATATTTATTTATTTCATTTCAAAGTTGAATAATCATAAATTGTATTATGGATGGTTCGGCACTCGCGCATTCTAGGAGAGGAAAATTAGAAAGGAAAGGCGTAACAATTGATGAGATCTATTACAGCCGCCTCGGCCCCGGCCCATGCCCCTTCTAATATTTGGAAGCGTTTGACGAGTGGCATGCCATTGCCAAGAATGAATCCAAACATACTTTAGGGTTAATTTGATCAATATAAATAATGTTCAATTTTCTTGAAAATTACTACACAACTAATCATTGACATTAATTGATGGAATGCAAACACATGTACAAAGATACATACATATATATAATTATATATATTGAAATCGTGTTGAGTAAGTGAATGATTGATTTGCAATTGTTCATAATATATTTTTATACAAATAAGCACGTAATCTTAATTTATAATTTATGAATAACAATATGGTTTTCAACGCTATATTATATAAATATATCTTAAAATTTATTTATATACCAATAATTTATTCAACAAACTGATAAAAACTCATATAAGTGAATAAAAATATACTAAGTAATTAATACTACAAACTTAAAGAAATTTAATAGTAGAAATTATATTATATCTCCTGTTTATATAACTATATAACTATCTAAGTAAATCTAATAATACTAACAATTTAGTAGTTTCTTTTTTCCTTTTTTTTTAATTTAGGATAATAGAAATTTGGTTCAAACACTATCTCAGGTGACATTCAAATAGTCATAGACGTTAATTAAATCTATATAATTGTAAACAATTAATTTAAGTAACCTTCAATGTTGAATATATTACCAAAAATAATAATATATATTTTTATAATTTTTAAATTATTTTTTTGTCAAGTTTAGAAATTGATGTAATATGCATACGTGTTGAAACATGATGTTTGAAAGTTGATAAATAATTTTGAAATGAAAATATAAGTAAAGGGATTTGAACACTATTGAAGAGAATTTGACGGGTAAGCTTAGAAGTGAATCTCTCTGCAAAGGAGAGCATTCGAATGCCTTGCTTTTATATATATATACACACACACACATATAGTCTACATGTAATATTATAAACTACCATGCAAGCAATAATAATATCGCAATACTTTTCACATAATATGAAGGAAAGTATTGTAAGGAAGGTTAATTATCGCTCATCTGCTGCATGCAATTATAGATTGAAGTGAAGAGCAGGTGGCGCATTTTTGTGAAGGAAGATATATACGGAATTTGTCGTCCAGTCCTGCATGTAATTTGCATTAATTGGTTAAGGCCTTGTTCCTCCTTCCTCCTGGAGGTTAATTTACTCTTGTAAAATGTCTGCATGTTTCTTATGTTCTGCTAGCTGATGCCTGATTTCTAGCTACAACATTCTCATCTCATGTAAACTAAATTAATAAATTATACTACTAGAATGACTACTATATATATAAATAAATATATGAAAGATACAGATATTCGTGTGCATGTATATATATACATATATATATATATATATATATATAGAGAGAGAGAGAGAGAGAGAGAGAGGTGATTTTCAGCATCAGAACAGGTATGAGCAAGACCAAGAGCTTTATGAGACTTCCGTATATGGAAGTATGGCATAAGTTAACAAAAGATTTTATTTAAATGCGCTCAACCTGGGATGTTATGTATACATATATATATATATATTAATTTTAAACAAATCTCAACCTTTTCAAAATCAAAACTAATAGTCACCTTTCTTTTATTAAAGTTTTAAGATAATTTATCTTCTAAATCATTAAATTTAATATTAATTTTTTTATATAAATTACAAATTTTTAATTTCATTAAATTATATAAAATATAATATAAAATATTTATTAAAATTAAAATTTCAACTTATAATTTAAATAAATATTAATATAATAAAAACATTACAATGACAACTTAGAAATATCAATAAATACCTATAATTGTTTTGGTCAATCGAAAACATTTTTTACATTAATGCTTATATACAGATAATTTTGGATGAATACCTCTGTCAACGATGTTAAATTAATTCAATATATACTATATCAAATATCGATTATCCAACCACCCATATCGTGAGCCATCCTACCCTAATTAACTCGAAATGCTCTCATGGCATAACCGAATTTGACGATGCATAGCAAAAAGTAAACCAGAACAGAATAGAATAGAAGCAAGCCCCGGCACATGGCCTACGAATCAATTCCTGAAAGCCCATCCGGAGACAAGCTACACACACACACACTCACACAAAGCATCAAAATCGATGACCCATGAAGGTAACAATTAAGGAATCCACCAAATTAACTTCTTTTTTATTTTTTTTAACAAATATCCGGTAATAAGAAGAAGAAATTATAATCAGTAATAAACATTCTCCCTTGGACCCCACGGATGGAACAGAGAAGTGTTCTGAAACTGAGAATAGCTCTACATTTGTAAATCTAGAAGAATAAAAACCAAATGAAATAAAATACACACAAACTCCTAGATATCAGATATCTCAAGATTTCAACCGTGTAGCGTGAAGAAAAGGGTTCTTTCAAATTTTTCTAAGTTTCCTCGCAACGACCAACCAACAACCAACACCAAAAAAAAAAAAAAAGGGGAACGAGAATGAAGTGGGTTAAGAGAAAATTCGACACTTTCAAAGGCAACATCAACTTCCTAGGAATATGAAACTTTGAGCCCCCAACAAACACGTCCAGCCAGCCTGCGAAAAGTACAAAACAAAATAGTTAGCACGCTAAATTGCAGCCCTCATATAGAACAACAATAAAGTCAGAATGCTCCTCAAGGCACAAACAGAAGGCAGGCAGGCCTGCCCCCATCAAAGTTTTAAATGTGCTGCTACAACCTATCAAAACTATTAACCACTCCAAAGACTTCTCTCACCATAAAAAATTTATGGCTTCAGTCCCAAACCTCTTCTACTAAGATTGACCATCATTTTTGGCTTATGCAATTGGAGAACCATACCTCTAATATTTCCCCAAATAAAGAGACCGAAATTTAAATGCTTGCAGTCTACTTGTCTGCGTGCCCCCTTTTGCCCTTACGACGACCATGATTGGTATTAGCATGTCGAGCAGGCTTATTTGACTTTTTCCTGCAGTAATTAAAGTTTTTGGCATATTGAAGACAAGGATATTTACAGCAAACAATAATAGAAAAGGCACCATGAGACTACATAGATAATCAAGAAACTGACCAGAAAATGGCTGAACATATTCTGAAGAAAATAATAATAGGTAGAGCCAATACAGCAGATGCCTGTTACATTGAAATAACAGCAAGTTATTTTGTTTGTGGCTAAATAACAACTGATTAAATTATTTGTTATCAGTGGAAAGTAAAAAATAGGAAAGGCTATGGTATGCAACCAATATATACCTACCGCAAACCACTCAAGCTCTTTAGTTGCAAGAGGTCTTGTCAGTTCATTCCTCTTCAAAATTTCTTGCACAGAGGCTTGAACCTAAATGTTACATGCAACAATAGTCCAATAAGCTACAATATATACATATATATATATATATATTTGAAACGTAACAGTTCTTTAAAGATAACAAGATAATAACAATCTCAAAAATTACTATATTCCAATTCCAGATTCCAACATAATCAATACAGTTCTGAGACATGTATAAGTAATTTGTATGCTTTAGCCTCAAACAAGAAATTTCAGTTTAACCACATTCAAGTTATGCAATGCAGCAAAATTTAATATGCCACAAAAATTGGGAGACTATTGCACCAAAGTCAATCAAATTATTCAAGTTCATTTACTTGTAAAAGAACACTTAATTTTAATTATCTAGTGGGACCACAACCAGTATAGTGCAATTACTAAACCTCTAAAACATGAAAGGAAAATGAAAATAATTTGAATGCCACGCCACATAAATGGATCAACACAACTTTAAAGGAATAACAAACTATGACCGCATTGCTTACTTGCCAAACCAAAACAAGGAATGAGGGCAACCCATATGTTTGGCATTCTATCCCATTATTTTACTTTCCACAATTGCTAATCCTTCAGAAACTTAACCTAGGCAACCTCAGAAAAAAAAAAAATGAAGATTAAAAATAGGTGCATCATGCTTAGAGTTTTTAATGCCTTCGCCTGACTGGGCCTTGTCCAAAAGTCGGCAGCTTAAACAAACTGCCAACTTCTATGAATCCGATAAATTATCCTGTTTCCTACAATAGTTAATAAAGAAAGAACAAACAATAACTTTAAAAAGTTATTGACACCTGATGATGGTATGTTGTTGCCGATTCCAAAAATTTCCCATAAGCATTAACTACCTCCTTTGTATAGGGCTTCATCACCACACAAACTTTATCAACATGAGGCTTTGCTAAAGAAGCAACCTGATCAATATATGGCTTACTGAACTTCTTTGCTTCCTGCGACCAAGAAACCTGTGCTTTAGGATGCATGTCAACATAGTAGAAGAAACATGGTGGAGTAGCACATACCTGGAAGTAAGGATCAATTATTTCTTGAACTTTGATAATATGAGGAGTTATTGCAGTCTTTGATAACTCATAAATTTCAACAGATTTTGCAGTTAGTGATTGCACATGTGGCTCAGCATATGTAGTTACAACCACCCACTGATCCTTAATAGCTGGAACCCATTTCTTCAATTCACAAGGTTAGGATCATAAGAATGCCATTTAATTAGAAAGAAACTCATATAATCAAACATAAGCTCCTGATTTGGTTAGGAAGTAGTAGCTGTGCAAGAAGCTTACGGTTTTAATTGCTTCCATGTGGGGTTCAGCCCACTTTTCAGCGAAGGCCTTTTTCTCTAGAGCCTGCATAAAATATGAACAATATTTAGTTGTAATAACAAGACGTTCTTTATGCTCAACAATAATGTTGCACCTACATCTGGGATTTAACACGTTAAATGACTCAGTAAATAAATAATAGTTTTTAACCCGCAAGATGCACCCATGTGGCAGTAAAGGATAATAAAAACCGTAATAGTAATACCTTCTGGATCACCATATCTACGGTCGGTTTTCCGTGCTCATTCCAATGTGTGTTAATGAAGGCCTGCAACAAGACAGCTTATAGAATCACAAGAGAAAGATCTCTAAAAAATACAAAGCATTAAATATTATCCTAAATTTACCTGACAATGGATTAACCGCACAGCAAGCCAAGGTGGAAGCCATGCTCTGTGAACCTGATTGCAAACATATCTGTTAGGCCATTAAGTATTTTCTATGAACTTGTAGACTTTACTACGTGTTTTATAAACTTTCTTCTACATATAGACTAGTTTAATGCTAGTACAGATGATTTGACAAAATTAACATCATAATACCAATTAAAATTTTCAATTTACAATTTCAGATATTGAAGATAGCTTGAACAAATAGAAATTCCAGATAAAGAAAACCATCGACATAAAGGCTGTGAAAGCCAAATCAAAATTACAGCAACTTGGCCTCTGTTTTGAAAGGAAGAGACGTCATGCAACTACCTTCCCTGCAAAGGTATAATTGGAATTGGAAGAAGCTTTCGAAATTAAGAAGTTTGGCTGCGAGTTTTCTGCAGCAGCAAGGAACTTCAAGGAGGATGCTGGGTTCAAATTACAAGGTAGATCATGCATGGCACGAGCTGAGACACAAGCAAAGCAAGGTGGATTGGCATAGACTTCGGTGGTGCAACTTTCAAATCCCTCGGAACTCTATGATATCATGGCTAACTACACTTGACAGGCTATCTAATAGAAACAGAATGAGCTCATGGGGGCTCAAAACCTCTATGGACTGTGTTTGGTGTAGCAGAGAGATTGAAACCAGTAATCACATCTTCTTTGAATGTTCTTACTCAAAGCAAGTGTAGAGGCGGGTTCTGCTCGCATATGGGCTTAATAGAGCAATTGGTTCTTGGCAGGAGGAATTCAGTTGGATGGTAAAGACCTTTCGAGGAAAAGTTATCAGTACCATTACCATGAGATTGGCTTAGGATGCACACATCTACTTCACAAGGCAAGAGAGAAATAAAAGGCTTCATGGGGGCACCACAGAAAGGAGCAGGACATTGTTAATTTTGTTGTTAAATACTGTAAATAATAGACTAACTGGTATCGTGAATAGCAATAGTTGATTCCGTAACTGTCAAATGACAGAATGTCATTCTTGTACCTGGCCTCCTGCTTACTTGGATAAATAAAAATTCTTACTTATCCCCCCAAAAAAAAAAAAATTACAGCAACAAGTGCTGTCCCTTAAAGTAGTAACCCTATCTAATGAACTTTACAAAGCAAAGGCCCATAACATTTGCCAGCTCTTTTAGCTGGAGAAAGATTACTTCAACCAACAGATAGTAGAGACAACTTAGTACATTCACTCAGAAAATTTTCTGACAAGAAACTCCAAAAGAATGCCACACAGATAGCACAGGATGATGAACAAAACAAACTTATTACCTCCATCAACTCATTTGTCTTCGAAGTGGCCTCAAACTTTGCCTTCATCAATTCTTCCTATTAAAAAAAATAGTTGGACAATTATCTTGAGGACCATTGTCTAGCACAAAGTACGCATTGGACCTGGTTAGCCATAACATACCTCGGCAATTTTTAGTGCTCGCTCGGTTTTCGCTATTTTGTTCACCTGCTCGTTATTGATCTTTTGAAGCTGTTAGAAAAAAAACAAAAAAGACAATTAGAAAAGGATTACAACATACCATGTGCACCATAAGAAATGGATTCATATACGTGCCACAAGAAAAATAATGGCACAGCAAAGAAACAAGACAGTTAGAATTCCACAAACTTTCAGCAAACCAACGAAGAACAAGAAGAAGAAGTAACTTACATTCTCTAGCTTTAAATTCAATTCAGTCAACTTGTTCTCAGCTTCAGTTGCACGGACTTCCAAAGAATCTTTTTCCTTTAGTTTTGCTTCTAATTCAATTTTAAGTTTATCAACCTGGACAACCAGAAATAACATCAGAATGTTGAAAAGAACTTCGATTCATCTGTATAACTAGAAACATCCTTGATGAGCAATACCCGTTTCTGCAATTCAAGGGCCTGCGCGTGAGCTTTTCCCACCTGCTCCTCAGCATCTAAGGTTCCCTTTTTCTGAGAAACAACAAACTATACCCCTTAGCAGCCAAAAAATGAGAGTAAGCTCTGTGCCTCTGTACACTGTTTTTTTATCATACTACTAATTAATTATTAAAAATTAAAAAGAAATAAAGAAAGAAAGAAAAGAATTTGCAGACCTTAAGAGATGATATTTCAGCGCGCAAGGATGCAATGCTGTCAGATTTGTCTTGAATGATTTTTTCTTTCTGCTTTATAATATCGTCCTTGGTTTTCAAATCTCGAATTTTCTCCTCAACATTTGATTCTTTATAAACGGAAATTAAAAAAAAGAAAGAAAGAAAGATTTGGAATTAGCCAACAAATATGAACCCAAGATCCGCATTTGGAAGCGATTGAACTTTTCACCCACAAAAAATGTAAAATAAAATAAAATAAAATAATTGAAACTTAAGCTACTCTCCCACTCTATCAATGGATAACGCTAACATCAATTAGACCATGATGATGAGTAAGTGGAAAACCAAAATTAGAAAATCAATTCATCGCAAGAGTTACGTCTAGTAGTATAAACAAAAATTAAGTAATCTGGATTACAGCCTAAACTAAAAAAGGCTTTGAATCTGAAATAGAATCAAGTAGAGAAAAGAATGATAAAAGTAAGCAAGACAAGACAAGTAGAGATGAGAAAAGAATCGCGCATAAGAAAGCTAACCAAGAAGACGGATCTTAGACTTGAGTTGATCCAACTCTATCTTAAAAGCAGAGGAATCGGAGACCTCCGATTCAAGCAGTGGTTCGGTTAAGACATCGGCTCTAATTTTGGTGAAAATAAGGGCCAAAAGGAGGGAGAAAATCACGAGCTTTAAGGTTGCCATCCGCCGGTTACCAACCCACCAAAAATCGTCGTGAAAAAGGAAAACCTAAAGAAAAACCAACACAGCCAAAGGGGTTTCAACTTCTTCTTCCTCTTCTTCTTCCTCGGTATTAACTATCTTTGTTGTTGAAGGGAGGAGATTTAATTAATTTAAAATAAAAAAATTAAAACAAAAAAAAATAAAACTTTCGCTGTATCTCTTTGAGTCTGACACAAAACGTGGCAATTATTTGATACTAATGAAAAAATTGAACATATAGACTAGATATTTTATTTTCGTAGAAAGTAGGTGATTAGAGGCAGCGGTCCGTTCCTATAAAAGGGAGTGGTCGGCTTGGCTTAGGCCTTGGCTTACCCTTGCGCTACACTGTCGCGCCTTACGGGAGAAGAGAACAAGTGGAGGAGGCACATTCCAAGTAGAGGAGCACGTGGCGTACAATAAGAATTTAGGAAGGGAAGGTCGAGACTGCCGTAACTGTTGAGTTTGAACTTTGAAATTTGAATGTTGTGCACAAAAGGAGGCGAGTAGGGGTTGCTTTGGTTGGTGACACAATTAAATAAAGCCACACCTAAACCTAATAAGTAAACACTATAATTTTTTTATTTTATATTTAAAATTTAATATTTTATAATTTTATTAAATTAGAATCCTTTAATTTATACAATCAAACTATATCTATTTTCTTAACTAAAAACTTGATATAGCCAAAGTGTGATTGAGGGTTTCCATTTTTTTTTTTTAATTTCTAAACAGAGTTTGTTCTGACCAAGTAGTTAATTTTATTAAAACAGAATGTAGTCGTTCAGGCAATTCTTTTTAACGTTAAACGGTTATATCAATTCATTTAAAAAATTAATTTAAATTATAGTAATAAAATGAATGAAGAGTACTTATGTATTTATATTTTTAAGAAATAATTATTTATTAAAAAAATTATTTTTATTTATTTTTCTTTTAAAATATAGTAATTTTTTATAAAAATACATTCTGCTCCCCAAAGAGTAAGTTTGATAAACTCTAGTGTTTTATAAAAGCACTAAAAACACACTAACATCCCTTATTTCATATTTACTATAATATTTTTAATTTTTTTAATTAAATTGATGTCATTGACTAGTCACTCTAACTTAATCAAAAATATTATTATTAATTATTGTTGATGCAAGGATAGTCGGTATTCAGAGACCAAGCCTGTTCCTGCAACAAAGAGAGAAGTTAGGGGGACGCCGGAGTTTGACTCCGGGGGC
>JAQSVH010000010.1:5492474-5534661 GCA_029448705.1 Adansonia digitata
GTAAAAGAAAAAATCAATCTGATTATGAATATATCTAAATTGTGAAGCAAAATAAAAAGTATGTGGATAAATAGAAGGATGAGAGAAAGAGAGAAAAAGAAGCTTTAACCTTTTGTTTATTATTTGAAAAATACTTTTGAAGATATTTATTATATAAAAATAATTTTTTACTTCTTTTGACTACAATCATCTCATCTCAATAAAATTTAATTTTAAAATCGTTATTACTTATAAATATACATACTTAGCATTGTACACTTCGAACTTTTAGGTCAACACTCCAGAGTAAATATCTATAGGTCTATATTCCTTCCACTATCATTTAAAAGTCTAGACTGTAGAATCATGAAAATTAATTTTTTTTCTCTTTTTATTAACTTAAAAAGTCACTATGAAAATAATATTAACAAAAAAACTAAAATCATTAATCAAAAGAAAACAAAATCTTTTTGTGAAATTCTTTCACCAGTTTTTTATATGTAATAATTTAAATCAAACGTATCTCTAGCTATTGTTGATTAAGAACGTGATCTCGCTCCAAGTACACAAAGATGAACATCTAGTATAAGCATTCCAGTCTATTTTTATTTTTTGATAATTACCTTATGATGATGCACATGTAATTTATATAGACTAAATTAGGGACTTATACTAGAAGACTAATTAGAGTTATATCCTACCATCAAAGAGTCTGTATTCTAATTAGTTATTAAAGTAGAGTTAAACTCTTACCATTATAGTAATTAAACTTAATAGGATTTGTTAGATAATATCACCTCAATATTAATTAAAATATTTATCTTGGCCCATTTAATTATCATGTGGGCTGTATAAAGTCCAACATTTTCTCACTTGGCCCATATAATAAACCAAGAACTTAAATAGATAATATTCAAATCCAAAACTTTAATATGGTCATAAACTACTCTAGCCTAACTCCCATTCAATTAAAGATTTCATATAGCACGAATCATGAAGGTGGCATTCTAAAACGTATATTCTCTTCCTTGTATTACAATGCATGATAATCTCTATAAGAGTATTTTATGAGATAATACTTTATAAATGAATTTTCTATAATCATTCAAGGTTCAATTGACATGTAATCTTTATGTGCACAAACTGAAACATGTCCATAAACTCTAAGAATGTGAAATTAATACAATCAAAGAAGTCAAAATACATATCGATAGAATTTAACTAGCCCCATATGATCCACATGAATTTTAAACTATTTTTATCAACAATGCTTTAGTCATGAGATCAGTTACCATTAAATCTATACTGATGTGTAGGATATCCACTTCTTGCTTTTTTATAGAGTCTCTAACAATAAGTTACTTTATATCTATTTGCTTGTTGCGACTTTCACTTTTATCATTCTTAAAAAGCATATTGCATAAGAATTGTCACAATAGATCGTTAATGGTCTTGTTGACAACTCTCAAATTAGAGATAAAATATCTTAACTTTATTGCCTGTGATATTACTTTATAACATAATTCTTTTGGCAGCTTTCATAGTTCAAGGCCAGGAATACTTTAATATCTGCCAAGCATTTCTACTATAAACCTTATATCAAGTTTCGTATAAACCTGATCATATATAAGGTTTACAATACTATATGCATATTTAATGCTTTTCATATAATCTTTTTCCAAATTGTTTAGAGATATTGGCTTAGATTGAAATATCTCTTTCATAATTTGTACCCTTATAAGTGAATAGCTTTGCACCCTAATTCTTCCAAAAACTATCTTGATATAAGCTTTCTGAAATAGACTTAATATCTTTTCAAACCCATCTCTATGAATATTTATGCTTATAAAGTTTTACTCAAATTCTTCATATCAAAGTTTTGAGAAAGAAAAACTTTGTCTCATGCAACAAAGCCGAATCACTTTTGTAAGGAGAATATCACCAATATACAAGACTAAAATTACGACTTTACTCTCAGTGACCTTAAGGTGTAAACAATGATCAACATTTTAGTAAATGTTAAACTTTACACACTATTGGTGGGATGCTTGTTTTAGTCTATATATTAATCTTTCAAAGAAAACTTCAGGTAGAATCATGTATACCTTTTCTTAAGATCCCTATTCAAGCAAGTTGTTTTCACTACCATTTAATGTAACTCTTAATAAAAAATGAGCCACAAAAGCTATGATAATTCTTACTGAAACTTTCATAAAAAATTGGAGAGAAAGTTCCATGGTAATCAATACCTCCTTTGCGTGAAACCATTATCCATAAGTCTAACCTCATATCGTTTAACATTACCAAATGGTAATTTAACGAGTTACTAGATTGGATCATTAGCCATTGATTTCATCTCTTTTATCATAGCTTTCTGCCAAGCGTGAGTTTTTCAATATTCATGGCTAGTGAAAACGAGATCATCTTTATGTTTAATTATCAAAATTAAATTTTTTTATAGGTATACAACCAAGTATAGAAATGGCTAGTTTCTTACCCATTAGATCTTTTAATTCTATAAGCATCTGTACATTTTGTACACCTCTAGTCAGTGAGATTAATGATCTATTGTAAAGTTGTACTTGATCTGATTGCTCTCAAGTTAATTCTGTATGTTTATTTTGAAAAACAATCAAGTCTCTTACAAAAGATCAATCTAAATAATTTATTCCTCAATATCAACCTTACGAGGAAAGTCACTCCCACTGGACTCATGATTCATAAGAAACTTAGCATTTCTAGCTTCAACAATTCTAATTTGAATATGAGACATTTAAGACCTTTACCCTTTCAAATTAATTGCATAGCCTATAACTGCTAATTATTCTTGGATCTAGCCTTTACTTTAACTGGACAATTCAAGTTCGAATTGTCTTAAGCTGGATTCCAACTATTCTGTAATTCTAAGAAAATTTAGAAAATAATTTAGTTGGCATTTTAATAAAAACATCAATAGCAGTTTTAATGCATCAATCTATAAACTTAGAGGAAGGTGTACGATCTCTAAATATTATAGTGCTTTCTTTAGCTCCCTTTAATGGACTTGTTAGTTTATTTTTTCCTCAATGCAACTAATTTAAGCGTCAAACTCAAGAGTTTTAAGAACTCCATCATTGTCAATTCTCCTAAATTTCTATATGGAGATGTGATACATCTTTATACCATAACTTTGAAGGAGCTTTATCTATAGCACATTCTTATTACTAGAAATCATGTAAATAGTTAATAAATTTATTCTCACAATTAGGATCCAAGTTAACAATGAAAATCTAATAGAAAAATTCTGTTTTGAAATTTCAACAATAGAGTTTAAAAATTTAAATTCAAAACTCTTTTAATTAAAAAAATTTCTAAAATAAAAGATAAAACTTTTTTTTTTTAAGTTTTAAAACAAATCTTAATTTTAAAAAATGATCATGATAGTCCTTAGTAATTTTTGTAATAAATGTTCCTCCCACTTTTTCTTTGGTTTTTTGACTTTATGAAACCTTAAATGGTTATAGAAATATAATTCGTTGAACATAAATCAAACCACCATATATTATTAGGAACATCACCAAAAAAAATTCATACAAGATGAGTTTACCTTTATTTTCAAGTCCCTTTTATATTTTAGGTAATCATCTTTATATGTTAGAGTTAAAACAAAATGAAGGACATGATGCCATTTTCTTTATTGGCATTTCCCCCTTTTTTTTTTAACTTTTATAACATATTTGCATACTTATCACTTTTTACCTTGAGTTACTAGGTTAACTGAATCTAGTTTCTCATTCTTTAATCTCTTTTCCTCTTAAACACTTATAACTGAGAGTTTATTAATAGACCATTTTCTCCATATGTGTTTCTCGTGGTCATACTCATTAGGAAAAACTTAAATATGAAAGTGATAAAAAAATTTACTCGAAAAACTCAATTCCGAATATTTAAGTTAAGCAACAATATCTCTCAAATTCTATAATGTACTCATACACAATTTTAGAATTATTATAGTTTATTCCTGAAAGCTTCCTTATCAAGGTTAAAGCCAAAACCTTATCAAATTTAATAATCTGGTCTTTAATGATTTTGCAATAATCCTTGACCTTATAGCAATTGTGATGAAATCCCAAATTGATTTACTAATATAGATTTGAAATACATCATCATTAAACGGTTAGACTGCTACCACCATCAAAATCTAATTTTCTTTTGCGCACTTTATTCATTAAGGACAAGTTATCCACCCGAAACGCTAAGTCAAGGGCCTTATACAAAAAAATAACTTAATTAACTCCTTTATTAGAGTAATTTTTCATCACCGAATAGCATTTCATTATAACAGTCCTATTAATCACAATAGTAGAAATTGTTGCAAAATGCAAGAAACTATACTTTAATTGAATATTTTATATTCAAATGTAAATCCAAACCTTTCTGTAGGTAGAGGTGCATCATGCATATGAATTTATACAATTTTTATGATAAAACAATAACTTTAAAATACCAAAATTAAATAATCAATGCATGTAGGCCTAGGAAAATTTAACTTTAATTTTATATTGTTTTATCCTTTAACTATTTTACAAAATTAATTATTTCCTTATGGGGCCAAATAACTAATTTCATGGTCAACACTTTATGGATGCCATTTTTTTATATAGTTTTAAATAATTACTTTTTTATCTAAATCAATTAACTGAAGATGCTGAGGCTATTCTTAAGTTAATGATTTAGAACTTAATAATAATATCCGACATGAACGCATAAAACTTGTTGCATATCACAAATATTTTTTTATTGATGTCATTTTCTTTTGAAGTTATTTAAAGAAACATTATTTTAAATAATTATCAATTGTCATATAAATCAACTGGCTTAAGATGCTGAGGCTCCTTTTAAGCTTGTGATTTAAAACTTTAATAATGATATTCTTAATATATGCATAATTCTTTATTGCATATTAATA
This sequence comes from Adansonia digitata, assembly GCA_029448705.1. NCBI lineage: Eukaryota > Viridiplantae > Streptophyta > Magnoliopsida > Malvales > Malvaceae > Adansonia > Adansonia digitata. The sequence goes on from JAQSVH010000010.1 coordinate 5,497,402, forward strand.
ATTGTAGCAGAATATAATATTAAATCATGCTAATTTATTGTAATTATAGCATAAATAATTACATATTAGTGTCATCCTCCATATGTAGTTATTTAAAAAAAACTTTTTTTTAAATAACTACTAATTTAACTAAATCAATTAACTTAAGATGCTATGATTATTCTCAAGTAATTGACTTAGATTCTTTATAGTGACATAATATATGAATACCATAAATAATCACATACATGATTTAATAATTCAAATATATATCAAATAAATTCATGGCATAAAACTTTATTGATGTTTACCGTATGTAGTTATTTAAAGAAAAATTTTTTATTTTAAATAACTACAAATTTATCTAAATCATGTAACTTAAAATGCTTTGACTAATACTAAGCTAGTGATTTAGATTCTTAATAACATCGATTCTTTATGTAGTAAAAATTTACATACTACAACGAAACTTCTAATTGTTATACTATAACTGATTTAAAAATATCATGACATAATATATGACATGCATCCTTAAGTCACATAAAAATATGCAAAATATTAGAATGTATTTATTTCGTGACATATAGATGTGCATACATACATTGTAATTCTAATAGCAAACTTTATCATACATATATGCACTTAATTTTTAGATTGAGAGTATAAATTTTCAGACACTATTTAAAAAGAGTACATACTACCAAAATATTCTTAACTTGCTAAAATATTTTGTCATGAAATAAATTTTTAGCTATTTATGCATAAACATATTTATTATTTAATTAAACACCAATATTAAATAATAAATATTTTACGTGACCTAAAAAATTCAAAAAAATCACTAAAAAATAAAAAAAAACATAAAATATTTAGGCTTGTAAAAAACGAGGCTGAAACTGCCTAGGATCAATGACGCATGTGGGCTTCCGTTGGGACGTGAGTCTTAGCTGACTCGGTTGGATTTTTTCTTGACCTATTTGGGTCTGTTTGATATTCCAGGGCCAATTTTCATGTTTTTCAATCAATTTTCATGTAATTAATGACCTAAAACTGTGATTTTATGCAAGATTTATATGACCCATACATCAATTTTGATCAAAAACACAAAAATCATCATCAAATATTCAAGATTACTTGAATTTTATGAAACAATATCAAACCCGTTTCAATATACCATAATTTTTTCTTGTTTTAATTATCTTTTCATTACTCTTAAGGCTTAATAACATATATAGATGATTAAACTATCAAAATCATTCACCAATCTTAATTTTTCATGAATTAATCAAGAATTTCATGAAATTTTAATACACATAATATATAAGCAAATTTAGAGTACATACGTGAAGCATGTTTCAATATATGAATACAAATTACGAAATTAGTTATAGCACATTAAAAATTCAGTTTCATGCTTTTACTATATTTATTATAACTCGTTTATTCTTAATACGAATTATTTAATCGTTTATGCATGAACAATATATGCATAAAAAAATTTCATTTTTAATGAATCTTACTAGATGATCTGAAAAACAAGGCTAGAAAACCTGGCTCTGATACCATATGTAATAATTCAAATAAAATGTACGTCTAGTCATTCTTGATAAAAAACGCGACCTCGCTTCAAGTACACGAAGATGAACACCCTGTATAAGCCTTCTAGTCTATTTCTTTTTCTTGATAATTACCTTATGATGGTGCACATGCAATTTATATAGATTAGACTAGGGACCTATACTAAAAGACTAATTAAAGTTGAATCTTACTATCAAAGAGTCTGTATTCTAATTGGTTATTGAAGTAGAGTTGATCTCTTACCACTAGAATAGTTAAACTTAATAGGATTTGCTATATAATATCATCTCAATATTAATTAAAATATTTATTTCGGTCTACTTAATTATCATATGGGCCACATAAAGTTTAACATTTTGTACATTTGTTTTGAATTTTTTTAATGGATTGAACCAAATCGAAATTTGCCTTAAATAACTCGCAGTTTACTACCATTTCAAACCCATTCAAGCCTGGTCAATTTATTTTTGGCGTATTAGTGTCGATTCTAGGCTTGTTAAGCAAATTCAATTAATGACTAATCGAATTTGGTTTGAACAACTAAGATGAAGGAAGATAGAGAGAGGAGAGATTAAAGAAAGAAAGAAAGAATAAAAGTTTTAAAAAATATAATTATTTTTAAAAGTATTATATTGTATACTTTTAATAAATTAGATAAAATGAAATTACGGGACTAATAATAATACCATATATTAGAAATAAAAATACCATATGGCACTGTTATACCATATATGGATGATCGCCCCAATAACTCATCGCCATAACCCAAAAAGCATCCAGTACACTTTGGCGACTGCCATAACAGCATCAGACAACGATGTGACTTCTCGACAGTAACATGGCTTCAGGACCAACATCTCCTAAGTGGCAGCCGGTCGACAGAGCCGGCAACACGGTACCATAGCTTGACAGCAGCTCAGCGCTAGCCACCCTTTTGTCAAATCACCTGACACAATATCCCCAGACAAAACCTATAAAAGAAAGCAAACCTAAAGGTATGGGCATCTTTCCCTCAACTTTGAATCTCCCTTGCTGTATCTTCAAAATACCCACATACTAACTTAACCATTGGAGAAAGCCCCCGAAACATAAACTCTGATCGTCTTCTAACCTTCTTTGTCTTGCAGGGCTGTACTCGACCTTTCATAAGAGAAGCACCAACAATTAGCGCCGTCTGTGGGAAGCAGATGGAAAAACCATGGCTGACCAAAATGCTGACACCATCCTACAAAACCTTTCATCATCACTGGAAGCGACAAACCATACCACAGCTCTGTTGACCCCTATAATCCCCAGCTCGTCACATACTCAAATACCCGTTCCCTTCCCCTCTTAGCTGGCTTATTCACCACTGGCATATTATCAAAATTTGCTAGGGCTGATCTCGCCAGTGGCCACCACCGTTCCTCACCATGATCAAACAAGAAGGCCCAACAACACCGTCACAACCACTAATGTTGCCACAAACACCTTACATATACTCTTAGATGCCCCGGCACCCCCACTTGCTCACTTCAACACACCTACACTACCACAAATCTATGCAATAACATTGCTAGCCTTACCATCACCACCCAGCCAACTTGACTATCATGCCCATTACTAGGCACAATTCCAAGCTATCACTAGCGAACTGGCCGCCATCGAGCTGTCTTAGATCCAATCAGCTTAACCTGTCAACTCATAAACCAATTGCGAAAACACACAGCCCATTGACCACCTGACACAACATATTGAGAACATCCTAAATTCAAGCCCCCAAGATCGACCCACCACAGCAGACTGTGTTACACGTCTGATGGTAGATGAGACTTCCTACTTCACGCTAGTCTTATGACACATGACATTAGGAACTTCCTGCCACACTGGCGAACATCACCTATCAACTCAACCTATAGACCTCACCTAATAGATAGCCGCTTTGAAATAGGAAATTAAAAAGCTCCACGAGCCACAGAAGGATAACTGGGAATGGTTAGCTAACAAACACAACCTTCTTTCACCCGACATTCGTCAAGTGATCGTCCCTTGAAAAATTAAGCTTTCCCTTAATACTTATGATGGCAAAACTGATCCGGCTGACCACATAAATCGCTTTCATGCATTTCATAATTTTTGCAGTATTTTAGATGCCATACAATACCGTATCTTCCCAACGATGCTTCAGGGACCAGCTTGAACAAGGTGGTATTCCCTAAACCCATGCTCATCACAAACTTTGATCATCTAGGCAGACATTTCCTTGCCCATTTCAGTAGCTACCGCACAGTCACCAAAACCTTTGCCATTTTGATGGTGATCAAGCAAAATCATGACCAAACGATTCGCGATTATGTCAAGCGCTTTAACGCAGCCACCCTGGAGGTCTGAGATCTCAATGACGAATGGGCTATCCAGGCCTTCATTACAGGTATTTGCCATAAATACCTGAAGTATGCATTAACCGATGCCCAAAGCTGTATTAACTCATATGAGAAAACACAAAAATACGTGAAGGTTGAGGAAATAGAAATCATGAATCAGCGAACGAAAAACTACGATAGAGAGCCAAAAGGTAGTAGAAGCTAGAAATCATGGCCTCCTCCACATACCAAGTATGAGTCCTACACTCCTCTAACTGCCTCCAGATTGTAATTTCTCAACACCCTAATTAGAGAAGGTCTTATCGAGTGCTCGCCTCCAATGAAAGAGGATCATAGCAAGTGCGATTCTAAAAAGTGCTGTAATTTTTACAATGATATTGGGCATGTAATGGAGGATTGCCTCAACCTGAAAAATGCCATCGAGTCCCTAGTAAGAAAAGGTGCAATCAGATAGTTTGTTAAAAAATAGCAGAACAATAAAAATCGGGGGCATTCGCCTAACAGGCAGCATGAGACCACCCCCAATAAACGATCCATTATTGGCATTATAAACATGATTTTCAGTCCTGTCGAAACATGGGCCATAAGCAAATTGAAACGCAAGTCCCACCTCTGAAGTGTCATGGCAGTTGATGTGGCTCCCAAATGCATTAAGCAACCCAATTGGGCGGTCACCTTCAACGACTCTGATTCCCAGCTCTTATCAAACTGCGAAAATGACCCGATCATCATTTCTGCCACCATAGGCAACTACCAAGTTAATCAGATCCTCATAGACAATGGTAGTGCAGTCGAAGTTCTATAATGAAATACTCTCCTTTGGATAGGTTTTAACATCAGTAACCTAACGCCATCCTCTTCGATCTACGGATTTGCCAATTAGCCAATCCCAGTCAAAGAGACGGTCACCCTTCTCGTAGCAATAGGCAACGGTGACCGTGCGATCATCGTTACGGTCGATTTCCTAGTTGTCGATCAACCCTCGGCCTACAAGGTCATTCTAGGCCAACCTTTCATGAAGAAAACCAAAATGATCACCGTCATTTACTATTTGATCGCCAAATTCCCCACCCTAATGGGAATTAGATATATGAGGTCCAACCAACAAATCATCCACCAGTGCCACCTACTATCAATTGAATTGGCCATATGACTGACGACCATTGCCAATGATAGGGAAACTCAACTAGCAGTCAACACCATTACGTCTACCCAACCATAGACAATCACCCTCGAAAGCCTCGATGCTAGAAGTGACATTCATGACTACAAGCCTCAACTAGCTAAAGATACTAAAAAATCAGCTCTTTATGACTTAGACCTCGAATTAACCACCAACATTGGCTCTTCCCTTAGCCCACTAGAAAAGAATCTTCTTGCAAAGTTCCTTAGGAATAACTCAAATGTTTTTGCTTGGTCTGCAGCCGACATGCCCGGGATAGACACAACCGTCATCATGCACTCACTACATGTGGACCCCCGAGCCACACTTGTTAATCAAAAGAAGCAAAAATTTACCCTGAAATGGCTGACAGCAATACGCAAAGAAGTCGATAAACTATTAGTAGCCAACTACATCTGCGAGGTCAACTATCCTAATTGGCTAGCCAATGTGGTTATGGTCAAAAAGGCATCTGGGAAGTGGCGAATGTGCATTAACTTCATTGACCTCAATAAAGCCTGCCCAAAAGAAAGCCACCATTTCCTAACCATCGACCGACTTATCGACACCTCTGCAGGTCATAAGCTCTTAAGCTTCATGGATGCTCTCTCAGGATACAACCAAGTCAAGATGGACCTTCAAGACCAAGACAAAACGACGTTTATCATCGAGGACAACACTTTCTGTTATCAAGTCATGCCCTTTGGCCAAAAGAATGCTGGAGCCACATATCAGTGCGTGGTCAATAAACTCTTTAAACATTAAATCGGGCGTTTAATGGAAATCTATGTTGATGATATCCTCGTCAAAAGTCTTTCCCTCCATCAGCACCTTGGTCACCTTAGGGAAACCTTCCACATATTTCGTAAGTACAACATGAAACTTAATCCGCTTAAATATGTGATTGGTGTTTTAGCAGAAAAATTCTTGGGATTCATAATTTCCTCAAGAGCGATTAAAGTAAACCCCAAAAAGATCAGCGCAATCCCCAGATAAGTTCCCCAAAATCTAGTAAGAAAGTACAACTGTTGATAAGGGAAGTCGTAGCGCTCAATTGCTTCATCTCTAAGTCAGCTCACAGGTGCCTGCCTTTCTTCAAACTGCTTAGAAAGGCGACTAGATACAAATAGACTGACGAATACCAGTAGTTATTTAACAAACTTAAAGAGTATTTGAGCATTCCCCCTTTGCTCGCCAGTACCAAACACGGCGAGCAGCTCTATGTATTCCTTGCTGCCTCAGACAAAACTGTTGTCACTGTCCTAGTACGAGAAGAAGCCAAGTAGCAATACTGTGTCTATTACATTAGCAGGGCATTTTAAGCCGGTGAGCTTTGTTACAACAAATTGGAAAAACTGGTCTTCGCCCTCATTATAACCACTCGAAAATTAAGGTAGTACTTCCAAGCGCACCCAATCACCGTCCTAACAAACCATCCTTTCAAAGATATCCTTTTCAAAGTCAACTTAGTAGGAAAAATGATTCGTTAGAGTGTCGAACTTAGCAAATTTGGGCTTACTTACAGTTCCAAAAAAGCGACCAAAGCATAGGCTTTAGCAGACTTCATTGCCGAACGTTCCTTTTAAATGTCAAAAGAGCCATCGCCAAACAGTGCTCTAACCTACAATGATCCTCCAAACAACGTCCACAACACTTTTTTCTACGGCCAAAGTGATGTATGAACCATCTTTGTGGATGACTCCTTAGGCAAAGCAAAAGACGGTGTATGAGTCTTGTTGCTTGATCCTCTCAGCCAAGAATGGCAATACAGCCGGTCTTTTTAGTTCACAACCTCTAACAACCCGGCTGAATATGAAGCTCTAATCGCCGAAATGGAGCTAGCTAAAGCCCTTGGTGCCAACCACCTCATCGTCCATACAGATTCTCAACTGAAGGCTAGCCATGTTAACGGGCTGTATGATGTAAAAGATGAACTACTTGTCAAATACTATAACATGATCGTCACTCTGGCCTAAATATTTGCTCATGTTACAGTTAAACAGATATTTAGAGAAAAGAACTTCAGGGTTGACAATTTATCAAAAAATGGCTAGCAACATAGACATCTCTACAAGAGGCAAAGTCTTACTTGAGTACATCCCAAAGCCCAGCTATGATAGATGTGTGCGCCAAATCACCACCAACGCTGAAGAAAATTGGGTGACACCATTTTTTTCCTTCCTTAAAGACAATTAACCCCTACCTGACCACCTGGAACGAAGACTGTTAGTAAAGCGAGCGGCCATGTACATGATTATTAATAACACCCTATACAAAAAATCCTTTACTCTTCCACTGTTTAGATGCCTCGCTCCCTTAAAAGCCAGCTATGTCTTAGGAGAAATACATGAAGACATCTATGGTAACCACCTAGCCAGAAGGGCTCTGGCACTCAAGGCATTGAAACAAGGATTCTTCTGGCCTACAATGAGGAAAGATGAAATAGCACTCGTTAAAAATACGACAAATGCCAATGGTTTACCTCAATTCCCCCTTAGCCAGTAGAGGCACTCAAGCAAATCTTCAGCCCTTAACCACTCTGTATTTGGGGAATAGACATTCTGGGCTCATTTTCACTGGTGATCACCCAGCGCAAATTTTTATTCGTTGCATGTGATTATTTTACAAAATGAGTAGAAACTGAACTACTCGCTACCATCACTGCCCGAGCCATGGAAAGTTTCATTTGGCATGACATCCTTTGCCGGTTTGGGATACCCAATGTTATAATAATGGATAACGAGAAGCAACTATTAGCCGACAAATTGCATGATTTCTGTTAAAAGTTTTGCATCAACCTTGTCCATACCTCCGTCGCCCACCCCTAATCGAATGGACAAGTAGAATCAATGAACAAAAATATCCTACAGCCATTAAAGAAAAAACTAGATGACGTAAAGGGTGCGTGGGTAGAATAAAACACCTAGGATACTTTGGGCAATCCGACCCACAGAAACACAAGCAATAGCAGCCACTCTTTTCAACCTCGTATATGGTACAGAAGCCATCATATCCATTGAAATAGGAGTTCAAAGCCTACATACAGGTAACCCTAGTGAAAAACTCAATTCCAAACATCTAAGGGTCAACCTTGATCTGCTAGAAGAAGCCAAAGAAGACACAGCCATCAAAATAGTGATTTGGGCGCAGTTATTACAACTGTTGAGTTCACAATCGGTAATTTTAAGTTGGCAACCTCATTCTCTGGAATTATTAAGCCAGTCGACTAGCTGGGGAACAAAAGAAATTATCCTCAAATTAGGAAAGACCTTATTAGATCAACAAAATTTTTGGCTTCGGAGCGTATAGGTTAGCGAACCTAAGTGGACAAATCATCCCCAATACATGGAATGCTGTTCACTTAAAGAAATATTACTTGTAAGTACCTTATCCTTCAAAGCACTTATCACATTTTGATCGCTAAAACAAACTTAGTCTATACTTAATAAGTACATCAAAAGGTGCACTCTCAAACTCGTGACACCTAGTCGCCTCAACAGCCTCTAAAGCACAAAAATAACGCCAAGTCATATTATTCGCCACACGAGCAAACACAACTGACTTCAGGGAATGAGACAATACCTTATTCAAAACCTTAGTCATTTTTTCTCGAGACACCTAGTTGCCCGAACGACCTCTAAGGTTATTTAATACCATAAAACATAGCAATCGCTATAAACGACTCTCTATAAAATCATCATCATTCCAAAATCTTTCTCAAAAGCCAAAACACGTTAAACCAACTGATTTGGCTAACCATAGACAGGTAATTAAAAATTTAATTTTGCTATCAATTATCAAAATAAGGCACAAATAACAAATACTTGCAAAAAAAATTTTTTTCTTTCATTTTACAAAAAGTTACAAAAGATAGCCCTAAGGCTCGTTACTGCATCAGTCATCCCTAATAGATGAAATAATCTAAATGCCAGCCTCATCACCAGAGTCGCCTTACTCAGACTCTTCTAGCGTAAGAGTATACAATGCTGTATCCTTAATCACCCTTCATTCACTTCCTGTTGGCTTGGGAACAGCACATTGAAACCTTCGGGCAGCGTATACAATCGACCTAAGTCAATCGCCTGCAGATCAAGATGACCACGCAATAGCTGGACTCCATAAAATGTGCTGCGTCGATAGGAACCTATAGCAGTAAAGAGTTTATCCTCCTGTTGTTTCTTTAGTTCGACTAGATGACGAGCATTCTCTAGTTTGGCGTCAGTATTCTGATCCTCAAGCTTCTTCGCTGACTTAGCGGCTGTGGCTTCTACCTTCTTTCCCCTAAGAAGTAGCTCTATAATTTTAGCCATCATTCTTTCCTTGATTTCCTTCAAAAATGCCTCTAGCTTGGCATTCGCCTCCTTGTACTTCACAACCTAGGCGTCCAACTTTACTATCTTCGACACTTGAAGGTTGAACTTCTCTTGCCAATTTGCCATTTGATAGGTGTGCACCGTCTGACAGTGAAGTGCCTGCATCAAAGTCACAGCATATGTCAACAGTACATATTCTTTCCTAACATCACCTATCAGACTTAGTCACTCACCTCCACCAACCCCACCATTGCAGCATTTAAGTTCTGAACCAGGCTCCTCCTTCCCATCACCTCTCGATCAATGGGCGCCATGACTTTCATTACTCATCTAAGTGCCGCCTAAAAATCAGGCACTCGCTTATCTTGGAGTATACCAGGCAAACTCTAACTGCTAGCACTTAGACCGCTATGACCTAACCATGGCCTTGCAAAGCATTGCTCGGCTGAGATGATGCCTCACTTGCTGGAACGGGATTGCCACTTGATCCTACCCTCTTTGCTCTAATTGGCGACACAAGCATAACTGCAGTCCCCACATCTAGCATAGCACCAGGAATGCCTTCTTGCCCGACAATTACGGTAGCAGTCGTGGCTTCTTCATGCTGCTCACCTACATTCTTTTTTCCTTTTCGTTGGCGCGCAGCCACCTTCTCTGTCACAGCTTGCTTGGCCCTCCATTCTGTCAATGCCGTCTACATCGGATCCATCCCTGTACAATCAAAACAACCACATCAGTTCACCAACATCTTTTGCCTTAACAACAAACAATCAAAGGAATACCAATTTTCGCCTCTTGAGTGGATGGACGATCAACACCTACTCTTCTACTTGCCCGATCACTACTACCCACTTCCAAACCCTCTCCACCATTATAGCCAACAAACCTTTCACCCTCTCTCTTTCTTCCAAATCCTTTATTCCTTCCTCTGCCACAACTTCACCTATAACCATGGATATCAAACATTAGAAACTCTACTCTATAATGCACACACATGCTAATCCCAAACTTAAATAATTCACAAACCATACCTCTTTGATGTCTTAGCAAGCGCGGCCTTTTGCGCTGACCAGGAGGCCGCACTTGCCTTTCTGGCACGTCTGGCAGGTCTTTTCATAGACATGCCCTTCGGATATTGTGAAGCGTCAAAAATTACTTACTACTCACGTAGCCGCTTCTGGAGAATATCACATGATCCTTCTCCTTGATGTCTAAGCTTGTCTTCCCTTTGCTCGTCCATGACCTTAAGCCTTACTGGACCGAAAAACCCTAGACCGTGCATGCTATTTCGGTCACCACGAAATATTGCTCCCTTCTTATGTGAGCATTTGATGGAAGGTTGACTACCAACTTCCCTCTTCCCTTGCTTGCAGGTAATAGAAACAAGACTCACTTTACTTCCAAGAATACAACTCATTCACCACCCTTATTGACGGCAGCCAGCCTTTCTCCTTGCACACAAGGAAATACGTAAGCAGAAGCACCCAACTATTCGATTTCAACTGGTTGGGCGATAAATTGTACGTCCTCAGCAACGCACAAAAGAATGGCTCCAAAGAAAGGTGGAACCCGACCTTAAAAACTTACAGATCAAATGCTGTGCCATCTCTTTCAGCAAACGTGGCCCTCTACTATACTTCTACCTCGGTAATCTGGTACCTTCCTATATCTACTCCTCTATCATGCATCCACTTTCGGACTGTTTGCATACTCACATATCCACTATACACCTAAACTAATGCCGTTTTCAAATTGATGATTGACCTGCTTCATCTCTGATCGCTTCTTCAGCATTGTCACCACCAGACACTTCGTCATGCTGATCGCCACTTTGCTCTACCACCATCGTTTCCCTCAATTCTCTCTCCTCCACTATCATATGACCAGCAATACCTCCCTGACTTGGTCTTCTAACTATCTTCCTTACTTTCTCCCTTGCTTCCTCTAATCTACCATTCCTCGTAACTGACTTAACTAACAGCTTTCCTCCCTCTACTATCCACTCCAGGCACTTATTCCCACCCCATGAACATAAAGCAAAAAACAATCAATTAAAAACGAACTAAAAACTTACCAAAAACTCAATACTGGCAACGCCTCGTACTCACAACTCCACCCGTTTGCTCGTTACTAAAACAACACACAAACAAAATTAACAAGCTTCCCATAAACAAAAAAATGTCAATAACCCCTCACTAAGCACTCTCACCACTAAGCTCACCCTTTCTCCTCGGAAGCACCCTACAGCCACACCACCAAACTTTCTCTTCTTCATTTTTTTTTCTCTTTTCCCTTTTCTTTCTCTTTCTAACCACATTGTGATTAGCCCCTCTTATATAGCGAAAAGGCCCGACCCTTCGCACTCCCCAATTTAACATGTGTCACTATTTTGTTTGCCCTTTCCCAAAGTACTGCACAGCACTGGCACTTTGTCCTTTCCTTTTTGTCGCTTCTGACATGTGTTCATCTAGGATTTTTTTTAAGCATCGTATCCCCCTAAAGGTGCCCTTCCATATTCTTCTGCCAGAACATGCATCCCACCCTTATTCTTCTCTTTTCTGTCAGGCCACTGAAAAGTCACCCTATTTATTATCACCCTACAATTACAGCTGCCATTAATGATGCCCGTTACCTTTTGCATTTCAAACATTCTTGCCCCATCTATGAGCCAATTTGCCCCTAGACAAAAGTCCAAAATGCTAAGTCACTTTATAATTGCCTTTTGGACACGGGGGACAATTGTTATACCCATATATGGATAATTGCCCCAATAACACATTGCCATAACCTAAAAAATATCCAGTATAATCTGTCGACCGCCATAACAGCATCAAACAACGATGTGACTTTTTGACAGTAGCATGACTTCAAGACTGACATCTTTTAAGTGACGGCCGACTAGTAAAAACGACCACAAGGCACCATAACCTAACAGCTAGCTCGGTACTAGCCACCTTTCTGTCAAATTACCTAACAAAATGTCCCTAGACAGTACGTATAAAAGGAAGCAAATCCAAAGGTAAGGGCATTTTCCCCCAACTCTAAATCTTCCTTGCTGTATCTTCAAAATACCCACATTACTTAACAATTGGAGAAGACCCCTAAAGCATAAACTCCAACCCCCTTCTAACCCCTTTTGTGTTGTAGAGTTGCACTCCGCCTTTTCATAAGCAAAGCATCAACAAGCATAATTTAGAAGAGTTGGAAAATGATACTAATGATAAAGAAAGACTAGCATGATTCAAATACCAGAACAATTGCCAAAACGAAGGAAAAGTTGAGAAAGCGAGATTAAAAGAAAAAAAAAAAGGTTGAGAAAGAAGAAATGGAGATCGACTAAAGAATTTTGTTAAAAGAGGAGTTTCGATTCGAAAGCAATTGATGGATGAGTGGCTAGGTGAGAAAAGTCAAGTCTTAGGCGCGCCGTTGAACCAACTTAAGGTCTTGGATTGGATTCCAGTTTTCCTCATCCAACGGCCTATAACCTTCCCTTCACTGAGAAACGCTATGGTCAAATCTTATGCCTCAACCAGGGTTGAAACAGCGAGAGTTTGAACGCAAAGAGTGGAGGAGTGGTCTTCTTTGGAAATTGGAAGATGACGTGGTTAATCTCCGTTTGTTTCCTGTAGATTAAAAGACAAGTGGGTGTGTGTAGGAAGGGAAAGCAAATGGAGATTCTCGTGCCAAAAACATAAATACTATTGTATCATATTTCCAAGAATTTCGTTGATGTTGCTTTCTTTGTTTTGCTTAGTGCTGTGTGTGAGCTGCCTGCCTGGGTTTCTCCTTCCACAACTCTCTCCTTTTTGATATCCATTTTAGTAAGATTCTTTTCTTCATTATATATATATGTTCCCCTGCGTTCTTGCTTCTTATTTTTGTAAAATTAGTACACTCCATTCATTCGTTTATTTATTTACTTTATGTGTTTTTTAAGTAAAACTTAAAAAAAAAAAAAAATGAATTATGCCCAATCCTCACGCCTTGACTTTTCTAATCAATCAGCGTTGTAATTTCATATTTGAATTATGCTCAATTTTCATGCCAAAACAACTATACCCTTTGACGTGTCTTGCACAAGGATTGCTAAGAAATAATATTAGTAGATAATTTGTGTTGGGATTTCTGACTAGTTAGGTTTTGCGTGTGAATTTACTCAGAAAATTGTGGAAATGGATTTTATTTCATTTCCTGGCACAGCCAATGGTAATTTCGTTTTTAAATTTTCAGGCATAAGAGAAAATACTGATGATACTGGTTGTCCGCTTCAACACAACACTATTGCATCTCAAAAATCAATTTTTTATTTTTGTCCTTGCAATTATTGATTCTTCTTAATAAGCTATTTTTTTTTTCTTTATGTATCGAAATTCCAAATGCTTTGTTTCGCAAGAAAGAGCAGAAAACGTAAAGATATGGACATGAGTATTATTGAATAAGTAAAAGTTATGGGTTGTGATAGTGAATTCAAGCTTCAACAGATGGTTTAGATTCATCCGTGTGTATGTTTTGAGGTTAAACTAAAGTAAAAAAGTCAATTTTACAATTGTTGTTCCCACTGATGTGGATAATATGCCGTCATTTTACTCCTAGCCTGTGATTGTTGTCGATAAAATGGCAATCATATAAGTTTGTATTCTATTTCATAAATCTAACTCTTAGGAGCGTTTTCAAACCCTTCATAACCTTCATGCCAATGACTGCTTATGCTGGTTTTTGTTCCTCCAGTAGTCTACTGTAATACAATCTGAATCATTCTTTTTTCTTCCCAGAAATCTGTCAACTTCATTATCTTGGCTTCATTTTGCTCCTTGTCTGATGGGGTGGGGAAATATTTACAGAAGGCGTGTGAAAGTATTCTCAGTTGCTTTTCTAATCTACCTGGATTATAAGGTAAAATTTCTTGATTCTCACTTCTATTCCAAGTTAATGCCTGGACAATCTAATTCATCTGCATTCTACTTTTGCTGAAGGCTGTGCAGCAAAGAGAGAAATGGACTAATAAATCAAAAAGAACTGCTTTATGGGAAAAGGCTCATGAGCGCAATGCTAAGCGTGTTCTTAGTTTGATAATAAAGTTGGAAGGCTTATGGGTGAAACTTGGGCAGTACTTATCCACACGTGCTGATGTGCTTCCTGAAGCGTATATATCCCTTCTCAGGCAATTACAAGACTCTCTTCCTCCTCGTCCCTTAAAAGAGGTAATAACTCAATATTTTGATGTTTGGAGATCAATTTATTACCTAGCGTTATCACTCTGACTATGAACAAGATAAACGGGATTTTGTGGTTCTCCTGGGTTGCCTGGCTACCCAATTGATCTGGTTGGAAACATCTCAGTTCTCCTTTGAGGCACTTCTATTATTGTTGAATCACATGATTTTTGAAGTCGTTATCCCACTTTGTATTTTATGTATCTAAGTATTACAAAGTTTCTTATGCTGATGACTGATGACTGACGACCGAATAAGACCATGGTCTGCCAACCCAAGATATTGGAAGCTGTCTGCTTAGTTGGATTTTAGTCACCACATGCAGTGTGAGGACTCGATGTTCTTATTGGGTTGTTTGTAGAGTACATATATGCTACCGTGAATGGCTATGTAACCTGGTTTCCAAGTGCTTTTGCTTATGCGGATTAACTTGTATTTGGAAAATTATTAGCTTGGTAAAAATTGAGTCTTAGATATATAGGCATGGCTTTGGGAAATCATCACAATGTGCTCAAACTAGTTGGACTTTACCACATTCATCCATTTTCTCCATTTTGTTTGATGACAGGCCTAGTCTTGTAAATTATTTAATCATTACATAATTGTTGGTAAAATTTTTATTTTAGAAATTTAATTTACATGTAATCTGGGGTTATTTTTAATCCATAGATGACATTAACCTGTTTTGGTTTGGAGAAGGATAAGAACGATGAAGGCTGACATTGTTTCCTACTGACCACAATATTGGGTAGAGACAAATTTTTGAGTGCTAAGGTTAGTTCTAAAATTCCATAAAAAGCCGGTACAAGAGGTAGCTAGTTGCTTTAGATGATCTCCAAAGGCTTCAGTAAATGAGTCCAACTAAGATGTGGATAAAGCAGCCAAGTAGTAACATGAAGAATGATGAAATTGAAACTTCTTCATGTGTAACTTTCAAATGATTCTATACATATCTATTTCTCGATGGAAAGTTTACTGATGATTGTTTTTATTTGTGTTCCTAGCAGTCCTTCCATATGCACTTATTGACTTTTTTTTTTTTTCACTCAGCCAGACGCACTTTTGACTAAGTGCTTATTTCTAATTTTTTTTATTTGCACAGGTTTGTCAGACTATACAAAAGGAGTTTGGCAAGACCATGGATGATCTCTTTGCATATTTTGTGGAAGAACCTTTGGCAACAGCATCAGTAAGGACCATCGTTGTGTTGCTTTGTTCTCCTGAGGTAAATTAAAAGTAATTCCTTGAAAATCTTGTTGACTAATGAGGATGTCTTTTATTCTGCAGATTGCACAAGTCCATCGAGCAACATTAATCAATGGGCAGGAGGTGGTGGTAAAAGTTCAGCATGAGGGCATCGAAGCTGTCATATTGGAGGTTTTGCATGCTTTGGCTTTTTCGATGTTGGGATGAAAAGTAAGAGTTGCTATCATTTTATGGTTGTTGGATATGCTGTTGTGTTGCAGGACTTAAAGAATGCAAAGTCGATCGTGGACTGGATAGCTTGGGCAGAACCACAATATGACTTTAATCCAATGATAGATGAATGGTGCAAAGAAGCTCCAAAGGAGCTTGATTTTAATCATGAAGCTGGTATGCTTTGTTTTAACATGATTTATTTAATTGGGAAAAAGATGGATTTTATTCTTTATTTAGATTATTTCCACTTCAAATTTGCCAGAAGGAAAAGTTAAATTACAGTAACGAAATTTGGGTAAGTTTTCAAGAAGACAGTTGATATGACAGGAAAGAAAATCCATTTTTCAAAATTTTTTATATCCTCATCTACTTTGATTTCCAGTGGATTGATAGATTAATGGTGCTTGTTAGTAGTTGATGATGCATCATTCAGCAGTAATGCCGATGGTACTGGGGATGGCAGCTTTGATTTTGTGTTCAGTGACTGTAGGGAACAGTGGTGTTTGACTTTAAAATGGTTTTTGGGAACAGCACAGTTGGTGGAGTTGGTGCATGAATTGGTAATGAAATTTGTGGCAATAATGCTGATCGTGGTTTAAAAGCAGTGACAAATGAAAGTTTTCTGGCATGACCATAATGTTAATGGTAATAGTTGTAACTGTGATGTGGTGACATCAGTTTAATGATGTTGCTTCAATGGATGTTTGTGGCTCATTGGTATTGTGGAGATCTAATTGTGCTGTTTGTCCATTAGGTAGTCAGGCATCCAACCATCAGGGATAATGAGAATGGAACACCTCCTTAAGTTCTATACTAATACTTTGTGCCTTTAAAATACCCAGGTCAAAAGAGAAAGATGGACAAGTCTGGTTTCCAAATTGTCTGTCTTCCCATAACCCTTCCTCTGTCAAGCCATGCAAATATATTCTTAGACATTTCCATTTTTACCCTCTTTTTTCCTTTCATTGTTCTTATTGCACTCGTCTTTGTAGAGAATACTAAAACTGTGTCTAGAAATCTTGGCTGCAAAAAGTCACCTGATGAAAGCAAGTCCTCCAACCGTGTTGATGTTTTGATTCCAGAAGTTATTCAGGTATATTCTGAGCTAGCCTTTGAACATGAATAGTGTTCTTGTATATTCCAGAGTGCATCAAAATAGTGTAAACTGTTAGGATATCTACCGTCTGAGCATCCATAAGCATTATTCTTCTGGTCTCATGATTTGCCTTGTAAATCAAAGAGGGTAGTAGTGGAGTGTGAAAGATCAAGCAGTTGAAATAATTTTAATTTTTTTTGTGACTATGTGGAACTAACATGTAAGAGCAATATATATCAAAATTTCTTTCAACTAATGACTTCTTAAATTGTTGCCATTTTGAGAGTCAAAGAAGCACCTAGATAGTTTGAAAACTTGAAAACTGAAAAGCAAAACTTAGTTTACAACTAGAAGTTCTCCCTTAACTTCATACAAAACAACTAATGTCAGATAAAGATTTAGAGGCTTTAAAATTTGTACTTTTATATAAAACAAATCTTGAGGCTTTAAAATCTGTGGTTTTATGATTTCTTTTAAGACAAAAATTGTTATCAGCACCCTTGCTTGTCTTTGACAAAGCACCTATTTTTTTATACCGGACATCTACCATGATGTCTGGTTCTTCTTGGAACGTGGCAGAGAAATGAATTGTGTGCAATAATTCTAGTGCATAATTTGCTTGATGAAATCTCCAGGAAGAGAGTTCCTTCTTTTGGTTTTACCCTATATGTGATTTTCACGTGAAGCTTATTCCTACGTTTGTGGTGTATGTTGCCTTTTCAGTTAGAAAGCTCACTCTGATTCCTATTGCTTTTAATGACAGTCAACCAAAAGTGTCCTCATTTTAGAGTACATGGATGGAATTCGTCTGAATGACTCCACATCTTTGGAAGCTTTTGGTGTTGACAAGCAAAAGATTGTTGAAGAAATCACTCGTGCATATGCCCACCAAATATATGTTGATGGATTTTTTAATGGTGATCCTCATCCTGGTATCTCTTTCTCTCTCCTGCCAACTCTACTATGATGGATTTAATGGCTATCTATAATCTGTTTGTCTATGTTAGTCTCTGTGTATCTATATATCCATCTAGCCATCCATGTATCTTCTGCAGTTTAATTTCTCTGTTAAAATTATTCTCTCTGGGTTTATTTCTGATCTACCTGATGCTACTTCCTCATGATTTTTTTCCCTTTTAAAGGTTTTCTTATTAACTTATTTTCAGGAAATTTCCTTGTAAGCAAGGAAGCCCCTCATCATCCAATTTTACTTGATTTTGGGCTTACAAAGAAACTATCAAGCTCTGTGAAGCAAGCACTAGCAAAGATGTTTTTGGCATCTGCTGAGGTTTGTGTCTATGTGTTATACGTATATTTTGTAATTTTTTCCCATAAATATTGTTCATGTGAAATGCAGATCATTAGGGAGACAACGGATGGAGATGGTTCAATATTTTTCCTTGAGCTATTTTACTTTATTTGTGTTCCATTGCTTTCTGATTAAACAGTCATCTAATTCCTGTTATACCACTATTTATATAAACTGCACCTTATCCTTGTTTCTTTTCTTCTGACTTTAAATGTGAGGATTATGTCTCACCCTATTTAATATAAATAATTTCTTTACTGGTCTCCACGGCTCTATTCTTTCACATATAATCTAGTTCTCCAAATTCTTTATCCTCATAAGGTTAATATTTATGTGAGATATGGTTCACCTTTCTGTTTTGACGTTTCTGTTATTTTAGTTTCAGTTATACAATCATTTTTATTGCTCCAAGGGTACTTGAAATGATTGCAATTGGATTATGAAACAATAAGCCTCTCTTTGTGGCAGGGTGACCATGTGGCTCTGTTGTCTGCCTTGTCAGAAATGGGCCTCAAGCTACGCCTAGATATGCCTGAGCAGGTTATGGAGGTAGCAAATGTATTCTTCCGTAGTTCTACACCAGCAAATGAAGCTCAGGTAAGTATCTGCTGCTTGCCTCTCTAATTGTTTGTCAACTTCTGCAAGTCCGTCTAATGCTAATTCTTTTTCTTTGAAGGCAAACATGAAATCTTTGGCCGAGCAAAGAGACAGAAACATGAAGGTTATACAGGAAAAGATGCAACTCAACCAGAAAGAAGTTAAACGTTTCAACCCAGTAAGTTCATTTCTGCCTTTTCTTTTGGTACCTAACCCTGTACGTACATTTCATCTACTACTGTTATTCTTCTGGTATTTGAATTAACTATTTAATCCATTGTTAACTAAGTGTGATTTATTTTTAGGTTGATGCATTTCCGGGTGATATTGTAATCTTTACACGTGTTTTAAATCTTCTGAGAGGTCTATAATAGAAACTCCTATCTTCACCTTGTTGTATTGAATGATTTGAGCCCTTTGCTAATTTATCATTTATGATACTTAAATTCAGGTTTGTCATCCACGATGAATGTCCGCATAGTATATCTAGATATCATGAGACCATTTGCTGAATCTGTTCTTCTAGGGTGAGTCTATTTTAAATTATACAAGGTCAAGTTTATGAAAATTTTCTCCTGCTTCATCTTTAATTGGTTGTGATTGCTTTGTCAGAAGTATTAATAGAAGACCAGCAGCAAATGCACAGTGGATCTACAACACGCCAGTCCATTCTGATGTAGAGGCCAAGCTGAGACAGCTCTTAGTTGAGTTGGGAAATAACGATAAAATACTTGGGATTCAGGTCTGCTTCACTATTCTTTTACTAGACTATGGTCTGATGATCTAACAACCACCCTTTTTTTTTGAATATTTTATGTTGCTGTCTCTATTGCTCTACTCCAGCAGTTAATTATCAAGCTTGATGGCTGGTCTATTATTATATGCCTTTGTTCCAGTAATGCTTTAGAGGACTTTCCTTCCTCTTTTCCACTCTTTCCTCCTTGTGTAGTGATTTTTCAAACCAAATCATTTGTGTCTTGAAATGGCTTCAATAATTGAGACTGCTTTAAGTAAACATTTGAGAACTCCATACTATTTCAATTTCATGAAGTGTAGTAGGATTACATACACCTTCGTAAGTATCTTTTGAGAGCACATGCTATATCATATGGTCCCAAAATATGTTGGTATCACTAATGTCTAGGTTTAACCCTACTGCACCGATCATATTTTCTCTGGAAAAGCACTAGGGACTATGTTGCTTTATTAATGCACTTATTCTATTTTTGGCAAGGTGAATTTTAGAGCGTGGATGTGGATATGGTTTGCAATGTAGATTGTAATGATGAAATATGTACGCTACTGCACAAACTAATTAAAATACAATATGTTTATATTTTTGAAAGGATAAAATAAGATGAATTTCAAATTCACAAATTCCTATAGGCATTTCTAATTCACCACTAAATGGGCATTTAATAATATCCATGAATTTGAAAATAATTATGGTCATATTTACACATGCCTTTATCACACAATTTATACTAAATTTAAAATCCAAATCCCTTCTTTTAAATCCAAGGTACCAAATGCAACCTTAGGATCTATTAGAATTCCTTCCTGGGTGCACTTTCTAGATTTGGCGAAAGAAAGAAACAAGGGCAATTTTGTGTAATACACTTCGCAATAGTGGACATATTTCATACCAATTTTTGTTTCACTATAAAATTAAGAGGTAAATTGCATTTGGTATTTTAACTGCCAGTTTACAATCATAGATGATAGGCTTTATTATTATTATTATTTTTGGATGCCCTTGAGTTCAAATGCGTATTGACTTCTGCTGATTTTGATATTTTTCAATTTTTATCCCAAGGTATGTGCTTACAAAGATGGGGAGGTTATTATTGACACAGCTGCTGGAGTGCTTGGAAGATACGATCCCCGCCCAGTTCAGCCTGATACTCTTTTTTCTGTCTTCTCTGCAACAAAGGGTATTACTGCGGGAATGTTACACTGGTTGGTAGACAATGGGTATGTAATAACGTAATAACTGCGAAGTTTAATGTTGAAAAAGTCTTTGGATGCAGTATTGTGTAAAATCCGGAAAATAGTATGTTCTGGTGGAACATATGTATGTAGGAACGCTATGCTTTTCCTTGTCACGAATGCCTCGACTCAGATTGTGCTTATACTCTAGAATATGCATACGCTACTCCGTCAAATGTAATGAAGGGGAATTAAGGCATAATGGTTGGTCAAACAATTGCAAGCGGTTCAAAATTTTGCAATTAACGTACAAATTTTTTTTTCATAGAAGAGATCTTTGAAATATCAAAGTTACAGAAAAATTTTTGTAGTCTCCAACAAATAGTAAATTGCCTTGCAGAAAACTCAAACTTGAAGAAAATGTTGCAAATATTTGGCCAGAATTTAGAGGAAATGGAAAAGAGCACATAAAGGTTACAATTCTGTGCACAAAACCTATCAAAGTTGAATAACCACTATTTAGAATTCGTAAATATTTCAGTATAATCATTCTTTGAATGTTTTACCTTTCAGGTTTATCATATACTTAACCATACATCTGGTTTGCACAATGCATTGGCGGACCTTAGTGCGGAAAATGTTTTGCTAATGTCTGAGTGGGATGAATGTTTGAAACGGATTGAGGCATCAGTACCGGAGACTGAACCTGGGAAGCAGCAGTTGTATCATTACTTATCTTTTGGCTGGCTATGTGGTGGAATAATTGAGGTATTTTCTCATGCTTACTCATTGGCTTATGTTATATTTGAGATGCAAAAGAAAAAGAAGGAAAGGATACTAATGTTAAAGTTTGAGAGAGAAGCATGTTTTCAAGTGTATGAGGTATTTTCGTTCTCTTTCCCCTATACTTAATTGAGCCTTACGATTTTAAATCTTGCTACGATCCTAATACAATTATTTCATTTAATTCCATTATGATACTTGTTTGGAAGGGTTAAAAGGTTTAAATATTTCAATGTTGTTGGGGATGAGTAGAGTTATGTTGCTTCGACCTCCAATTTTTCATTTTTCTTGAAGTATATCTGTGTCCGACTCTCATGTCCAACATACATGGGTATGAGATATGAGTCTCTAAGGACCCTTCAAATACATGGGGAAACTTAGAAAAGATTGAAAATATCCGTATCTAACACCCACTCTCACGTCCGAATAATAGAGGAGTGGAGGACTATTGGAGTTGGTTCCCATGAGGGTTTGCTGTTCGTACATAAGCTTTCAATCAAGTTGAATCATTGTGCATTTTGAATTCAAATGAAGCTATCAAGAAATCCATCCCTTGGAGGAAAGCTTAAATGTGTTAATTAATTTATCCTGTGAAGTTTGACCTGGCTCGATGATGTTAAATTCTTTTGGAAATTCTAATACTTTAGGAAATATGTTTTCCCAGAACTCTATTGCTTGAATTTGTTTTAGGATATTTGTTTCTCTCTCTCTCTCTCTCTCTCTGTTTCTCTTTTTTATTTTTATCGGAGCAGTTAAACAGTGTCTATTCCAATTGTACTGATAGTGGCTTTTACCTGGTAAAAAACGTTGGCTTTTACAGTGATATTTTGAGTGATAAACATGTCATGCTTCCTACATGGTCACTCCTCCTTATCATGATCAGATTCTTCTTTCTAATATTCTGACTGACTTGAAATTATAGGAAACTTTGTCTAGCTAACTATCACATATAATCTGGTTTTAATTCTATTTGCTTGGGTGATACAGCATGCTTCCGGGAAGAAATTCCAGGAGATTCTTGAGGAGGCTTTCATTCATCCTCTCAAAATTGAAGGCGAGCTATATGTTGGAATTCCTCCTGGTACTTCAAAGTCCCGTCTTTATCTTCTTGATTCATTATGTAGAAATGCTACATATATTTGACTTGCTGGCCCTGTTCATCTTACTTAAATATTAATTGATGCCTTCTATTTACTACTCTCCAGGTGTGGAATCTCGACTTGCTTCTCTGACTCTAGATACAGATGATCTCAAGAAGCTCTCGGAAATGCGCAATCGAGCTGAGCTGCCATCGACTTTCCAACTCAACAACATTGCTGAATTTGCAGCTTCCTTGCCTGTTTTCTTTAATATGCTCAACATACGCCGTGCTATCATTCCTGCTGCTAATGGACATTGCTCAGCCCGTGCACTTGCGCGCTACTATGCAGCCTTGGCCGATGGTGGTGTGGTACCGCTGCTACCACATTCCTCTGTTTCAAATCCACCGCTTGGCAGTCATCCCCATATTCCCAAATTTCCTTTGGATAAGGCCCGTAAAAGGCAAAAGGGTAAGCAGGTTAACTTGGTAGATGCTGCTTTGAAGAATAAAAGTAATGATTACACCAGGATTGGGAATGAGGGTTGTAGTAGCAGTGTCGGTAGGACTGAGTGCATTGCAGACGGGGATGGTCCTGAAAGTGAAAAGAAGAGCAGGATATTTTGGAACCCTAGGATTCATGAAGCATTCATGGGAGTAGGTGAATATGGGAATATGAGTTTGGGAGATGGGATATTCGGACTAGGATTTAGGAGGTTTGGATCGAAGGATGGGTCATATGGTGGGTTTGGGCATTCGGGAATGGGGGGATCAACAGGATTTTGTGATATAAGGAACCAGTTTGCGATGGCAGTGACCCTGAACAAAATGTCATTTGGGGGTGTGACTGCGAAGATTATAGAGCTAGTTTGTTCAGAGTTAAATGTGCCATTGCCGGTGGGGTTATCAGGGGCCGGTGATGTGAACAGACCACTGATTAATTGAATTAAATAAGTGCCTGCCTTGTGGCTGGCAATGGGAGTAGCAATGGCATGGCATTGTTACCTGATTACTTATTGGTTATGTATTCTGAGTTTTTATTTATATATTATCCTTGCATTACTTCTTTCTTTTGCATATGGATACTTATTGAAGGAGGAAGAACAGGAAAGGAAGAGAAAGGGAAGGGATTGACAATAAAAGTTTGTAACATGTATTTCTTACATAATAATAATGAAATGGATATTTACCAGTTGAGAGATTAATGATAAGTTTGGATCATTCCTGAAAGTAAAGGAAAGTGATAAATTTATATCTTATTCCTCTTATTTTTTATTAGTATTGTATGAACTCTGTTTTAATTTAGTTATATCATATTGTTTCGTATTTTCATTATATAAGTGTATGTATTGCGACAAGTAATATAGTGATAAAGAGAAATTGTATTAAATCTATTAAATATTAAAATTAAAATAATTTAACTTTATTCAAACAATTAATTAAAAGATTATAAAGTAAAATTAAAATTAATTAAATTAACAAAGCAAGTTAAATAAAGTTTATTTAATCAATGAGATGGGTTTGGTATTACAGTTTTGCTCAATACTTCGGTTGAATTTGTTTAACTCTTTTAATTTGACTAATGATAATAAGTTGTTAACTTAGAGTTCTAATTTATTTATAAGTATATTGTGATAGTCTTATAAAAATATTTTTATTAACTAATTTATTATATTCTTACGCAAGTTGAATTAAAAGAAACTCATTAAACTTATATTTTAATTTGGTTACATTTCGCATGCTTATATATTTTTATCTAACATGTAAACCGATTCATTTTAATAAATGAATACAAAACGTATGGCATTTAATCTAGATCTAAACATAAAATTTTCTTTGAGTTTTGACATTAAGTAATTAAAATATAAAAAAATAATAATAAATTAAAAATTACTAAAATAAAATAATACTAAAATAAAAATTAATAAATAAAATCTAAATAAAAATCTTTCAGATTTAATTAATTTATTGCCCATAATAAAATTAAATAACTATATTTTATAGAATTACCAATAACCTATTATTTATCATAGGTAACCATTTTCCAAGTTGTAATTGTTACATAGAGTATATAAATATAAATATAAATAAAGATGAGAGACTTCAAGTTTCCTCCACATTCATGATTCACCAAATTTGTTACATCATAGCTTAATCTTCAGCTACAGCTACAGTGGCATTGATGAGTTAATTTGCAACCAAAAATAATAATAATAATAATAATAATAATAATAATAAAATTTTCTTGATTTGAGCCGCACGTTTAGGCAGCAAATTTGAATCCTAGCAACCTCTCCACTTGCTTAAGATTTAAAAAATAAATAAATAAACAAAAACAAAACAACACCTACCTACCATCCACCGGCGCCGAATGTTTTAGGAGCAACTTCGGTGCTGGTGCTGTGCTGGCTAAGTAACGCATAGTTGCAACAGCCGGAGTTGGGGGTAGATATGCGAGCATATGCAGTTGCAATCTCCCTCTTCCTCTCCCTCTCAATTGTGTTGTGTCTCCGCATCCCTGCTATCTCTTCACACACAATCTCATCATCATCAGCATGCCACCCCAGCAACCAGCCCCACCCTTGCACTCTCAGATCCGATCAGTTCACCGTCCTCATCAACGGCTATTCCCTGTCCCGCCTCCCTCTACTCCAGTCCATTGCCACCACTTACTCGGCGTCCCCGCTGGTATCCTCCGTGCTGGTCCTATGGGGAAACCCTTCCACCCCACCGCTTACTCTAGCCCAATTGGCTCACAATCTATCAGTCTCGTCGAGGGGTAGCGCCGCCATTTCCCTCGTGGCCCAACCATCAAGCAGCCTGAACGCCCGATTCCTGCCGAGGTCTTCGATCGGGACACGTGCCGTTCTGGTGTGCGATGATGACGTGGAAGTGGATCCAAAAACGGTGGATTTCGCGTTCAGGGTGTGGAGGGGAAATCCGGAGCGTCTGATTGGGATATTCGTGAGATCACATGATATAGATATGACACGGAAGGAGTGGATATATACGGTGCATCCGGACAAGTATTCCATAGTACTGACCAAGTTCATGATGATGAAGAGGGAGTATTTGTTAAAGTACAGTTGCGGAGGTGGAGCCCCCATGCGTGAGATGAGGAGGATGGTTGATGAGATACGTAATTGCGAGGATATTCTGATGAACTTCGTGGTGGCGGAGGAGACGAATGCTGGCCCTCTAATGGTGGGGGCGGAAAGGGCCAGGGACTGGGGAGACCCAAGAAATGAAGACGATGGTGATGGTGATGGCATCGGCGTAAGACTAATACGAGATGTGGGGTTGAGTAGTAGGAAAGGGGAACACCGGAAGAGGAGAGGGGATTGCATAACGGAGTTCCATAGAGTTTTGGGAAGAATGCCCCTCAGATACAGTTACGGCAAGCTGGTTTCTTCTGTGGGAGAGCAAGGGCTTTGTAGGAAAGGCGCCAAGTTGGTGCTCTGTGACCATTGAATTCTTCAATCAACGGACAAATCTCAATTAAATGAAAGGGCGCCAATTTATCTGTGTTTGTGTTTGCTTTTATTTTACAATGAAACGCAGTGTAATGTATGTAGTGTGAGAATACAAAGAACTAGGTGATTATGATGAATGAAGCTATTATTACTGGTCACATTCTCGGTGATACACTTACACCACTAATTGTCTGATAAGAAACCAACATATGGAGTAACTAACACCACACCCACAGCTGCTACCGCAGAGCATCATCCTGTATATGAAGATGAAAATTTCAGTTCAGACCAGCATCAAGGTTTTTTATTTGATCTGATAGGACAGCTTATCGGATCACCTTCACGTACAAATTGAATTTTTTTAATTGCATTCCTAATAGCACAATCAAGTATCAAATATTTACTGTCAGCTTTTATAGTCACTTATCATATATGTTATTTTACGATATCCAATAGAATTAAATTTTGCTCAAATATACTACTAAACTCCTTTCTCTCAAAGAAAGGAGCTGAGCTGAGCTGAACTGAACTACAGAAAACTAACATGATATCAAAAAGAGATTATATTAGTCCCACTAACGATGAGGGAGGCTGCAGCCTAATTTTCCTGCCGCCGGCTAATGTTTAAGCCCATCTCAGAATAGAATAGAATACATATGAAATTAAGGCGGACATTGTTGAGAGATGCCAGCCCCGTAAAGCCTCATTATTTACCACCCATCTTTGCTCATAATGGTATTAATATGAACATGGATTCTTTACCCATCCTGAAATATTTCCAAATGGATAAGATTTTTTCCCCCCTTTGGGCTGATAAACATCAGCTAACAAGTAATAACCGCTATGGTTCCTTTCCCTTTTGTCTTATAAACAATGTTGCCACTTACATGAATTCCTAATGGTAATGGACCATCGCCAACGATACAATTTTCCATTTTCACCAAGATAAATAAATAATGATGAAAAAAAAAAAAATTCAGCATGCTGCAAAACAAACTAATAGCCAACGGTGATCAACGACAAGAGAGTGTCCTCAGATTTTGTTGACAAATTACATACATTTGGAAAAAGAAAGCAAGATCATCAGGGAGCCTTGTCACTTTTCAGCATCTTCTTGATAGAAGGATTCATATGTGGCCACTCTTGGCTTTGATTCAGGCAGCTCCAGTTCTTCCATAAATCCCATGGTCATCTTGATAAAATTTTCCTTATGTACTTGTTTCCATTCCTTTTAAAACATGCAAAAATAGAATCACAAGCAAAGAATTCAGTGCATAATATCTAAACAGAAAGTTATAAGTCTCATGTTTCCCATAATGATAAAAATTCTTCACTGGATTTGGGTCGCTACCATTCGGATTTGTTACCTGCCCTGTTATGCGATTGTCACATCAGAGGTTTTCCTTTTTTATTTTATTTTATTTTTTTTGCAAAATAGAACTCTACAGTTTTCTGCAGTAACATCAGGACGGGTCATATTCTGACCAATGAAACAGTAATCCCTTGACAAACATATAAAAACTAACATACTAGAATGCAAAAGGATTTCCTTATCTAGTTTCCAATCCCAAATATATCAAATTGAGTTAGGAAACCAGAATGATGTTTAATAGCATATATAGACGGCAGTTAATGATAGATGACTTGTAAACATGCTGGTGTTTTGAGGAAAGAAAATGGTCCACCAAGAAGTACCGACGCGAGCTATAAGAATTAAACAATTTCACATACAACTAAACAGTGATGCAATGTGAGAAATGTTGAGGCACATCTCGTTAACCATTTCAATTCCGCTAACATATATAGCAGAATGGAAGGAATTTAAATCATTTGAAATCTGAAATCACACTCCATCCATCCGTCCGTCCGTCCGTCGTGTCAATTATTAGTCGAATAAGTTAAAGAAGAGCTGAAAGAAAACAAGAAAATTGAAAATACCTCAAAATCCCAATCTCCGTACAAGTTGGGATCATTTGCGTTGCTCCAGATGTAAGCGTGAGCTTGTAACTTGTCAGAACTTTCCTGCATAAATGGAATGCCAGCGGATCTATAATTAAGTATATGAGCAATGGTAATGTTGTCTTTCAGCCAAGCCAAGCCAAAAGGAACAAATTAGAAGAGATGCAGAGAGTAATGGGTTATGGGTTGGAGATGGAGTAGACTATAGTTATTGAATAATAATAATAATAGAGTGAAGTGAAAAGTTATGGTTACCATACCAGCAAAGCGACCTCAACGCTGGTCCTTTGATACTCAACATCCTCAAATTCATCCAAAATAAGCAATTCAGGATCCGTTATTCCCGACAACACCTTGCCAAAAACATGATGGTTTTGGACAGGGAGAATTGCCGGATAAACGCGTCCTTTAATTCTAAATCTGTGGCTGCACAAATTGATGATTGAATTTGATGATGAATGAAATAAATAAAAAAGATAAAATATTTTTTAAGATAATAGTAGGGGTGGGGTGAGAATAAAAAACAATACAAGCCATTGAGAAGCGCAGCGGAGGAAGAAGGGATCCGATTCAAGAGGACACGGACCACATCATCTGCTAATAGGCTTCCATATACGAACACATTGTGCACTGCCACCGCTGCTTCACTCATTTCCCCCTTCCCTTCTCTTGTCTTCTCTTCTGATCTGATTATCCGATTATTACTTCCTTTTTTTTCTTTTATCTTCCTTTTATTGATCTATTTATAGTCCACCCACACACTCTCCTGCCCTCCTCCAGCCTAACCTACTACTCCTTGCCGACTGCCAAGTGCCATTTGCCAACCACAAACCTACTTTTCCATATATATTTTGGTTGTTTTATAAATAGTCAAAACAATACAAAGAAACCCAAACCCATTCACGACAGCCCAACACTATAAATAGAATTTAGTTTTATTAGCGCAGAAATCAAAGCAATGGGCTTACCACTCCACGCTAAAATCTCTTTTTTCAAATTCAACACCGAAGAA
Organism: Adansonia digitata; assembly: GCA_029448705.1. Classification (NCBI taxonomy): domain Eukaryota; kingdom Viridiplantae; phylum Streptophyta; class Magnoliopsida; order Malvales; family Malvaceae; genus Adansonia; species Adansonia digitata. The sequence goes on from JAQSVH010000010.1 coordinate 5,526,665, forward strand.
GTTACAAGCCAGTATCAGATTTTTTTTTTAAACTATTTTGGTTGACCTTGTATTCTGAAATTTTAAAAAATAAAATATAAAAACTCACAATCACAGACCAATGCCACACCCAAAGTCCATTTAGTATACAGTGAGGCATCAACCTCACAAACATTCCATCTGTTAGCTGAACAGCTAAATTTGAGGATAGCAGTAGCAACCATAAGGCCGTAACATCCAAACATAAATCATCAACAAATATGGTTTTACTGCCATTTCAATGAAACTGAATTCCACTCAATTCACAGACACAGAGACATCGTTGCTTTTAACTCAACTAAATAAAAATAATATATATATATATTAAGTCTACAATGAGAACAAGCTGATATCCACCTAAAAGGTGTGTCCCCTTGGCCTTGATTAAATAATATTCATGGTTCAGGTCAAGGACCGTTCAGTGTATCCAGCAACGAATTCTTAGGCTCCACTTGTGCCGCAGTAGTGGAAGTTTCTCACCAAGGTAGAAGTTCCTCCTCAAAGTTTATCAGCAACACAAAATACAATCTTGGAAGGTTAGACGCTGTGCCTGTACGTCCTCAGAATTCACACTACACATGAATCATTAATTTGAAGTGTAAAATAAAACTGCCATAGCCGCTACCACCGTCACCAGCAGCAATGGCAAGGAATGGAAACTGCGCCTTAAACCACTAATTGCTACAATGGAATGAAATTCCATAAAACAACAATTGATAATAAAGTTATGTAGTCGGTACTTTCGCAAAATAATTATTATATCCTTAAAGTTGTTAAAAGAATATAAGAAAACGTATGTCAAGCTTTGAGCTTGCTTGAATAAAACAAACTTACCTCAGCTTCATCCTTTGTCATTCCATCGTTCCTTCCTTCCATAAGTACTCCTGTGCAATGCACGTCAATCCAAATCATAAACATTTTTCTGCACAAGTACCGCACCACTTGCTATTGGCCCCCCATAATTTTTTTAACCAAACTTCCAGTTGTCAATAGTATAAACTGGGTGCAGTCGTAGAACTTTGAGAAACAAATAATTAGAAAAATAAATAAAAAAGTGTAGTTAATCTGTTTGAACATTTTCAAAGTATAACGTCTTCGAAGAGTTATATTCTTAATGATTTATTAACAGTGATGTCTTTTGATTAATTATCAAATGTTATAATTATTCAAAAAGTTATTTATTTGGATAGTTATGTCTATAAAAAAAGACATTTATTTTGTTATAAATAGAATCCCTCTCCTTTTGAAGATATGAAGAAAAATAGATAGAAAAACTACAAATAGAATTTTATTAAGTTTTGCTACATACAGCTTAACGCATAGTAAATTAACGTCATCAATACAAAATGTCATTAATCATTAGACTTTATTGTATCCTCGAGATTTATACGCAGATAATTCTTTTGCATATCAAATTAATGATGAAAGTTAATAGAACCTTAAAGAAAGTGGCATTATTAAACGCTTTGAAGCTTTCATTAATTTTTCATGTTTTTCGATTCCCCACATACTAACATAATCTAATTTCATTAGTTAGCTAATCATGGAGAAGACTTCGCATATTTTGCCAATGACTCCTGATTTCAAGCTATGGGAGCAAGTATACCAGCCGAGAATTCTCAAAGGTTACATGACTGCATTGAACCTTCTTTGGTTCCAAATTTCTAAGGCTAAAAAAGACTGCAATCAACTGTCTGAGCAATATAATATGCAGATAAGTGGGCAGGGAAACCTCTGGCTAAACAAGACTACACAAATGTCAACTATGTATAAACCCATGCATGAAATGTAATGTAACACAAAACCACAAGAGATATACAGGCATCAAGCTTGGTTCTTGGAATTGAAGGATGCTCAAAGTTAAAAGATGAAGAGAAGAGAAGAGAATATCATACCTCCAAATACAATAGCAAAACGCTGCTCGATGATTGTTTCACCGAGAGGAGTTCCGTATATTTTTAACACCTTCACACTTATCCCACTAGCCAAGTTTTTTTAGTGCCATATCCCATGCATCTTGGTATGTCACTCACGAAATATCGTTTTCTATTCTATTCAATTTAATAATAATAATAATGCTACAGTAATATTTATTGTTTTGCATTTATATTGTAGTATAGTTAAGATGTGGTCAAAAATGGAATCCAAAGAAAAAGCATGAGAATTCATAAAAACCATAAGAGTAACCCTTAAAATTTGGTAGAAAATTACGTTAACCCCTAAAGTATCATACAAAAATTACGTAAACATAAAAGACTGTCATAGAATGTTATAAATCCATCACAATTTGAATTTTGTGATGGCGCTAGTTTATTCCTATTACTGATACCTCCCTCGTTTATAATTTTCATACTAATTTTACTGATTCTGTCAAAAAAAACTTTTAAATTTGTATCGGAGTTTTTGACTGATTTAGGCAATTGTCTGTCATCATATTCCATCACAAAATTTAAAAGGTTGGCACTATTTTCATTACTAAGTTTTATCACAAAATTGAATTCCGTCACAAACTTACTATCACATTTTTTTTGTCACATATAAATTTCATAACTATTTTTGTCACTGAATTCTACCACAAATTAATTGTCACAAATTTTTGTCTCATAAAAATTCTTTCACTATATCTGTTATTAAATTCTTTCTTATTCTGTCACAATATAATATCTGTTACTATTTTTGTCACAAATCTTGTCTACATATAAATTCTGTGACTATATTTGTTACTATATATTATTAAAATCTGTTGCCCAATTTCTTTATAACTTATAAACTTCTATTACAATTTCCATCACAGCTTTAAGGTCCATCACAAAATCCTGTCACAAGTTATTCCACTGCAAACTAAATAACAACAATCAAGCAAATATCAATCATAACCAAGCAAATATCTGATCATCTTCGTAATTAACAAATTAAACCATAAAGATCATCAAGTTTTAAAAGTGCTTAATTAATTTAGCCAATAATATATTAAAGTACTTCATGAGTTAAACTATCTCAAGATAACAAATAGTATAGTTCTAACATATGAGAAATTTAACTTAAACCATAAATATCAATTAAGATAAATACCAAAAGTTTGAAAATATTCATTAAAACATAAATTAAATTAAACCTCATCATCATCATCAAGTTATCCCTGAGCTGCTGGTGAAACCTCTAATGTTGGATTAAGAACTTGAATTCCCATACCTTTTAAGGCATCCTGGAAGCATGCAACAAGAATCCTATCAAATCATTGCATTAGTTGATTTAAAATTTGATCCATGTGTTTAGTTTGAATTGGAGACATCCAAAAAAAGCAAAAATAGATGAAGCTGACCTCGAAGGATGGCAGTGGCAAGTATATCTTGAGGGTTCTCCTTTGCAAACCCATAGAAATGCCTGTGACCTATGCCACCAACTAGTTAACGCCATGTATCAATATCAAACTGGAGTTGTGAAGAAATATCACTGTACTTCTCAATTCATGCAACAAAATATCTATCCTACAACAATATAAATAAAAAAGTTAATATTTATTTATTTGGCCTAACATGAAAAGAGAATGAAGTTTTACCATACCAAAAGTTCACTTACACTAGAAGGTTTAGATTTCTTATCCACAAATTCATCGGTTGATTGCTTATGGTACGACCAAATACCTTAGCTTAAGTTAAGCTTTTTTTCCTACAACAATATACATAAATATTAATAAATATCATGAAGGTAAGCAATTAATAAATTATTATTTGAAAAATATTACATGCCATTCTTTTTCCATGGATAACAATAACTATCATTCCACATGCATGTTTTGATACTGACCTTTCCTTTCCAGTGAAGCGATTGGCTCTGCTAGAAACACTTTTTCTTTCCATTCATCTTTTCCCTATATATTGTCAATTAATCAAGCCCAATTCTCTTCACTCACCCACTTTGTTAAAGAATCTTTTGTATCACTAATAAAAGTTGTGTTGGCATCATGCATAGCCTATTATCGAGCTTTGTTCATCATACTACTCCCACAAACTTATACCATATATCATAGATAGAGGCGGTTTGTCGTTTAGGCCATTTATATTTTGCCTTCAAAAAAATGTATATAGTTAAAATTGAAAAGATAGGTCATTTAAATAAGATAAAATTTAACAATTGTATAAAAAATACTTGAAAAATTTTCCTGAATGTAGCTTTACGAGATTCAAACACTTTTGTCCAAGTTGTCCATGGTCCATCATAGTACGCTTTCAATTTGTATTTAATTGTTCTGGTTACCAATTACTTTTCATTTTCACATATTAATATACTATAACATTCCGATTCAGCTCAACCCAGTACGCAACTTTTACAACTTTTTATATATATTAGAACTCAATATCATATTTTATATAAAAAAAATAAATATCATATAGCTTCTAATTGTCAGAAATAAAATATTTGTAAAAGTTCAAATTATACTTGGATCCAACAATAGATATAGATTTTCAATCAGCTAAATTAAAAGGAGTTTGGAACCTTTGATTTTCTCATCCACTCTTTTGTCGTCTTACAAGAGCAAGTATTGGAGTAGGCTTATCTTCACTGCCTTTTATATTAGTTTATCTAGTAGGTTCGACAACTATAGGTAGATTAGAGTTAGGCTTAACAACTGAAGGTTAAGTGAAAGATGCATCTATTGTATGTCCATGATTGATGAAAGCTTGTAATTGAGGTGGATCAATAGATGGACCTCCATGGAACATCTAATGTCACCAGTAGACTATAAATATTTTGCATTTTCCTCATAATAAAAAATAAGACTGCAAATATTCTATAAAAAAAGACTACAAATCGCTCTACCTCTTCCTTGAGCTCGTAATCATAGTCCAGAATTTTTACCTCCAACTCTAGCTGGCATTGTTCGTACATAATGAGAAAAGATGAATTAATAAATACAAATGCTCATTATATGAATTAAAGTAATGATAAAAATAACATGAAAATAATATATCACATTAAAGTATTGATAAATCAAAGTACATATTAAATAAGCAATAACTAATTTTCACTCAAATAAGTATCTACTTACTTAATCATCAATTTCAATGTCTTCGAAGGGATCATCACTGTCATCATTACTAGACAAGTTGAATTCTAGTTTATTCGTTGAAACATTATCTTTTTTGGACTCTCCAAACTTATGCTCATCATTTTCATCATCATCATATTTATCTTTTTTGTTTTCCTTATGCAAATCTAAAACTAAATTAACTAATTCAAGATCACCTTCACCAACAATAATGCTTAGATCATTAAGTTCTAAATTAGGAAGAATATAAATAGGAGTAGACTCGTCATCTTGGCAAAACCCATCAACCTTTTCAATTTGATATTCATCATTATCTAATGATATGTCTACTCCTAGCTTTAATTTTACAAACAGCCCACCAATCATGTCTATCTCTTTTCTTAAAAGGATAACTAGTGTAATAAACTTGCTAAGCTTGTTGAGTCAAAACCAATGGCTCATCACTTGAAAGGTATAACTTGTGGTTCACTTCAACAAGACTACAACGAATGTGCATTTTGACACTTTTTAGTGTCAAACCAATGACAATAAAATAACATAACTCTATTTTCAATACGAACAAACTCTAGCTTAACAATATCTACCAGTATTCCGTAAAAATCACAATTATAATTATTGTCGCAACTCTTTTTGACATATACTTCATAATTCATTGTTTATTAGTTTTATCTATATTGATGAGTGTGAAACTTAAAAGCATTTATAAAGTAAACTTTATAAAACTTAGCCATACGTGAAGGACCATATGCTACCTCCACTTAATGGCTATCAAGGTGATCTTCATTGTTTGAAATTTATAACAAAATATTAGTTACTAATAAACTATTTGGAAATACATTAAAATAAATTTATAACTTTAAGCAAAATACTTACAAAATTTTTCAACCATGATGGAAAATTCTTTTCACATAATTTCTCAAGTTCACCATCAGTGATATTTAGTTTTTTGATCTTTGTTACCTTTTTAAATTTCTTGCAGTATAATTTGACTTAAAAGTAAAATCATGTCCAAACAATAAAACATTTTATAGGTTTTTACTTTTTTAATTGGTTTGAAAACTATAGTCCAAATGTTTTAAAACCCCAAAAGACCAAACAATAAAACTTTTATATTTTGGGCTATAGTTATTTCTAGGCTTTATATCAAATTATTTAAAATTGATAACAATTAACAATATAACATATAATTTTATTTATATAAAATATTAAAGTATTATATATTTTAAAAAATATTCAATATGATTTTACTCATATATATATTTTATTCATATATTATTATTATAATCAAATCGTTAATTCATGCAACTATATATATTTAAGTACACATTAAACGATTCCACACTCACGTAAATACAAAGGGGTATTAATTATGTTTGCCATCTCTGTCACAATGAAAAAAAATGACCACAATTGCCTCTAAATTAATAACACTGAAAATTTTATATACAAGAAATATAATTTCTTTTAAAATATTTAAGTTAATTTTATTTGTCATAAATCATCACTATTTTCTGTCACTATTTATAATTTCAAGTCTTGTGATAAAATCTACTGTCACAAATATTCTATTTCTATTTTAGTAGCAGAATTTTCATCACAATAACGATCACAATAATTTTTTTCATTTATAAAAATTAATTCAATAAATTAATCAATATAATCTGCCACAAGTCTGTTGCTAAGAGCTGTAACTGTGATGGAAGTATTCCATCGCAAAGTATTGGTGAAAAATTTCTTTCATTTGCAATCAAAACATTATGACAGAGTTTATGGTGATATATTATTTCTGTCACAGTTTCATCATAAGTTTGTCAAGGAATGATTGTTATTCAAACATCATTTTTGCCACAAATTCATCACTATTAAGCTATATTAGTGATAGAAGACTTGATAAAATAATTTTTTCATCACATTAAGATATTTTCTAGTAGTGTATCATTTCTAGATTAATTTTAAATTAAAAATAAATATGTCATTTACTGATTATTAATTATTAATTATTTTCGTTATTATTTTTATTTATTTTTCATTATTTTTTTACTCAAAACTTTTTTTAATTACAAAGTAACAAGAATTTAGTTAGTTTTTAAATTATCTTTAATTATTATTAAGTTAAATTCTGATTAAGTTATATTCAAATTTAAGTGTAGGTTAAAAATTTTAATTTATTTTTAATCTAATTATATATTAACTTTAAAATAAATTTATTAAAATAAATTAATTATTGTTATTAAAAATTTTAATGATAATGAAATTAGTTAAAGGAAATAAGATAAAAATAGAAGAAAGAAGAATAAAAAAAATATAATTAGATTTTATGAGATTTTATTGAAAATAAACTTGCTCTTATTAATTTGAAAATGACATTTTATTCTTCAAAAAGTAACTATATTAATATTCCGTTAATCAAACTAATGTTTATTTAAATTTTACTTCAAATATTAAACATTCAATTATTTTTTATCATTTTTTGTTTTAGTAAATTTCTTTATCATTAAAATTTTTTATAATGATAATTAATTTATTTTTAAATAAAAATAATATAATATATTAATAGTAAATTAAATATGTACAAGTAAAGTGGATATATATGATTGGCTCGTAAAAGTACGTCTACCTTTAACGTTTAGTAGAAAATACAGTCACCTCTATAGTTTCAATAATGCCCACTTACCTCTTTAAGGCTTGATAGAAAATACACTAACCCCTTGAATTTATTTACTAATTGAATTTTAAATAACAATATAGTTAAACCCTTGTTAATTATTAATTATCTAATAATATATATTTTTTATTTATTTTTACTCAATTTTTTATTGCAAAACAATGAGATTTTAATTACTGCTAAATTAAATTTTAATTAAATTATATTATAATTTAAGTACATGCTAAATATTTTAAACTTATCTTTAATATAATATATTAACTT
>JAQSVH010000010.1:5541792-5554707 GCA_029448705.1 Adansonia digitata
CATCCTCTAAGTTGAATATACAAACCACCCCTAGCTCATCTCTAATACTTTGATCTAAACCAGCAATATAACGAGACATTAATTGCTCGTTAGTTTCGTTTAATCCCACTCTAATAGACAAATTGTTGAAATCAGAGGTGTAGTGTTCAACCGTCTTTCCATTTTGCCTAAGCAAATGAAACTTTTTATATAGTTCCATGGCGTAATCTGGTGGCAAAAATTGCTTCCGCAATTTGCTTTTCATATGTTCCCAACTGCTAATTTTTTTCTTCCCTTGACATGCTCACTGTTCTTCAACTCTCTTCCACCATTGAAGTGCTGCTCTCTTCAACTTAAGCTTCACAAAGAGTACTTTCCTAAGTTCAGCCATCGGTTTCCAGTCAAAGTAATTCTCAACAGTGGCTTCCCAGTCCAAATAATATTCTGCATGTAACTCCCCACGGAAGTCATCTACTTGGATCTTTGCTTCTCCTCCCGTTAACTCGAGAGCATGCAATAGTCAATCTTTCAATCTGCCTCGTACTACAATGTTTGCAGGTCCAACATTATGGAAAGGGTTATCGGACTCTCCTTCATCTGAAACATCTTCAAGACCACCTTCTGGCAGATCAAAAGGATTATGGTCACCTTCCGGTATCTCCATTCGGGCTCCCACATCTATTTGTCGCTGCAAAGCTTGTATAGCTTGCGACAAATCCTCCACCATGCGCCTCAACTCGATCAACTCTGTTTGTTGTTTTTGATTCCCTCTTCCACGGCCCCTTGCATGTCCTACCATGGCTCTGATACCAAATTGATGCAGCGTGAAGATGATAGGAAATAACTAGAGCACAAAAGAATTGAAAATAGTAGAGAAAGATAATGTTGGAGAGATATTTAGGTTTAGAAAGAAACCTTTTTGATGGAATAATAAAATAATAATGGAATACTTTGTAGCAATTCCCTAGATGCATATATGTAGGCTAGAACTCCTACTCCTACTAGATTTAGTATTCCTAGTAGAATACTAATTAAGCTTAATAATAAAACTTATCCAAACTAAAACTCTAATCCTAAATAATAATCTAATTAAACTAGAATCCTAAATATAGATCTAAATGGATTTCTTTATTTCAACAGAATTTAAAATTAAATTGAACTCCTAATTGTTAATGCTCCTGCATCAGTTCTATTCATGGAAGAGTCCTCTCAGTGATACTTTGTTTTTATAACTTTATTTTTACTGGTGCCTGGTGGTATAGTCTAACTGACCTGAGGCATTTTCATTGCAAAAAGCTTCATTGGCTACTTTTGATTATATTACTTGCAATTTATACCATTCTCCATTCTCTATAAATTATATGTTTTTTGTCCAGTGAAACCTATCGAAGTTATTCATGTTTCCGTTTATTTTCTCTGAACATGGGCGATATCAGTGATCTGCTTTCTGCGCTTCTCCTTTGCGTTTGCTCTTGTCGTTTTATCTGTTTATTTACTGGACAACTGTCACCATCACTGCTTTAGGAAATAGAAGAATATAATCTTTGTACATGAGTGAATTTGTGGTGGGTATTGATAGACATGAATAATTCAGCTTTTCAAAATCAAATTGTTCAAGCCTTTGCCAGACTCAGATTGTCCCAGTCGCCTAGTATTGTTATGCTTTGCTTTGCATTTGATACAGGGAAGGTCGTCAATGGCATTTGTCTGCCAGCCTTTTGTCATCTTCAATTCTTCATGATATTTTCTTTAACCAACCATGATTGGTCTCCAATGAAATGGCCTTGTTCTGATGTAGTAATGAGAACACGAATAGTTTATTTTGTTTGAACCTTCGATGTTGATCTTGTATCATGTTGCACTTTTGTTATTTGGTCTTATCAGCGCCCAGGAAGCAAAGGAGAAAGTTAATGCCTTTGAGAAGCCAAGCTCAAGCAAAGTCCAACAAACGTTGTGCGGTGGAAAAGTCCGAGACAATTCAAGTTGTAGAACAATCTGAGGAAAGCTGTCTTGAAGAACAGCTTTGAATAAGTGAAGCAGAAGAAAAAAATTGGAGAACTGAGGCAGAAGAAAATCCTGAAAACAACTGCATGGGCATAAAAAAATATAAGTTTAGCATAGAAGAAGGAGAAGAAGGGAGAATTTTGGTTGCAATACTTTGTGAAAATGCAGAGCAGATCCATACTTTAGTTGAGGAAAGTTTCAGTGAGAATGCTGACCAGAGGCCTGTTAATTTGAAAAATGTTGAGGATTTCCGAACAGATTTTATACAACGTCAAGGTGACAAGCTTATTGCATGCCTCGGAGACGTTTTAAGCGCTATCAACCAGTTCTTAGAATACATTGATTAGCGGAGCGCCAAAGACATGTATTAATGTAAACTACGTTTCTACTTTCTACTTCTTATTGACGGTTTAAGGAAAAAAACGGGGGGCATCTGCGCCTCAGTCTCCGTCTCCTACTTGAACCAGTTAAAATTTGAATTGAATTAAACCGGCTTTTAATTTTTTTTAATTATTTCATTGTCAGAAAACTTTTAATATTTGAATTTTTAACCATTTCATTATATATATATATATATATATATATGAAACATAGAGTTTTCATAATTGAAATAAACATTGATTAATCTTTTTCTATCCTTGAGATCGTACCAAAGCGCCCCTACTTCTGATAGGCTACTTAGTCGACTGTTGAACCAGTAAGGTCCTTTGAGTCAATTATTGGTTCAATAAAAACATTTAAAAATATAAACACTTCAAATAAATAAATTAATAACGTGATAAATAATAAGATTATATTCTAAAAAATTAAAATTTACAGGATAATATGAAGTGTGAGAAAATGACAAAGTGAAGATGGAAGAGAGTATAGCTTCAGGACACGGTGAGTGTGATTTGAAGATAAGGGTCAATCAGGGCTGGTCTAAAGCAGTGTTAAATTTTACGCCTAATCATTTCCTGCCAATTTGGGAAGGGAAGGACAGGGGAGAGAATGTCAACTAAAGCTTCTCTAGGCCTCTCTCAAAGCCAAAAAAATAATAATCGTGTTGGCGTAAGTTGATGCAGCTTTCCTTTCTTCCTTCCTTCTAGCCCCTCTTATAAGCTTATTCTCTTTAGTAGGTATGTTATAACCATAGATAAAAAGAAGAGAATCGAAGGGAAGGAAAGGAAAGGAAAGGAATGCTTCATTCGGTTACACAAAACACAGTTAGAGATACAATTGCAACGATAGGATAGGAAGAAATCCCTCCTCTCCCTGTGAACGGGGCTTGCTGGACCGCTGGCTTCCCAATATCCACAATTGATTAATCATTCATTTTGTTAAAACATGACCAGGGTGTTCCAAATCAATCATTGATAAACACCAATAAATATCAATCTTTCAAGTATTCCTACTCAATACCACTTCTTGCCGTAATTCTTTTGCCGGGATCCATTTTCTGAAACATAAATTAATAATACACAAATTTATGTATCATTAGCTTGAATTGCAGACATATGACAAATATACTTTAGCATAGAAAGATACTTTGGCACAAGTACCTCAGAATAGATACTTTGGCACAGGTGCTTTCGCACGGTATCTTGGAACAGGTACTTTGGCACAAGTACCTTAGCACAGGTATTTTGGCATAAATGCTTTCGCATAGGTATCTTGGAACAAGTACTTTGGCACAGGTACCTTAACATAAGTATTTTGGAATAGGTGTTTTCACATAGGTATCTCAAAACAGGTACTTGGCACAAGTACCTTAGCACAGGTAGTTTGGCACAGGTAGTTTGGCATAGGCATCTTGGAACAGGTGCTTTCGCACAGGTATCTTGGAACAGGTACTTTGGCACAAGTACCTTAGCATAGGTATTTTGGAACAAGTGCTTTCGCACAGGTATCTTGGAACAGGTACTTTAGCAGAGATACTTTAGCACAATACTTTTTGGTAATAGCATTACTTAGCACAATAAGTTCTACGTAATAAAGATTATAGAGTCAACCCTAGAAGGTTGGTAGGATTCTTGGGTTTTCTCTACGTTTGGGATGTCTTGGAGAGTATGCTTGGAGGCTCGGATATGGAAACTATTAAGAAGTGTTTTTCTTAACCTTTCCTTGGAATACAAGTGCTATCCTTCTTTTTTTATTGCACAGGCAGTACATTCTTAAGCGTGCTATCATATAACCAATATCTACTTTATGTTACCGAAACATCCTTAAGGGAGTAACTTCCATAATCACATTAACCCATTACTTTTATAACTTACGCCTTAACCTATTATTTTTGTAACTTTCATGTCAACCCACCACTTCTATAACTTCCATCTCAACCCACTACACTTATAATGTTTACCTCAACCCACTACTCTCGTAACTTCTCTTGGAGAGGTTATAAATAGGGATTACAAAGTTTCATTGAGGAGCTTTTTTTCTTTTTTTTGGAATCTTTGGGTAAACTTATAGCTTTAAAGAATTCTCTATAACTTTTTTTCTTTAAAATCCTATAGGCATCATAACCTTCACCATCTGTAGCCACTTACCACCTTCATTATTACTGCCTGCTCCGTACTTGTTTTCCAGGGATTGCTCTAATCTTTCTCTCTGCCATCTTTTTATTACATTCTGTTTTACTAGTTTGCAACGTTTCCTCGTCCATTCAAAAAAAACCCATTACACAAATATCCCTGCTCAATACCACTTCTTGCCATAATTTTTTTGTTAGGATCCATTTTCTGAAACATAAATTAATAATACACAAATTTATGTATCATCAGCTTGAATTGCAGACATGCCATGAAAGGTCAGTCATATCTTCTAATGCTAAATAACTCTTCTTTTAGCCTTCAGTCAGTAATGATGCAAATAGCAATCTGGCAAAAAACCAAAAAAGCATCGATGGTCACGCACATTAAGAATAAGGCAGCCATCAAATGTCAGGAAAGCAAAATTTTAAGACTTGTTAAAAAGGAAGAGATAAAGCATAATCACACTATCTATTTACAATTTAAAAAGGTTTTAATAAAAAAAAACCAAAAAGAGTTTGCTAGGCTAAGTTTTTTCTTTTTTTCCTTATTGTACAAGCCAAGATAACATTCAAATGACTCAGTTTAACTCATATTTCCGAATTCAACTTAATTATAGGGCATAAATGGATAAAATGACACAAAATTTGAATAAGTTTTCCCATATGTGCAGACTAATAAGGGACATTCCTTTGGATTGAATTGTACAAAAGCATCAATGTCAGAGTCTATTTATTTCCATTCTGGAGATTTGCTCCCTGCCATCAATTCCACTATTGTTGCCTCGGTCCCAAAAAAACCAAAATCCTAGCACCCTTAAAGAGTTTAGGGCAATATCTTATTGCTTAATCATACATAAGAGCATAACCAATATTTTAGCCAATAGACTCAAGAAGTGCCTTCATTCACTTATCAGTGGCAATCAAAGTGCACTTATGGGAGGAAGAAGCATAATAGTTAATGTGCTTCTAGCTCAAGAGTTGATAAGGGGCTATGGAGGATCAACTCTATCTCCTAGGTGTGCAATCAAGGTAGATCTGCAGAAGGCTTTTTATTCTCACGAGTAGAATTCATTCTTGCTGTGTTGTTAGCTTTGAAGAAACCAAGTGAGTTTATTAAATGGATTGCCAACAGCCTCTCAACTTCTATGTTTTCAGTTTCTATCAAAAGTGGTTGAGTGGGATATTTCTAAGGGTGAAAAAGTAGTGAGACAAGGTGATCATATCTTACCTTATCTATTTGTGTAGCCCATGAACGTTCTCTCAAGATTGCTGGATATTGCTACCAAACATGGAGTTTTTGCATATCATCCAAGTAAAATAATAATAATAATAATAAATAAATAAATTCACTTATGCTTTGCTGATGATTTCCTAATTTTGGCTAAAGGTGATACTGAGTCTTTGGTTGGTATTGAACAAGTCTTACAGCTGTTGTATTCTTTCTTTGGTCTCCAACTCAATTGTGCAAACAGTGAGATCTTCTCCACTGGGACAAGCATGGATGATTTGATCATTATTTGGATATTTGCAGTTTTGTAATTTTTGAATACGAATTCGCAAAACTGCCTTAAAATTTAAATCCGTTTATTATCTATTTTAAATATGTATATTACTATCCGAATTCGAATCCAAATTAAGTAACAGTACCAAATGATATCCGAATATGCAAAAAAATTCGAATTTAAGAAGTCAATTGCTTTAAAAAAAAACTTTAAAATTAAACAAAAAATTAATTTTAATTGAAAGTTAGTCCTAATTGATAACCAACAAATAAGTTCTAAAATACAAAAATAACAACTTATATAAAAAAAAATAACAATTCAATATAAAAAAATAATAGGACAAAGATCTAATTTCATAAATTAAAAGTATTTATTCCAAAAACCAAAAATAATTAGTAACGTGAAGTATATAATAACTTTATAAACTAAAAGTATTAATGATGTATACAGATAATACATATAACAAAATTATTATTTAATCATCTATTATAATTAAATATGTGATATAGCATATTATAGTTACTTAATATAGTAGATTATAATATATACCATATAGTATTATATTATATCATATCATATGTACACATTAATTTAAATATTACATAATATTACTATAATACATTACATAAGATAATACATTAATATTGTTGATAGTATTAAATTACAATCGTATAATACTACTAGTATTATATAAATATACTATCACAGTATTATATATTATAAAAGGAGGGCTCTACTTAACATTCGTGCATAATTAAATTAGTTTTACAAATTTTCATAATAGTTTATACAATTTACATTTGTTTAATCTGAACTTTATATTTCATATTCTATTCACTGAGATCGTGTACGTCTAGTTTTGAGTAAATAAAGAAGGTTTAATGATTTATTTGATGTTAATAGTTTAAAACCATTAAATATATACTAAAAAATAATATTAACAATTGATATGATAGAAATATTGGATTGATTTAAAATTTTATATACACGACGAGTATAACTATATTGCTAAATTTACCAATTGGTTTGTTAGAATATTAATGTTATAAAATGACTATTGATATTGTCATACACAATATGTTAACTAATCATATCTATAATCTATATCACCATAATTATATATAGTATATAATTAATACATATATTGTATAATATACAATAAGTCTGTAATTATATTATTATATCATACATAGAATAAAATATATCATATTATGTGATATTATAAGTGAATTTATATAATTAGAGTGATTTAATTAATTAGGCTAATAAAATCATCAAATATTTTTTTAAAAAAAAATGTGATTTATTTTTACGATCTAAAGGTGTTTAACGTTGTTGTTGCAAGGATTGTCGTTTGCCCTAACACTAGCCCCCCCAGGTAAGGGTTTGAACTACGTAGGTTGAGTAAGCATATTTACATGGTAACTTGGTCTTCCCTATTTATATGCCAACTTTTGTGTAAGTCGAGTAGGCAAGTTACCGCTGTGTAGGTTGAGTGGGCATGTTTACGTGGTAACTTGATGTTACATGTTTATATGCCAAGCTTCATGTAGGTCGAGTGGGCCCATTTACATGCCAAGTTTCGCATAGGTTGAGGGGGCAAGTTACTACTGCGTAGGTCGAGTAGGCATGTTTATGTGGTAACTTGGTGTTACCTATTTAAATGCCTAAATAAGGTTTCGGTTATGAGCTTATGGCTTGTTGGTTTCCACAGATGGTGCCATTTATTGATGCAACAATTCGTAATAACACATGAAAGGCTGATAAACACTGGGTTAGTGATCCAACAAGACAAAGAAGGTTAGAGGGTTTCAAAGTGGGTACTCCAAAATGCACTCCAATATTTAGGTCAGTAAAATTGGAGAGGAAAGGAGATGAAAGTGTGTAGGTTGTGTATGGCTTACCTTCAAGTGGATCATTGCACTTTTTAATAGTAGTTTGCTAAGCATTTTTCATTATTTAGGACTCTATGAAGATAGAGTTTACTAGTTAATGAATATCCTAAGATAAATGCCTGCCCTTCTTTAAGTGACTTAGGGCAGCCAGTAGATATAAGTGGATAGAAGAATGTCAGCAAGCGTTTGAACAACTAAAGCATTACCTCTGTTTGCCACCCTTATTGGCAAGCCCATCGCCTAACGATCCTTTGATTGTTTAGCTCAACGTGTCGAAGGAAATAATTGTTGTCTTAGTAAAGAGGATAATGAGATATAGAGACCTATCTATTATGTAAACAGAGCACTCTAAGCAAGGGAAACAAACTATACAAAGATAGAAAGTTAGTCTATGCACTTGTAGTAGCAGCCAAAAAGCTACGACAATACTTCCAAGCACACCTTATCATGGAGCTAATAGATTAACCCTTGAAAGATGTTCTACAAAGGTCAACTTTGCAGGAAGGATGATTAGGTGGAGCATTGAACTAAGTAAGTTTAGACTAACGTATTTTCCTTGAAAAGCAATCAAAGCACAGGCATTAGCTGATTTCGTTGCTGAATGCTTATTTTCAGCGTTTGTCAAATTAGAACAACTTACCACAGAATCTACAGTAAAGAAAGATCTTGACGAGTTGATAGACTTAGATCTCGCAGTGGGGGGAACAAAAAAAGATATTAGAAGTTATATGCCGATGGATCAGCGGGAAAAGAAAAATCTATTACTAGTGTTCTCTTAATCGATCCCAATATGTAAGAATGGCATTATGCCTTATCTTTTGAATTCTCTGCTTTAAACAATGCCATCGAATGTAAAACCCTCATAGCAGGGATAGAGCTAGCAAGAAGTCTTGGAGCTACTCACTTAAAAGTTTACCAATTGGGGGTGAACCAAGTTAATGGAGAATATGCAGTTAAGGATCAAACACTAGCTAAATATCATGGTGTAGTCTCCAAGCTCATCCTCGCCTTTGATTAGATCATGTTCGAATGCATCCCACGGGAACATAACGCCATCACTAATTCAATGTCCAAAATGATAAGTATAAACAAAGGCAAGATCTTACTTGAATCTGTCCAGACACTAAGGTATGATCGGTATGTTTATGAATTAGTCATTGACATGGCTAATAATTGGATGACACCAATAATGGCATTCCTTAAACCAACTCAAGTCCAGATGATCTTTTCTAAAAAAGATAGATGGAAAAAAGAGCTCCCAAGTATACTATTATTAATGGTATTTTATACAAAAAAAAAATCTTTTGCCTATCATTTGCTCAGGTGCTTAAACCCAAGCGAGGCAGACTATGTGCTCAGAGAAATTCATGAAGAAATCTGTGACAACCAGTTAGAAGGCAGAGCTTTGGCATAAAAAGCACTCAGGCAATGATTCTTTTGGCCAACCATGAGGCAGGATGCCATAACTTTGTAAAAAAATGATAAGTGCCAACGACTTGCCAAAGTACCCAAGCAACCGACAGAAGCTTTAAAATAAATTTTTAGCCCATAGCCCTTTTGTGTGTAGGGAATCAATATATAGGTCCTTTCCCATTGGCAAAATCATAATGGAAGTTCTTGATAGTGGCTTGTGACCATTTTACAAAATAGGTAGAAGTAGAGCCTGTAGCTACGATAACAGTCAAATCCATAGAAAGCTTCATCTAGAGATTCATTGTTTGCTGATTTGGAATATTGAATGTCATTGTAGTTGATAATGGGAAACAATTATAAGCAGATAAATTATACAATTTTTGTAAAAAATTTCACATAAGCCTGGTCCATACTTCAATCGCCCATCCTTAGTCTAATGGGTAAGTCGAGTTTATGAATAAAAATATACTCCAACTTTTGAAGAAAGAGTTGGACAATGCTAAAAGGGCTTGGGTAGAAGAAATGCTTGAAATAATATGCGTGATCCGGATGATAGAATGTTAAGCAACTGGTGCCATACCCTTTGATCTGATATATGGCACCAAAACGGTAATCTCAACAAAAATTAGAATCCAAAACATTTGGACCGCCAATGTCAATCATGAACTCAATGACTTACATTTAAAAATGAACATAGACTTACTAGAAGAAAGCAAAGAGGATGTCACGACATGAATAGCAGCCAAGGCATAGCAAATATCTAGATATTACAATAAAAGAGTGAAGAACCAACAATTCCAAAAGGCTCACTTATGTTCAAAAGATTGAACAATTATTGTACACAATAAAACAATGCTCCAATAAATAAAGATGAATTTCATTTATTCTGTAAAAATTACATCAAAAGTTTAAAAATAAAAAATATAATCAATAAAAGGCACTCTCCCTTGTTGCTTGGTCAACCTACTCCCTCATTCCTTCCTCCTCTGAGCTATCTTCATATTTGGTAGTCTTCTCGACAGGGGCAAGAGAAATGAAGGCATTATCCTTAGAGTGCATCTGCTCTACGTCTTTTTGGGATGGCCATAAAACATCAAAACCCTTATGAAGGGCGACGAGTTAGGAGAACCGAATATCTCTTAAGTCTAAAGGCCTTTTAAGGAGTTGGACGCCATATATAACACTTTGCTTGTACTCGCTGCCATAGGCTAGCAGCTGACCGAAAAGAAAATCCTTTTGAAGGTCGAGCTCCATCTATAATTGAGATTCTGCACCCGCCACCTATAACTCTAACTCAGAAATCCTAGCAGTTGTTGTTATTAACTCTGAATCATAAGTAACAAAAACCTTTTTTGACTCTTCTAGTTTTTTAGATAACTTTTTGATATTAGCTTTTGCTACCTACAGCTCACCTTTTAAGCCTTCATAGTTAACTTTTAACTTTGACGCCTCTTCTCGTGCCTTTGAAGCTATGTTGTCAGATAGTTACTTTTGAAGAGTCAAGTTGTCAACCTATGTTTGTAATTCTAGTGCCTTTGCTTTATTAACCATGGCCTCCTTACGGGTATTATCATGATTTATTGTAACTTGTCGTATTTGATAAGAAAGGCAGTTCGTGTATACAGAGCCTAAAGAACGAAAACCTTGCTGTTTAAAAAAAGAAGGAAGAAAGAAAAAATGAAAACTACCTCCACTATACAAGTGAGTGTAGACTTCAGGTCTATTGCATGATTCCCTGTTATCAGAAACCTCATATCTGGTTGGCAGGTGACTTTATTAGCCCATCTACATTGAACTTTCCCAACACTTAAACTGCCTGCACTTAGAGAAAGATTGTTACTCTAGAGGTGTAGGTTAGTTTTTGAGGATCCTATTTTGCTTGACCCACTTAATGACACAGACAGCCTTAAAAGCACGCAGGAAAGAGATGATGGACTAGTTAAAGATGCTAGGGCTTTAGAGTCCGCATGACTTGTAGAAACTAGCATGGCCTCAATAGGAAAAATGTCGGCAAGAGCTATGACTTCCATTAAAGAAACAGAGGCAGTGGTCGACTCAAACAAAACTTTCTTCTGCACAAGGAGGTCGCTTTGGTTATCTTTGACCTTCCTCTTCCTCTTCCCTTTACTCTTTTTTCTTTGGCTAGCAATTTCCTTTATGTTATGTTCTGCTACGACAGCTCTAGTGGCAACATCCATTCCTATGGACAAAATGATTATTGTTGATGTAATAATAAAGATAATGCAAGAAAGCCAGCACAACAGTGAAAATAAGAAAGGCCTAGAGTTAGATTCTGATAGGACACTTTGATGCTTAAGTTAGTGAAAGTGTTATAGAAGAAGAACAAAAAGAGAACAAAAGAATTTTAATAGCTCGTACCTTAGAAATATTGATGTTACCTCCTTATGTAGGCCTTGATAGAAATTCTACTTGATCTGGGATTCTAGCTTAGTAGAGATTCAATGGCAATCAAACTTTCCTAGTAGTATAGAGATGAAAGTTATCTAACTATCCTTCAATGCTTATCTCTTTAAGGGGATCACATTTACTGACTAGGTGATAAAAACATATAACAATTGTCCCTTAGGGATTTGGGCAGTTATAGTGACCATTTATAAATAAAAAATAATGCCTACCAAGAAAATAGTGAACTAAGAGGATTGAGATTGCCTTAATGATGTTGGGTAGAGGTAAATTTGGCGGGTCGAATGATTTGTTTTGAAATTTCAATTTCGTATTTGATAAGTGAATCAGTGCATTAAATGAGGTTGATGTAAGATCTAAATAGGAGAATGATACGTGGCTCACCCTAAGAACCGTATGCAACAATTCATGGAATGGTATAAATACCCTTATAAATGGCCTTTGTATCATTTTGCCACATACCAGTAAAAACCAAAATTTTTGCTTTTCTATTTATCCATTATGCACTGGTCTTTGAGGTTTTCACCATAGTTTCCTATGAAAGCTATAATTCGTGTATTGCCTATGCATCTGTCGCTGTTTTGGGTTAGAGTTTTTCTATTCTATTACCTTTTTGTAACTAGGTTTTCAATTTGTATCGAGTTGGATGTATGGTTCTGCGACAAACTCGACTCTTGTTGAAATTAATCAAAAAAATTTACAGATAAATAGTAAGGAGGTTGTGAGGCGGTTTTCGTGATGAAACATATGAATATCGATGAAAATAGCGATTAGCCATATATTATGGTTAAAGAAAAAATAGATGCCCTGCTGGAAGAGGGTAATGCCCAAATGAGAGAACAATCACAAGAGGAAAGTATAAGTGTAGGCAGGGCTAGGGCTCTACCAGTAGAAGCCAGGGTGGAGAAGGGGAGGAAGCGTTAACCGGTATGATGTAAATAGACACTGTTATAGCAGATGCATTCCTAGTAATTGGCATCACTAGTGACCTCTGAGTTTCTAGTAATTGGCATCTCCTATCTCCCTTCCTCCACCCTAGTTCCAAAAGGGTCTATACTCGAGCCGACGGTCGATTGAGGTTCATTACTGATGTTGACCACATTTAGGTGAGCTGCTTGTGGAAGGGGAATCTGCAAGCAAAAGCCAGTTTAGACAACATACTTTATTATGATGCTAAAACCAAATC
>JAQSVH010000010.1:5554807-5574808 GCA_029448705.1 Adansonia digitata
GAAGGTGAACAACATCGACTCATAAAGAATTTTTCTCAAGCTCATGTAATCTTTCACTTTAAATTGGTGACTCGTGAAGAATTATTTTTGTTCCTTATTCAGTACTAGACTGTTTACCGATAACAAAAAATTGATCGCTGGCGACATGAGCATTTGATAGAATATCTATCAATATTTTCTTCATGGCAGGCTGAAGATAATACCAACATTCATCTTGTTTCTTCAGTGAAAATAAATACCTAGTCACCTCGACAGAAGGAGTCTACCTTTCTTTCTTGCCAACAATAAAGTATGTTACTAACATCGCCCGGGCGTTTGATTTCAACTGGTTTAGCGATATCCCATATTGACTTAGCACTTGGCAAAAAAAGCTTTCAAGGGTAGATGAAACCCCTTTAAAGATGTACAAGTAGAAATGTACTGTGTTTCCCTTAACTCTGGTTATAGGTTGCCCAAATAAAGGTTTGGACACTTCATATTGTCCAAAGTTGAACCCTTGATCCATTAATAATCCTTTCATGGTCGCCATAGTCAGAGCATTACTAAACATATTTGCCTGACTTGTATCAATTCTTGTAACTAGAAGAGGTATCTTATTACCTTTTTTTCTTTGCTCTTCAGTAGTAGAAGTAGGTGTTTACCCTTTTTCTATTGGTAGCTCTTCACCTTCTTGAGAAGCCATTTTCGTGGGTGCAGGATTTTTCTCTAGTAGCTCTATAACAGCCAACCACTTGACTCATCTATAATAACATTCTCTATAACAAACAGTTGCTTGATAACTTCCCTACCACTAACCTCGAGTTTACCTTTTTTCGCAATGGATTTTAGAAAGTAACGCGTCTAGGGAAAGGCCGTTCACCACAGATTCAAAACAATAAAATGAAAGATCTACTCTAAAATAAAAAAGAGGAATGAAGTGGATATCTTACTTAACTGGTATTTTAAAGAACATAACAAAGGAAACCTTGTGAAAAAGAGCTGTGAAATCTTACTGTTCGTTACCAAAAGTAGATAGAAAAACAAAGAAAAAACCCAAAAAATTTAGTGTGGCTATACAGCCAGAACGAAGCCTGTTTTATAGAGGCTAAATTGGTGCAGCCCCAACTATCACATCAGTTCAAAAATAATGCCATGTATTAATCATTTAGTGGAATTGTACAACTATCACATTTATTACAACCCTACTAAAACAAAATCACAAAGAAGTCCTACTTTTTTGATCGACATGAAAAGATGACTTATAGGCCATCATTTGGGGTTGCGAATGCCTTGCACTATATTTTAGTCGCCTATGCATTACCATAGGTCACCACGATGGTCCTTGTTTGGAATGACAAAAATCCAATCGACAGTCGATCCAAGGGTCGACTTGCGAAACTAAGATGTTTTCTAAGTTACCATTTGTCTCTCTATAAGTTATGAATGGTCACATTATAACCATCCGCACCGTAGAGGGTAATTGTTATACCTATTAGATAAGAAATAATTACCTCTTATGATAATACCTCAAGATGTTAACAATCTTCATCTTTATCTAAGAGATTCATTCGCTGATAAACTCTATCTTCATAAAGTCCTAGATTATGAAGAATGCTTAGCAAACTACTATAAAAAGGTTGCCATGGTCCACTTGAAGGTAAGTCATACATAACCTACACACTCTCATCTCCTTTTCCATCCAATCCTATTGAGTTAAGTATCGAAGCGCATTTCGGAGTACACATTCTAATGCTCTCTAACCTCTTTGGTCTTGTAGGTTTACGTGCCCAGTGCTTATCGGCCTTCCAGTGTTATCATGAATTGTTGAATTAACAATTGGCGCCGTTTATGGGAACACCTACTTCTACGTTAAACACTTTAGTAGCTCTTAAACAACACAAAACTATGGCATCCCAAACAACCAAGTTTATTCCTCTCACCCAAACCATCTCCACAAGTCAACTACTTGTTGGCTCTGTGCTTGACCCTATAACTCCAAGTTCCACTATAACAACAAGACTTTCCTCTGCAATTGAGACAACAGTGCCTATCCTGCCTATATTCCTGTACGCCTTTCCTTATTTTCAAATGCCTTTCCCATCTAGTGTCTGGCCTCAATCATTAAATTACTTTTAGAGTCTCCTAGCCTCTCTCTTGCCATCACCACAACAGAAACATGCTCCATCACAAGACCTCATTATCCATATTCTTGGAGCTCTTCATCGTCGAGTGTTGCCATCGTTGGAGCAAATATCTCAAACATACCCACTGTCAACTCACTAACCATAAAGTTGACAAAGCCAGTAGTAGCAAGCATGCCACTACCTTAATACCCTGTAATGCCCACTTTACTGCAGGTTGACCTGCAAGGTCATTACTTGGCCTAATTCCAGATGCTGGCGAACCGACTGGTGGTCCAATAAGTCCTCATCTAATAGCAACATTAGCAAGAATTGGCAACTCAACAAGCCATCATACAACAACAACAACAATGGATTAACTAGCTTTTACAAGCATAAACTGTTTCCAAAATCAACTACCTAGTTGCTCTAACATGATTTATTTATTATTATATTTTATTTATAAAAATATTTTTAAATTATAATTATATTTATATATAAATTAATTTTAATTGCATATTATTTTAAAATCTAAGACTAGTTCATTTGATAAAGTATTCAATGATTAATCTAGCAAGTTAAGGTTCGTGTCTTACATTAAGCCTAGATTTTTGCATTTTACAAAAGTGGATATGGATAACGGATTGGGATATCCGAATTTGTTATCCGCATTTATAATGCGGATTCAAATAATAGAATTCTTAAAGTTTATCTGTGCATCCACTCTAAATTCATTGTAAATAGTAATTATAATATCTGAATTTGAATTATATGAATCTTTAATATTAAATAACCGCTAATATCTAAATTAATACTGTGAAGGTTAACCAAAAAAGATTCTCCTTTGATTGACAAAATTATGGCAAGAATCACCAGCCGGTTGCCAAGCATTTATCTTGACAGGAAAACTACGGCTGATGTAAATACAATCCGTAAGATTATTTAGTCTTCAAAGCTGATGGTGCAAGAACTTTATTCTCCCTAAGTACGTCATAAAGAAGATCACTCAACTATGCCCTAGTTTCTTTTGGAAAAGGAACTGAGGATCAGCAAATGGGGCTAGAATCAGTTGGCAATCCATTTGCTTACCAAAGTCAGAAGGGGGCTTGGGAATTAAGGATATTTTTTTGTTTTGGAACCAGGCATGTATCCTTAAGAATCTCAGCTCAGATCTATTCCTACCATTGCAGGTTGTATATGTACCGCATGGATCAAAGCCTATGTCTTGACTCTTGAAGAAAGGGATGTTTGGCAAATTCCCATTAATTCAACAAGGGAACAGTTGGAGCTGGAGGAAGTTGATGCAATTAAAACAGGTGGCTCAAACAGTTCATTTGTGGCACTTCAGCTTGGCCTCTCTTTTGTGCAGGTTATTCGATTGCTAAATCGGACCAAAGAAGAGAAGGCGGATGGGCACGTACCGATCTGATTTCAGTTTCATATTCCCATACTGATCTGGTTTCAGTTTCATATGCTATATAAATATATCTATAATTGAAATCAAAGTTGCAGATCTGATTTTCCTCTTCCTTCTTCTTCTTCTTTGATCGATGAGAAGAAAAACAACAATGGCTTTTGTTGAAAACTCAACAGCGAATCAACACTCTCCCCTCCCCTCCCAATCCATCTTTTACTTTCAATTTTTTAATTATTAATTATTAATTCTGTGGTATAATAAAATAATAAATAAATAATATGATAATATTTTTTGAAAATAAATATGATATAAATATAAATATAATAAAAATATAAGTAATAAAAAAAAATAGATCAAACCAAAATTTTAGAAAAAAGACCTATGGATCTCTTTGTCACTCGCACCACTGACCAATGTGGTACTGCATAGCTAGGCTGGCAGGCTTCGCATTTCCATTGCAATTTCCATTGTCAAACAAGTAATTTGGGTCGGGTTTGTCCCTTGACTTAATTGCTTTGCCTTGGGCAGTTAGCTGGGCTGTGGCTTTGATTTCGAACATCATCATTGTTATTATTAATATTAAGAAAATAAAACCTAAAACTAATAATTTATCAATGAATTTTTTAAAATAAATGTCTATAATAATTATTTCTCATTATAACTTTTATCGACAATGCTATACTATGTACTATACTTTTTTTGTTTATATTAGTATCCAAACAGGTAATTTTAATTTTACGTTTACAAATAAACGAATAATTGATATTTCATTCAATAACAACCTCACGTCGCCGACAGCTATTCTATGCTAAGGAATCTAAAAGCCAAAAAAGCCGGACATGAGAATTAGAAGAAAAATTGAATTGAGCCGAAAAGAAGGGGCGTCTCAGCTCGGCTCAACTCAACTCAACTCAAACTGTCTTTTTTTGTTCAAGGATAGAGTTAAATACAAAAATTGATCATCAATAGGGGTTGGGGATAAATAATTATAATATGAAGATGGTAGCAACCGCGAGCAACAGTGGATGGAGATGGAGCTTTCCATTTCCACACTTGAGCAGCAGCAGCGGCAGCGGCGGCTTCATCAGGTTTATATATGTTGAGATTTCTTCATCATCGTCATCATCTTCTTGTTCTTCTTCAAGTTAAAAAAGTATTTATTTAACTTCTAACTCCTGCCTGAGTCAATCTCTCCATATTCATAGTCTCAGGAATGCTACTCTCACTCTCCCTCTCCCAATCAAACTCAAACTACACGCACATAAAGCCAAGAATGTTATTGTAGCCTCCTCTAATGCAAAGCGAGCCAATTTGTATGCCTCAAGGACTCAAAGAGTTAAGCTTCCCGTTTATGACGACACTCCCAAGGGCAAGGGCAAGGGCAAGGGCAAGGGCGGCCAACCTTATCATATCAGTCACTTTCTAAGCCACCCATATGGCATCCAAGCTTTACTGAACGCTAATGCCTTACAAAATTTTGAGTTTCTTGACGCCAATGCATACAGGTTATTTCACTTCCCTTCCCTTCCCTGCTTTATCTCATACTGCCCACTGGTACTATTTATTTGCCATTGTCATCATTCATTTTCTTCTTGCTTAACTATTCTCCTGTACTGTCCTGTGTTCTCTTCTGTGAACGCAAAGCAAAACATAGCATATTACTAATTAAATTTCCACATTAAGAAAGCCTTTCCGGCTAGGCCTGATAAGTAAACGCTATCTCACGAGATTTAGACTGCCTAGTCCTTAATTTGGGGGAAAAATGTTTGTGATAAACTCCACTCTTGTTGGATTTTGTCTATACGGGCCTTTTAATTTATTTATTTATTTATATTTTTTGCAATTATACTGGCTATCGAGGAACTGGTTTTTAATGAACCCATCCGTTCCTAGTTTCTCATTCACCCTAAACCATTAATCTAGGAATTCTTGAACCTCAGTTCCTGATAAGGTTTGATGCCTTTTATCTTCATCTTCTTTATCTTTTGAATATAATGCTGCAAAAATAAAAGTGACTCTTAACAAGAAAAATATTTTTCTTCGATGCTGTCCAGGTGCACGCTTCCAAAACTTGTGCTCTTTAACTTTGAAGCAACTCCTGTACTTGACTTACGAGTGATCCCCACAAAAGAAGATTGCACTGTTGAGTTATTTTCTTGCAAGGTGAGCTTCTATCCTACATTTTAAATACTGTAATGTAGAATAAGGTGGGGGTAAAATAAAATGTTTGGTTAAAATAAGGAAGAAAAAAAAAGAAAAAAAAAAACTAGAAATGCACAAAGAAAAACATTTAGCATTTTCAGAATATGTCAGCAGAGATTATATTTTGCATGTACAAGACTAAGTTGCACTGAAACTTTTATGTCATTGAAGAAATGTATCATCCAGTGATTTACCTGTGGCGTTGAAACTTCTAGTGCAATAGTGAAGAATGTCGAAAATTTGAACAGATTAATCTATTAAAATTTCGCTGTACGGAAAGATATCTTTGCTCTATCATGCTGATTTCTAGTTGCTCACAACACACAAGTATCTACATTAATAAGTAACATCAATATCAAAATGGCAATTTTTACTATTGTGCTTGTTAGATTATGATTATGTTGAGAATTACAAAGTCTATTTTCACTGAATCCAGAATATAGTGATACGTAATGAAAATGAAAGATTTGATAGGTATTACAAAGAAAAATGGTCACTGTTACTTGTATTCTGTTTGATTACTTGTGGAAATTATATTTGTATACTTGTTGCTAACATTGTACGCAGTTCAAGGGTTCTAAAGTTGTGGAACGCCAAAATGACCATTTTTCAGGTATTTTATGGCCTTTTTATACCTCCAAGCTAACATAGGTTTGGTTTTTTTAGAGTGATAGATGCTGTCTAGATGGACTAAAATCAATAGCTTGTTCTATAGTGCTAAACCTAGTGTTTTGAAAGCCAGTTACGTCAAGCTTATAATGTTTTAGCGGTATGTATAGAATTTTATTAATGGTACTCGCTTAAGCATAGTATCAATCATTAAAAAGAAATTATGGTATACCATAAAAGAAATTATCATGGGACTGCCCAAACCACTGGTTGAAGTGGGAAGCGGCTTCTCAAGCAGTTCACTGTTTGGATTTTTAGGGTACTGACTAAACTTTTCATTTTGGTGCCTAGCCTCGTATCACCTGATTGGATTATTGAGTGCGAACCTATAGTTGCAAATTTGTACATTATAATGGGCAAGATTTTGAAGGTCGTGATGGTCAAGTGTCGACTTGCTATCTGCTTGCTCATGGGTTCAAACCCTGTAAACAGGGGGAGGGATGCATACATTGGGCCCTTCCCTAGACCAAGCTTATAGCAAGAGCCTTGTGCACTGGGTATGACCCTTTTTATACTAGGCAAAATTTTATTCAGTTTCGTCCTTGATAACAGTATTAAGTTGGAGGGCCTATGAAGAATTTTTTTCTTTTAGGATCTTTAAGAATAATTGTTGTGCTATATAAAATGAGTATTTGCTACTATTTTATTACTATTAATGTTGCTTTCAATTTTGCAGCTACTATGATAAATCATATTACTTGGGACACAAATACTTCTGAACCATTTTTAGAGGTTGATGTGAGGTTGAATCTAAGTCTTGAGGTTGTTATCTTATTGGCTTGACAGATCATGATAGTTACTGGAAATTAAATTCTAATTGTGCCCAATGGCAAAACATTGTTCTTTTGGGTTGTCCAGAATATCCATCTGTATATTTTTGTCATCCAAAAAATATAAAATTGTGAATTTTGCATAAGTAATCGTGGCATAGTCTTCCAAAGTAAACTGAACCTTTGATGAAGTTGAATTCTGATTTATAAGGAGAAAAGTGGGAGAAAGGAAAGTTAGGAGAGGAGATACGAACGGGAAAAATTTTCTGTTTCAACGGGTGTGCTTGGTATAAAATGGAAAAGTGGATTGAAAAAGCAAAACATAAATTTATTAGTTTCTTGGTGGAGTAGCAAATGCATTTTGTAAGTGTACATAGTTTTGTTAGCATGGAGAGAATGGCAAATCATTAATCATTTTTCTCTTCTGCATAGCATGTGAGTTAAAATTCTCTTCCACTTTTGACTCCTACCAAGGCTAGCCTAACTGTTGTTGCATGGGTTCACTTCTACTTTTCACCTGTGTGACAGTCAACAGGGGAGGACCTGATCAACCGTTTAAAAAATAGGCAGTCATTCTACAAATTTTTGCTGAATATATTCAGTTTACTGAGCTTTTTAATATTGATAAATTAAGATTTTCCGATTTCTCTAAGCAGCTATATGAAAAGTTTGGTCTAGATCTAGCGTCTCAACCGTAGAGGAAGCAAACTCCATCAAATTGTAGATCTAGCGTCTTCAACTGGCAGTTCTTTTTAGGTTATTGAATTTCAAAGTTTTTAGGATCTTTTGGGGTGCTCCATATTTTTTTTTTGGGCGAGAGGGAGGGGGCGCTTTCACTAGTTACATATGGCTCATAAGTTAGCTCTAATGGGGTGAAGGCTCATATTTATCTTTCTAGAATCTTAATTCTAGTCATATTTTTTGAGAATGTCAGCATGATAATATGATGATTGTGTTCCTGTTTTAAGCATGTGAATGTGTTTAATTATCTCATCTTTGCTCTGCCTGGTGTGTAGTTTTTCCTTTTACTTTGATAGCATTGTAAATGATGTTTTGTAAACAGATTTACACGCGACCATTTATTTCACTGCCAATTTCAGCTGTTGAGCGTCCAGGAAATCTGTAAGTATTTTTGGTTTAATAGCAGCATATCAATCGAAAATTCACATGTCTTTTAGGAATATTTAAAAAATATGACAGTATCAGATCTGATGCCTCAGTACTATGGATTTTTTCACTCAGATTATCAGCTAAGCTTTGGATAACCTAATGTTGTAGATGATGTAGTAGTCAGCAAGATAGATATTCTAATTTACAGCAAGAAATGCCCGATGTTCATTACAGTAACCATGCATGCAGATGCTAGGATTATGTGTATATATTCTATCAGCTAAGCTTTGGATAACCTGTAGATGATGTATCAATTCAAAGAATTTGTCCTTGCGCAAGTATTTGTATTTTGGGGGCTTGCAAGACAGTAGGGGCTTCTCCTACTGTACTATTATTTCAACTGGCATCTTTATTCAATATTCAAGAATAATTAGTCTCTTTAGGACAGAAACCTAATTATTAAGATAAACTGCATATGGGATGGATTTTCATTTTCACTCAATTATTCTTCCGTGGAATTGTTATCAATACAGTATGATACAAGCTCTGGTGGATAGACTTGTTCCTTTACTTCTTCAGCAAATACTGCAAGATTACAACAAATGGGTTCAACAGCAACTGATAGATTAGCTCAAATGATAATTTCTATGTACAAAATCAAACCATGATCAAATGGAACCGTTGAACATGCCTGCCTGCATGTAGCATCATAAAGAGGGTGGTGGCCGTGATGGTGGGAGGAGTAGCAGTTACTCTTCTTCAACGTTCCACTCATCTCTCTCTCTCATAACTTCTTTGGCTCATTGCAAATACAGGTTACATACTGATATTTTGAGTGATAAATGGAATGGCGATTCGGAATTCACGGGTGCCCCACCCACTTTCATATTAACATTATAAGCATTATTTTATGCATGTGATATGTTCGTTGTAGAATATTATAGTCACGTCAAAAATACACGAAGCCCATTTAAGATCAGCCGAAGATAATCTTATTGGTCTTGTTATCAACATCACTTGTTTTCAGCCCAAACAAAGCTAGCTTAAAAACCCAAATCCAATGGCCGTCTCTGACTCTGTTCTGTATATAACAAAACACCAGCGAAGGCGAAAACTAAACCTAGCCAATGCATCAAGTAAAAGGTAAACAAAACCCAATCGAAGTGAAAACACAAAGTACTTTACAATAGAAATTTTCATTCCATGACGATGCTGAACAAATACTACTGGTAGATAATTATTATTAAAAAGTCTAATCCATTTATTATTAAAAAGTCCAAACCAGAGATACTAAAAAGATAAAGGGAAAAAAAAAAGATAGTTTGGGACGGACAGACAGATATGAGTCAGAAGATGCAACATGGGCTTTACACAGCATCCCCTTTGACGCTGTATTCAGCAGCAAGAACCTGAGCTTTACTATCCTTTTCAACTTCATCGAAGTGATCCTCTCGGGCATTATCAGCCAACATAAGGGCAACTAACCAGAAAAGGGCTGAATCGAGGGATACAAAGGCACCACCACCAAGGAGTCCAGTCTTGGCGGTCGGGCATTCAGTGGTGAGATTGCGATGAACATTGCGAGACAAGTGAAGCTGCTCTGTGATGGTTGGCCATAGGAGCAGAGTGGCTGCTAAGCCACCAGTAAACCTGCAACAAGCATATCAAACATAATCAGATAAGTACGTATTGAAGAAATCATTCAATTTACATAATCATGGATTTATTTTTGAAACTTAAATACTCATAAGACAGTGAGAGAGAGAGAGAGAGAGAGAGAGAGAGTGTAGCGCTTACAAGGCAATGTTGAAGAAGACGAAGAAACTAGTGCTTCGGAAGAGAACAAACTGGGGAACCGATTTTCCTTTGTAAGGGTAAAACAGGGACCAATAGCCAGCGACAGTAGATAGTATCAGAAATGCAACCGATAGGTAGCCCAGAACCACCGAAGGATCCGATGGATACTTGCAAATAACCACATCTTTTCCAGAAATTGGAGTTCCAGCTGCAGGCTGAATTGAAATAAACTTTCTTATCAGAAAAATTAAATAATACTACCTCATCAGCAATCAATATATTAAAACTAATAATTATAATATTATTATTATTATAAAGGTTGCGCTCCTTATCTAATAAACCCTAAAAGTAACAGTAGCAGATTAGAGTATACGAGGTTGAGAAAAAAATACAGTAACCTTCTTGTTTTCAGCAATGACTCCGAAGATGAAAGACAAAACGCCAAGAAAGCCGACGATCAGGGCCGCTTGCTTGATGGTCACAGCCATTTCCGATTTTGATTTGAGAAGGCCTGCAATATTATAGTAGTCTTAATAGACGATAACTGGATTCAGTAATAATCATTAATATTAGGTCCGTCTGTCTGTATTTACTGTTATTATTAGAGCAAAATAATGATTCTAGAATCAAGAGGGGTTTTTAAGACTAAAGGGGGAAAAAAAAAAAGGAGCAGAAACAGGGCGGTTGAATGGTATTTGTGAAAGAAATGAACCTATAATACATACCTCGGATCAGATCGCCAGAGGATTGGAACGTCTAATTTTTTTCTTCTTTTCTTATTGAATGAATGATTTCTTTTATTTATGAACCCTTAAAAAAAAAGGCCAAAAAGAGAAGGGAATTATTGGGAGATTCATTCAGAGTCAAAGCCTCCATCCTTGATCCTGAGTTCCTTATCTGTCGCTCCGACAATGACCTTTTTACCCCTTCCTTCCGTCTTTATCTCATCCTCTATTTTTATTTTTTCAATATTTCCAGCTCACAACCAATGAATGAATAACGATGAATCAGACAAATACTGCAAAACCAATTTTGCATTTACCATTTTTGACTTTTCACACTACAACTTATTTTCCCTAAAATTGAATGGAATAATGAGGACACTTATTTGAAGCTAAATTAGTCCACATCTATATTGTATGAATTGAAATCACCAATGTTGTAACAAAATAAATGGTTGAATACAGTGATGAAAAAAAAAGGGTCGAATTGAAAATTGATTTAGTGTTATACGTAGAATTTGGTGATATTGAAATTGATTTAAAATTAATTTAATTGTTAAAAAAATTAAAAATAAAAGTGATGGGATTTAAATTTACCACTAAACTAAAATATTATTATATTTATTATTTATTTAGTCTTAAAAATATTTTTAATATTTAAAATTATTTTAATTTAAAATGATCGATTTAACAAATTAAATCAATTGAATTGATAATCCAAAATTACAATAGTTTGACCTTCGACCTATTTTTTTAACATTAATTTAAATAAAAATTTTCTGTATTTCACTTACTTCCCTTCCCCACTTCTCAATCCAAACTAATATAAGTGAAAAGTGATTATTTAGTCTGAAAGAGCAGTTGACTATTCTTTCGTTGATCAGCTGTCATCAGGTTTTGGATGATGATTCTTAATTTGCAATCTCCAACAGATGGGTCATTAAAAAAATAAAATTTTTGGATATATAAATAGATGAGCGTTAGCAGCTGCACTTTGATTCAGCTCATTCCTTCAATATACATGCACAAAGTTGCGTTGAAAAAAGAAATAAAGGATTGGATTCAGTCTTCTATTCATTGCATGTGCAGACTACCAAAAAATTCAGCATTTCAAATTCTGAACTTCAACCCCAAGACACAACCAAGTACTTCATTATAGGTTCACGTCATGCCCCAGCGAATTCTGAAATTTAAGGAAAAGGGCCTGCTTCAAGTTAACAAAAGAATTGAGAATGCAAAGCCGACATGCTACTCTGTATTCCTAGGCTAGCAGATGAAAGTAAAAGCTTTCTCAAATTAAATTCTTTTGATTGATGGATCATTCATCGCTTTAGAATTTTTGTTTTAGCAACAAATTGATAAACATCAACCACGGGCAATAACAGTCAGGACAGGAAACACAAGCCAACAATGCCATCTGTCGAGGCCCCCCAAATATCATGCGCGGTAGCTATAACTGTCCGGCGGCATTAGGAACACTGATGATACATCATTCTTGGCTGGCTTAACTTGATGTAGATCCATAACTATCTATATGAGAAGTCAATAGTGTGGCTGCGTCTCCCTTCTTAGCATGCTTGCTTGATTCCTGAAACTGCTTTGAAAATCTGATAAATGCTGCTGGTACTGCAGAGTGAGCGTCACTCGTGTCCATCCTAGATACTTTCCACATTAGCCAAATGCTTTTAAGAACTGACCTTCACATTTATTTGAGAAAAAGCCTGTATAACTTTTCACTTAATTTGCAGTTTCTCATAATTGCGCAGAAAAATAGAAGATTATAAAATAACCTACCATTTAGCAATTGCATCATTCTAACATTTCAATTCGACACTTTTGAAGATGCTCTCTGGATCTCATATCAGCCTACATGTACGAATGCAAGTCTCGGGTTGAGTATTCTATACCACATAAAGAATCAATTAAAGATGCTCAAAGGTTCAAGCTTCTTATTTCTAAATAATTGAATTCATTGACTAGCAAAGTTATATCAAAATATTGGACTTCCATACCAGCACTTTTTTTTCTTTGACCAAATAATAGCGTCTGCCGTGAAGAGTAGCAATTAATGTCTGAGATATCGATGGAGAGGAGTTACTAGTGGATGGTTATTTTAAAACCCTGAATCAGCAACGGTGCATTCTATAAGCACCCTAGTGCAGTTGTAGGAGGGTTACCACCAATTATGATTTGGATTCCACCGCAAAGGAAGAATCTCAAAAGGTTTTTATAATAGAAAATCACTCCAATTAACCACTTAGATGTACATAAAAAAATCAATTTCTTTTCAGGTGTTTTTTTTTTTTGCCCCCTCTGCTAAATGCTAAACAATGTGTACCTCTACAAACATCACATCAAAGCAACAAAGCCTTCATATAAGATATGTTAAGACCAGGGTACTTCCACATTCTCATTTAGAACTACAACAGACAATGGTACAAAAAATCAACAAAGCTAAAAGATTCAGCACTTCAAAGAATTGGCTGCACGGTAATTTGCCCAAGAACAAATTTGATGAAAAGCACCAAACTTGATTACCTGCCTGATAGGCTCTGGCACACGAAATTTGCATGTCATGTTTACAATCTTGATGGCGGTTTCAAGTGACACTCTATGACCAATTGAAACAAACACAGGCTTCAGTGAACCTTGCCTTAATCTCATTGCCTATTTAAAGAAAAAAAAAAAAGAGAAAAAAGATAAAGTAAAGTAAAGATTTGGGACTAAAGCCGGGTTAACTGTACATTCATTTTTCAATTCTCAAGTCCCTATGAAAAGAAAAATCAAAATAAATGACTTAGCATTGCAACAAGTTGATATCTGATACTATTTTAACATTCTACAGCTAAAAGAAAAATTTCACAGATAACATGCTGCAAAAAAGTGGGAGCATCTCGATGTTGCATAAGAATTACAGACTGCAGCATTGGATAAATCATCAGCTACACCTACATGCTTGTCGATTTCATAGATAGTACATGGAATGAGAAAAAAACCATCCAGGTATAGTAAATGAATGATTATGGCTTAGGCCTGCTTTACTGAGTAGCATAAGCAACCCAGCGAGTTTGCCAGAAAGATTTCAAAGAAATGGAAACCCTGGTATGCGTTCTGCTCATTTCAGTCAAACCACAACGCCCATATTAAAAAAAGAAAGTGCTCTTTAACAATAGGCCGGTGGTTTTATGGAGCTTTAGGTTATTACATGAGGCCAGCTATCTATGTTGCTGAATTCATTACTCTTCACCTTAGAGTTGGTTGAATAAAAGTGCCATTAGTGCATGATTGTGAATTTTTCTTTCTTTTTTTTTTTTTAATCTATTATGTGTCTGCTTATGCTATGACTCAGTAGGAAGAATAAGAAACAAAAACAGTCCTGCTCAACTTCATACCGCACCCCAAACGAACCCCGAGCTGCCTCTTAAAGTAATAACGTCCTTGGCTTTGTTTTCTTCAGCTTCGAGAAGTTTTCTTACCCCAGATTGAGTTAGACCATCAACATGATGCAGCTGAAAAAGATATCAACATATTGGCAGTGGTCATATATATATATACACACACATGTATGTATGCGTATGTTTCATTAAAATCACTAATAATAGATAATAGTGTATAGAACAATAGTTGATTTAGACTTACGTTCTTTCCGATACCTATGGTTGGAACATTAGCAAGAACACCTAGATGAGAGGCCAAACCAAAACCTAGCCAAGGAAAATCCACAGTTTAAATCATTTGTGGAAGATGAACAGAAAGCAATAATTCCTTAATAATGGCAATAACAAAGAACTGCACTTTGTGAATGATGTTTATTGGACAACAAGGCTCAAAGTTACAGTGAACACATCATCGTGATATAAAATAGAATCTGAAAATGATAGCCAAACTGAAAAATGTAAAAGTTAGGGATATATTATATAAAAAATATATATTGCTCATATTTGCGTTTCCATGGCGTTGCGTTGTAAGTGAAAGTGATAAGGGCATTTAATAGAGTAAAGACTAAACTTGCCTCGAGGGTGAAGTAATCCATTACCATCCACCATAAGTACCTGCCAAATGCATGCGGAAATTAGACGACGAAAAGGAGATGATGAACGATAATAAATAAGGACAAAACCAAAAATGTTAAATTGAATACAGAGGACCTGTGGGTAGAAAGGACTAGCATCGTTTTTCATCTTCTCCAAGAGATGTAAAAGAATAGGAGCCTTCAAAAGGATAAAAGTAAAAGGGGTTTAATTAAGTAGTTAACAGAATCATATAAACATTGAAATTCTGACTGTTGTGCCGTGCCTGTCACTGGACTTAGTTAGGTTATAAGAAACAAGGGTACCTCACGGAAGGCTAGGAAGCCAGGGATATAAGGAACGTCAAGGGTGAGGCAAGTGTATTCCTGACAGACGAGGCGTAGATCATGATGGAGGTCCAAAACCACCAAGCTCCCACATGCCATTGATGGCTTTTCCTTGGAGAAGCTGACGTCCACTCCTCCCACATACTTGAGTTGTTGCTTCTGTGGGTGTGGGTGTGGGTGTGGAGAGGGCAATCTCCATGGGAAATCATCCACCGTAATCACTCTTTTTTTGAGCGTATCTTGAATCCTGTCATTTCAATCACTCCTCTATTTTACACAATGTAACTACACTACAATCTATACAAATCCAATCAATACAATACAAATTACAATTACATACTCGGCCCATTTGCGCAGTTCAGCCGGAACTGCACGTTTTTGTTCTTCCTTTCTCTCTTTCTCAATTACCCCTTCCATTTTCCGCTTTCGCGTCCGCTTTTCAAACCTTAAGATCTGATTTCTTTACATCTAACTCAACTTCTTTGCAACTACTAAGATGAGATAGGAGGATCACCTTGGAATGACAAGGCAGGCTGTCAAAACCGTCAAGAGGGACACCTAAGAAGATTTTCCAACAAAAGAAAAAAAAAGCACTCAGTCGAAAATCGAAATCAAAAGAATCACCTAAGTTGAACTAATCCCCCCCACCCCCCCCCCCAAAAAAAAAAAGATAGACAAAGGAAGTGAAAACCCAAACTCTAATCAAAGATCCAAATTCAAAAAGGAGCCCGGGTTCAACAAGAAAACAACCTTCTCCGCTGGAGCCTTTCTCCTTTCCAAAATCCAAACTTTCTAAAACTGTCTGTTTCCACTTTCTTACCTTCTTTTTCTCCTTACCGTCTTAGAAATTTCTGCTGTTTTAATTTAGATCACGCTTCCGAAATTGCTTCGAGATAACATTTTTGGAAAAAAAAAAAGAAAGAAAATGAAAAGTTAAGAGGCACGCGCGTTATTACAGGATGGAGACTTCCAAAAAAGCTAATAAAGCAAGGCTTTTTCGACACGTGTATAGGACATAGAGCGAGTGGAAAAGTTGTAAGAATGGTGGCGACTGGTGCTGGTCTGGTCACAATAAAACAAGGCTTTGAAACTTGAAAGTAAATGAGAAGCGTAAACTGCTCCTCTCTCCTCCTCCATCTCGTTGTTGTTATTTTTGGTCTGTTCGCTCTTTTTTTTTTTTTTTGGGTTTATGCTTGCTAAATCTTTTGCTCGTCTTCATCTTCTTGTATTTAATTTATAAAATTAAGCATCTCGATCAGTCGTTATCCAAATTTCGTCTACTCTTTTCCTTAATAACATATTTCAGGTATGCATTTTGTATATTCCCCCTCTGAATCCTCTCTCTTGATAACTTATCCTCCTAAAATTTTGCTGCTTTTCTGCAATTTTCCGACAATCCTTTTATTCTCAGCGTGTTTTCGTAATCTGATCTATGCCTGAAGTTGGTTGATTTGTGATAGAATATGTTATTCTCCTAATAATTTAATTTTTTATTTAAAAATGAAATATTTCGATTGGGAAGGATGTGGAACTTGAAAAGAAAATGAAAAGGTAGGAATTTGGTCTTCTGTTTGTGTCCGGCTGGTCTAAACCCTGTTGCTGGATCGTTTTTCTCTGCTTCATCCTGTACGGTAGTTCTAAGGACATAGGGATTCTAGGGCATTTTTTTTTTGCATTTGAAAGCTGAAAGTCTTAGCTTTTGTTTTATTTTTTTAATTATTATTGTTATTTTTTATTTCATCTAAAAGTCAGTGCTTCGCAGCTTTTGCATTTCAATCTCAGCTGTCGTTGGTGCTTTGAGGGTTTGAATGTTTCTTGAACGGTTATTTTGGCTTACGGGCTCCGATTCAGCTTAAGCAATCCCGGATCCCAATAATTGCATTTCTAGGGTTTGCTAGCTGCTCGAAGGAGTTTGATTTTGCGTAACCAAATAAGGTTTGTCTTATTTCTTCATTCGGTTCTTTTAAAACTAAACAAACCAAAACTTATCTGCTTTCTCAAGTCACTTAAGGTAAAAACTAACCAAAAAAGAAAAAAGGACCTGGATGTCTGATAATTTCTGGACACTGCTTCCCGAAGTATCTTCTCCTTGAAAAATTACTTATCTTTCTTATCTCCAAACATTCACTTACCTCCCGTTGCTTGCTAATGGACTCTTTTGTCTGGGACTTTCTGATTTCTGCCTATCTCTTGAATTCCTTAACCAATTATTAAGCACAAGTTATGTCATAAAACCCAAGCACTGCTTGTCCATTATCTTTAGCGCATAGTTTCATGTGGTAACTCACAAGCTTTCATTTGTGTTTGTTTTAGGGCAGATCGTGAAGAGTTTGTGTCATCAAATGAGTGTCAAGACTTTGGGCTAAGGAAATTTGCTTATCCTAGTTTTTATCATTTGGGGTTCTATTCATGATTGGAAAAATGGTCGAGGGTCCTAAATTTACTGGACTTATTGGAGGAACCAACAACAATGACAACAATTACTATGATTTTACTCAAGGGTTTTACCAAAAACTTGGTGAGGGCACAAACATGTCTATTGACAGTTTACAGACAAGTAATGCTGGTGGCTCTGTGTCCATGTCAGTCGAAAGCAGTAGTGTGGGCTCTAATGATTCTTTAACCCATATTTTAAGCCACCCTGGTCTAAAGCCTGTGAACCGCCATAATTACTCTGTCTCTGTGGGGCAGAGCGTGATTCGTCCTGGTAAGGTTGGCCATGCACTTAATGATGATGCATTAGCTCAAGCATTGATGGATAGTAGGTATCCAACTGAGGGATTGCCGAATTATGATGAGTGGACTATTGATTTAAGAAAACTTAATATGGGTTCAGCTTTTGCACAAGGAGCCTTTGGGAAGTTATACAAAGGTACATATAATGGTGAGGATGTTGCGATTAAGATATTGGAAAAGCCAGAGAATAGCCCCGAGAAGGCACAAGTTATGGAACAGCAGTTTCAGCAGGAACTTATGATGCTTGCAACACTGAAGCATCCAAATATTGTGCGATTTATTGGGGCTTGCCGCAAGCCAATGGTTTGGTGTATTGTGACAGAGTATGCAAAGGGTGGCTCAGTTCGACAGTTTCTGACAAGGAGGCAAAACCGTGCTGTGCCATTGAAATTGGCAGTTAAGCAGGCATTGGATGTTGCAAGAGGGATGGCCTATGTGCATGGCCTTGGTTTTATTCACAGGGATTTGAAGTCAGATAATCTTCTAATAGCTGCTGATAAATCAATTAAGATTGCAGATTTTGGTGTCGCACGTATTGAGGTGCAGACTGAGGGCATGACACCGGAGACAGGGACGTACCGTTGGATGGCTCCGTAAGTCTCTAGACCCTTATATGTTACAGTTTCTTTTCTGATACAATATGACATTTACACCTTTGCTTTAATAATTCGATGGCAGTTTTCATCTTTGTTAGATGATTCTTGCTAGTTGGCTTGAACTCTTTGGATTTCTTTTAGAGAAAACCCTTGAGGTTGTGCATTCTTTCTGCATTGATTCCTTTCTTCTTTGTTTAATTAACTTTATCAGTATGCAGATAATATTTGATATTCTCCTATTGTGAATTTTGTTAGGGTGTAAGTCCTGCTGTGTAAGGTTCTGCTATTTTCTGTTTTCATCTTCTGAGCTCTTAATTATATATATTCTATGAGTTTTCTTTTAAAATCATCGACTAAAATAAAACTTTTTTTTTTAACATCTTTGTTTGAATTCTGAATTTGATTATGCAGTTCTTTAAAATTGTTGTGCTGACTATCAGCTTCCTTCTACAATGGCTGATGCTTTTGTTTGATAATTTGAAGGAAGGTACCTCCGTCATGAATGAAAATTTATTTAGACTTTCGAGCTCTCTTTCTTTAGTTGGAACATTTTAAGGTTTAAATAATTTCAAATTCTTTAAAAATTCACATAGTTGTTGGTAATCCAGAAGAAAATTTGAGTAGATTACTGGGAATCTACATGTATCATCTCAGAAGATTGGATATCTGTGATCTCTCTCGACCATAGGTGTGAATGTTTGGCATCTGGATGTCTTGCAGTTTAAAATGAATTAGGCTTCTTCTTCAAGTAAAATAAAGAAGATGTAACAACTATTAAGTGGATACTTGATGGATAAAGTACTTGTTAAGCATTCATTCATTTATGTCCTTAAATTAGGTTGGAAGTGTGAGTGTTCTAATG
This sequence comes from Adansonia digitata, assembly GCA_029448705.1. Classification (NCBI taxonomy): domain Eukaryota; kingdom Viridiplantae; phylum Streptophyta; class Magnoliopsida; order Malvales; family Malvaceae; genus Adansonia; species Adansonia digitata. Next base: position 5,574,145 of record JAQSVH010000010.1, read on the forward strand.
AAATTTTAGACATGTTAGATTTTAATGTGAAAGGATCTTAATTTGCTAAGTTGATGTTGTGTTTTCACTTTTCAAGCAAGTTTGATTACTCTTGGATTCTGTTTGATTTCATGATTCTCTTTGGATTCACATGTCTGAAGTTATCCTTTGTTTTTTTTTTTTTTTAAAGTGGTTTATACCTCAATCTTTCATCGCTGTATGCTGTCATGCATATCCATTAATTTGTTTCTAATTTAATTAAACCATATAACTATTAATTAAAAATAGTGACCAAGGCTTCCAGATGGCTCAATGACTAGTATTTGGCAGCAACAGAGCAAGAGAGGAGTTGCAAAAACTCCCTCGAAGTTATTTGGAATCTATACGTTATTGTCTGCAACATCTTATTGAGCGGCACTGAGGTTGGACTGACTGACAGCGCTGTTGACTTGTCTCTCTAAATTTAATGGTACATTGGAGTTTACCTTCACATGAATAGGAACAAACTAGTTTGTGAGGGCCAAATAATCTCTCACTCCTTTTTTTATTTTTTATTTTTTTATTTTTGGGCCTGATGCTTTGTTTTCCTTTTTTTTATCAACTTTAAAATGTTTGCAGCCTTTACATGATCATATATGGAGTAATAGTGATGCAGACAAATAGATAGGTTAAGATTTTTATTTTA
>JAQSVH010000010.1:5586032-5596286 GCA_029448705.1 Adansonia digitata
AACATGATTTTATTTATATATTTTAGAAATATATTCAATAAGATGTATTTATGTATTCTTATTATAATCAAACTAATGATTCATGCAACTATATATATATACATATATATATATTTAAGAACACGTAAAACTTTACGAATCCCCACTCATATAAATATAAATAAATATTTAGGATTAAAATGTGAAAAAAATGGGGGCTATTATATTTACCATATATTCTGTCACTAAATCAGTAACAGTAAATTCGTCACTGAACATATCACAATAAAAATTTTATATATACAAAAATAATTATTTTGAATAAATTAATTGTATTTTTACAGATCAGTTACTAATTTCCGTTACTCTTTATAATTTTAAGTCTTGTAACAAAATCATTTGTCATAAATATTTTGTTTCTAATTTACTGACAGAAATTTTATCACAGAGACCGTCATAATGATTTTTCATTTATAAAAAATTAATTAAATAAATAAATTAATAAAATGTATCACAAATTTTTCATTATAAGCTCTCTATTTATGATTTCAATAATTGTGATGGAGGTTTCTGTCACAAAATGTTGGTGTAAAATTGATTTTAATTGAAATCAAAATATCGTGATAGATTTTGTGATGGAATATTATTTGTCATAGTTCCGTCACAAGTCCATCATAAATCTTGTCACAAGGAATGATTCTCATTCAAAGATCATTTTCGTCAGAAGTTCATCGCAAATCCATCACTCTTTAATTATATTAGTGACGAATTATGACAAAAAAATTGTTACAGTTAAAATATTTTCTAGCCATGGTCAATATTGCCCTAAAATTTAACCAAACACTCCTATGGCCATCCTTTATACTTTTATCTAGTTATATTTTTCAAAAACTAACCCTAAACTCCTAAATCGAAGTACAAAACTGTCAATTTCAACATTCAAAATTACCTTTTTTTGCCCTCTCCATAAACCCAACTCCCAATATGTTTCTTCCTTCTGTTACTCTTCCTTTCCATAACTTTTGGAGCCCTAAAGCTCCCTAGAATTACCTAAACTTGAAACAATAAAAGTAAAATGCTGAGAATTAATCATGCATAATCAAAGATAATAGTATTAAAATCTAAAATTTTAAAATTAATTAATAACCCTTTTCTGCCTCTCCAGACGAACCCAACTCCTATTATGCTTTGTCCTTCTATTACTCTTCCTTTCCATAAATTTTGAAGCCCTAAATTCTCTAGAATTACCTATTCTTGAAACTATAAGAAACAAATGTTGGGATTTTATAATGTATAATCAAAGTAAAAAAGTAGTAAAATTTTGAAAATCAACAGTAAATCATAGGATAAACGTTGATCAAGCTATGCAACATGAGAGAGACCTATAGCAAGAACCTTACCTCAAGTTTTGGTGTGTACCAATCCTTCTCCTCTAAGTAGTTGTAGCAAATCATTAGTTGTTCAAATGTCCAGCCTATAATGATGGCCTGCACAAACAAATAGCGAAAGTGCATTCTTGAAGGATGGGATGCAAGTTATGCAATTGCCTCTTTCTGTTTTAAGCTCCATTTTGACGGGTGGTGGGATTGGTTTTGTGATATTAAGGGTCTCTTTGGGTATAGTAAGATCTAAAGCTAAAAAAAAAAAAGGCACCAATCTTGGTGAGTATGAGATGTTTGGATAACATTGGTCAGCAAGATTCACCATCCTAGCCTCGCAAAACCCTACTGGAGCTTGAACCTTCAATTGAGAGAAAGAACCTCCGGTATAACGGTAATTCCCTTTTATGCCCATTGCCCAAAGAGCTTTAAGCTCTTTTTTTAGTATAATAAATTTTATTATTATAATATAATATGAATTAATTAAAAATAAATAATTATATAAATAATAAAAATAAAAATAAAATATTATTATCGTTTTTATTGATCTATTAATCAAACAATTATTTGACAAAATATAAAATTTTGATTATTTATTAATTTAATAAATATCAAATAATTTAAAAGTTTTATTTTATTCACAAATTTTAATCCAGTGTCTTTTATGGTTTTTTTTTTCATTTTCATTATAATTAACTTTATTGTCACTGTTGCAATTGAATCCAAATATGTATTTCATCAATAATTTTAATCACATCATTATAATATCTAATTTTATAGCTACAGTAATTAATCTCACTATCGACGCTGTTTAATCTCACCGAGTCAATCCACCACCTGTCCAAATGAACCCTAAAAATAGTAGTGGCATTGAAATTAAAATTAATGGTCGAATATATATTTAGATTAAAAAACAGCAATGGACTTAATGGAAATTTTAGTGAGAGAAAAAAATGACTATTAAAAATACTAAATTAAAATTTGTATATAAATAATAAAAGTTTTAATTTATTTGATAGTTTTGAAATTAATAAAAAATTAGGATTTTATTATACAATGATAAAAATTATTTATTATATTCAATTATCAAAGTTATTTCAAAATATTTACACAAAAATACAAATGAATATATATATATAATATTATAAAAATGGGAGAATACAACAGATTTGGCCACCGGACTAGAGTAATCGAAGATGGTGGGGGCATACTAATGCCCAGAAGATTTGGCTTCCTGATCCTGACTAGAAAGAAGGCAAGTGGCAAGGCAAGTAAGCTGCCATAGGGTCGTATGTAGTTGGTATTTATATTATTTATAGAAGCAAAAAACTAAAAGCAAAAAGGAAAAAAAGAAAATATCACGTTCCCACAATTAGTTTTTCTTTCCGTTGGACCTCCACGGGTCCAGTGGCTAACTGGCCCTTCAGTGCAGTCTGGAGGAGCCAATTGCACTAGCTGCTGTAATCCAAACAGCCTCTAGTGCAATGAAAACTCTTCGAACTCTTTAACTGAACTGCAGTGGAGGTCTATTGTAAACCAAATGAACCCTTAGATTTTTTGAACAATTGAACACTATGACAAAATTATGAATAAATCAATCATCGACGGCCACGAACCTTGCTTTTGTAAGGATGTGGTTAGCCATTTCCAACACCAAATAGGACTTGTGCATTAGCCATTTTCCTTGGGATTTTAGTTGATTTAATTCAAGTCAGCAAATTCCGGACTGTTTTAAATTAAGTCCAACTTAATTTAAGCACAACTTAATCTTTCTCAAGCACAATTTGAGTCTTGTTTGTGTGTGACCCGTTAAATTGCTGAAAATTTTGTAATCTTTAAAAAATTTAGATTATATGAATCAAAGCATATGAGTTCACCATTAATTATCTAACTAATCAATCTTGTATTTGTAGATCATGGTTATCATCCAGTAATAATTTATGACCCTTAATTGTTAAGAATTATCAATGAGGTTTCAACCTATTCGTTCTTGGTTTCTCAATATCTTATGATTCTTTCATCGCTTAATATCTTAGTCACATTGAGCATGGATTAATCTTTACTCAATTTGTTTAACCATGTTAAGTCTCGAGATAAGCAATTAACTTTTTGAATAAGCTTTAGAACTATTTGAAAACTCCGTTGTAGTCTGGTTAGAGACTTCTTTAGTTAATTTCCAAAGACTAGTTGAGCATTCTCTCAATCTCTTGAAGTTATAAAGCTTACATTGATTATTTATGCATCTTCACGTCTCACGTTTAGAGCCATAAGTAAGGTGAAATTAAAATATGACAATCTAATTCACTAGACCTTACACACCTTCGATTTTCATAGGGGAGGTATTATGATCATTGTTAAAAAACGAGACAAAACTGGTTTGATTGAATTGAAAGCCAACGCCTAGTCCAATCATCCATTTGCCATAAAATCGAGCGTTTAGAGTTAGTTCAATCGATAAAAAATTTAAAAATCGAGAAAACTGAATTTAAGCTCTTTTTAAATTTAAAAAAAAAAAACTATTTTATGTAATGAAATTTTAACTGCTATTAGATATAATATTAAATACCACAACAATTAGTTAAATATATATTTCAAATATTTAATATAATTAATACTTATTTAATATTAAAATTATTTATTTTATATTTAAATTTTTTTAACTAAATAATTCAGTCCAACCAATTCAACCGATTGAACTGATAATTCGAAAATCTCACTCATTTGATTTTTAATCAATTTTTTTAAGCACTGATTATGATAATTGCGTTAAGGGGTGCACTTCGAATGTACCTACCCATGGTCTATTTTAATTTAAAACCTTTAAAATGGGATTGAATTCCATTTCGTTAGAGCAACGGTTGAATCAAATCTGAACAAGGCCTTCATAGGTTGGCGCGTGACTTGTATTTCTATTGGGCAAAGATATAAAATAAAGCAAAGCAGCCAGCTGACCTTAGTTCAACGTGTATACTTGAATCCATCTTATTTCAATTTTAATCTAATCTGAACGAGGCCTCCATAGGTTGGCAAGTGACTCGGCTTTATATTTGGCAAGGGTAAAAGGCAAAGCAGCCAGCTGAACTTAGTTCAATGTATATACCTAAACCCATCCTATTTCAATTTTGTTCAATTTAAATTTTACCAAACTGTCTGTGATCGGTTTTAAGTTAAATAAATTCTTTGGTATTTCCATGCATTAATTTTTCAATGTTTTTAAGTGATTTTTGCAGGCTACTAAAGATTCATTTGACTTAATAATCCTTCGAGTATAAAAATGATTACATCTCTTAGAAGGGTCAAAGTCCTCAAAATCACACTTAGCTAATTTTAAAATTGGGGTTTATTAATTTATTATTAATATGTTAATTAACTTGGAATTTGACATATATGATAAGAAATAAAGAATTATTAACAAGTCGATTAAACAAAAACTATGAAATTTCCCGATTTCACTAAACCTAGGAATTGCCAGAATGTCCTCAATGAACAAAATTTTAGAACATAAAATAAGACAATTGAGAAACATAATAAAACAACACCCAACAGTATCTGAATCCAATCTTAAGAAAAGTCCAACATCAAATTGAAAAGCGTTATATTGGATTTTCTTTGAACTTTGACATATTGCCAGTTCCAAGCTGTAGGCCTAAAAGAAAATGGAGCATTCTTCATATAATGTCCTGAACTGTACCCACATTGATCACTTCCTCACAAAGATGCAGATGGATTTCCTGCCAACTTAGCTTATCCTATTCTATCTATCGCACACCTAAGCATGGCATGGGACTATACTATCTACTTCACACTTAAGTACTTGAACATCCACACAAAACTTATTGAGAATCCACAAAACTCATTTGCCGACCCACACAAACATCTTTTCAAGGCAATTTCACTAATAGAAATTATCTCAGGGCTCAAGACAACATGATGAAACAAGTAAATGTATGGCAACCTAATAAGATCCTTCTCTAGTTCATGATGGATTCACCGCATAAAACACGTTGTCATACTAAAGAAACATTACTACCACAAGGACCAAAAAAGTCGGTTTTTATATTATAAATGGGTCGAACTTCAATAACCAATTCTGACAAAAAGATGCTAAGCCTCCAAAATTTGCAGCTTTGGGCAAGAGGATTAGCACCTGATGCAACAGACGAAATTGCAGAACTGGCCAAGATTCAGGTTTCACCATTTCAGTTCTTATAACCTGCAATCCTCAAAGATTCCTTATCCTAGTCATCAGCCATTCCCAGAAAAAAAAAATACTGACCTAGCTTGTACACCAACCTACAACTGTATCTGTTCAAAGGAAAGTTAGGGCCATCTAATTGCTCCAGTGAAGCAAAAGCTTTTCAGCTTTGATCTCACCTCTTCCATCTGGGAAGACCCTTCTGAAGGGAAGGTTGAGTCCTTCCATGAATAAGCCCCTGCATGCATAAAATTAACAAGAGGGGAAATTGATTGAATAATCCAGGCAGTTACCACATAAACTTGTGTACGTAATCAACCGTTATCAACCTCCCCAACAACATCCAACAAGAACTATTCCTCTCATCAATTCAGAAACCAAAAGAATGGATAGACTTAAGACCCCAATATCTTTTATTGCTACATCTCACATAAGTGCATAAACATGATTAAATAATGCAATGCATCCTTCCAAATCTCTAAAACTAGCACTCACCATTAAACCATAAACAAATTTTAACAGATGAGATTTTTTCTTCCAATATTAATCTTGGCTGCCAAACTTGATCACACCACTTTTAGTGTTACTCTATGAACTATCAACAAGACAATGTGCACAAAGATATGCAAAAAATAAGTTGCAAAACAATTACCTCTGTAGTAAAACAAATTAATCAGTTAGCAGAGAAGCACACCATCTCCCAGCCATAAATGTCACGACACGAGTTCAGCACAAATCAAATTGAAACAAATATATTCTCCTTTTCACATATATATAAACAAGGATACATAACTAGTTTAAACTTACCTACCTATGTGATGAAGAGTGAAGTTCTGCATGCTAACAAAGGGAAAGATCATTATAAGAATTGTTTTCAAAAAGAAAAATCTTATAATAATAACAGAAGACAGGCCAATAAGATGTCAGCTTTTTTAATTAAAAAATATAACCAGCATACCACATATGCAATATCCATTCCAAAACTATCTTCGCTCACTGGATTAGTCTTTCCTTATTCATTGCTCATGCTTAAACCATTAATGAATTTAATAACTAAGCCTGAAACACTTATCTTACAAGAGATAACAAGGTTTTGGAATCATAAAAAAAAAATACATATATGTAGAAGGAACAATCTTATATGATGATATATGATATTATATGTAATACTTTTTTAATGTTCAAACTTTTTTAGTGTTACTAATAGTGATAAAATTCTGACGATGTGCTAGGGTGAAATTTTGAAGGTTAGCAATGGTGAAAAATATTTTCCAAACAACAGAAAATATAATCTCAGTGTCACCCAACAACCAAAAAAAAAAGGATTTTCAAGGAAAATGTCTTCCACAGGGAAAGATCTCTATTCAAAAAGCCAATTTCTGGTATCAAACGGAGCCTGCGTTTGTTACTTAACAAATTGCAAAAGAGAATGACACAAATCAATCAAACCAAGTAACTTTTTCCAAGTAAATAGCCTCAAAACACAGATAAACATGCTACGAAGTTTTATGACATTAGCCAACGCAACGCAAGTACATCAGTTGCAAATTTACCTTACATACTAGAAGGTTCTTTTTCAATCTTTAAAGAAGTTGATATCAATACAAATATGCCTGTAACAAAAAGAACCTTCATGGCTAAACAAACTACACAACCCCATTTCTTTATCTAATTCTCAAAAAAAAAAAAAGGAAAAAAAAAAAAGAACAACAAACAAAAGGAAAGAGAGCTGGCATGATACCTACCTAATCATATGCGGGCAGAGAAAGGAGAACAAAGCCAATTCATCCTCTCTTTCCCTGTCAAACTAACAAATACAAAAGAACATTAAGTGCTATACTATGTTAAATCTACTTAGCCGCATATATCCAGAAGTTGCAGGTTTCACTAACCATAACGAAAAGATTCCAAAGCACCATCATTCAGAGATAAAACTTACATCGATACCAAACAGTTAAACTAGTAACCATCGCCGATGTTCTTCACAAGTGCACTTCCTCATTCTTTGTATCATTGCTGTCAGCAGCCTCATTCCTAGCTTCTTCAAACCTCGACTCACCTTTCTCTTCTTCAACAATCTTCTCCTCCTCCACAAACTTGATGCCTCCTACTTTATCACCCTTGGCCTCAACATTTTCCTTGTCTCCAACTATTTCCTCCCTCAAAACTTGACCCCTTAAATCATCATCTTCTCTTCCTTCATTCTTTAGCTTATCTTCTCTTGCAACATCATCTTTCGCTTCAATTTCATCCATACAAACATCCCCTACACCTTCATTCCGTGGCATTCCACCATTATTATTCCCCTTCATAACCACATTAACATCTCTATTATTTCCAGCAGCAAACTCAATCCTTTCCATGTTATTATGATCAGCAGCGCCAGTGACAACCCGAACATCAAAACCACCACCCTCACTTTCATTAGCAGGCCCATTCTCCACAACCTCCTCATTAACATCTTCCACCACCTGATTCTGCCTCTCTAAAAACTGTAACCTCCTCCTCAAATCCTCCAATCCCTTCTCCATAAAAAATAACCTTTCCTTTAACGTCAAATTCTCTTCTTCCAATTGTGCTATATGGGTATCTTGATCATCCACTCTATTCTCCAAGATATTGTTATAATCACCTCCGTAACTTGGGTAAATCATTTCAAACCTACTCAAATCATGGTCCAACCTCCTCTCCACTTCCACATGTTCTTCCACATCACTCTCACTAGAGCCCCCACCATTTTCCTCATCCTCGTCTTCCTCATCAAAATGACCAGCTTCTGGTGATCGAAGCCGAATCAACCCTTTCATCGATCCGTAACCATCCACGCCCCATTCTTCCTTGGCCATATCACCCAAAACCTCCCTCGACGGTGAAAATATTGGCGTAGGAAGCACCGCAGGTGTCACCGGACTTGGGGACACCAAGGACGCTATCCCACCCGACTTTTTTGCTCGGATAATAAACGAAGTCGTATTCCGCGGGGCATAAGGAGCAAACCGGTTGCTATTATTAAATTTATTCTTGTTGCCATAGAATTTCCTAGCTTTTAATCGATTCTGAGAGTGGAGCTCGTTAAGTGTTGGAGGTTTGTTGCCTTGAGTGATACGACCGGAAGCAGTGGAATCAAAGGAAATAGCAGAAACAGAACCCATAGGTAAAGGCTTATTATCGAACTTTCTAGAATCTTTACCGGCGGAAACTTTTTTGGCCTTCCAATTGTTAATACGATTGAAAGAAGGTAATTTCTTGTTCGCGTTAGGGTTTGAGTCCTGGGATTGCCAAGCCTTGTAGCTTCGATTCATCGTCATCGGAGGAGGCTGACTCATCATCTGAGGTCCAGAGCTCATCTGCTGCAACTGAGCCACCGCCAATTGGTTCATCGCCTGTGAGTGAGCCGCCGCGGCCATCAACTGATGAGACTGGTTCATCATCTGCGGCTGAACCAGGTTCATCCTCATTTGCGGTGGTTTTTTCATCACCTGAAACTGATTTTTTTTCAAAAAAAAAAACAAAATCAAAGAAATCGTAAAAGAAGCCCTAATTTTTCAGTTTCGTAAGGGAAGTTCGTCACCCGATTCAAACGAATTATTGATCCGTTAATTTCTTTTGCCCCTGTTAGTTTTTCAATCTAAACCAGACAATTTAGACTTAATTGTTTCCGAATCCCCTTTCCTCCTTTTTGATTCTGATTTCCAAAACCTGAATGCGTGTTATATCAATCTGACACAATGAGCAGGCCGATGGTTGCATTTTATAAGGGACCAGAAGATTCCCGGGACTGTTAGAGTTTTAGGATTAGAGATTGACGGCCAAGATTAGATACGCGTGTCCAGTTATTGATCGAGATGGAGTCGGTTTGTTTCGCGGGATTTCCTTTTTGGTCCTTGATGTTCTGAAATTTTGATGTGGTCCTTTTCTTCTGAGGGAAATAATTATTTTAGAAGCGAATCTTCAAGTTATTTAGACTTTGACCCCTTTGATTTGCTTCCTTAGCTGTTAATTGGAAATTTTTCATTTTTACCGATCTATAGTGTAATTTTAATCTTAATTTTCCATCCCAAGTACCTTTAAATTTTATTCCAGTACAAAATTTTAACTCGATTAAGTTTCACATCAACACTTTAATCCACATCGGCGCCCCTTTTATTTCACCAGCTGTCATATGGTTTCGATCTTTAAAAGTCGGTTGCAATAGCTTTTTTTATTTTTTATTTTTAAATATCAAAATTTTTATTTTTATTAATTTTGTTTTTTATTTAAATTCAATAAGAGGTATGAAAATATAAATTTAAAATTTAAAATATAAAACTCCCTTGTATGGAATGTTCATGGAAAATAAAACACAAAAGAAAATTATAATTTTACATTTTATTTAGATTCAATATGATTATATATTTGAAAGATATAAAAATATAAACTCCAAATTTACAAATATGAATATTATGTTTATATTTTTATATAATTGAGATTCTCAAAGTTTGAACTCTGATTACTAAAATTAATAATCTAATATTTTATCAATAGATCATATAATTGTTAATTTATATTTACATGTATTTTTTTTATAACTTATAGTATTTTTGAGATACAAATCCGTCTTTTAAAATTTAAATTTACAAACCCGACCATGATAATTTTTACAAATCTAAACTACCCATTTCTTGAAATAAAGCCATATCTAGTAGTATCTCTTTGCCTAGA
>JAQSVH010000010.1:5596386-5609493 GCA_029448705.1 Adansonia digitata
TAACATTTTCATATCAATAGTTAAAAATATATTAAAATAGAGATGTCATATAAATACTTTAAAAAAAATAATTCTTCCATGATGGGAAAATATTAAATGGAATCGAATCAATAAATAAAACATTTAAAATAAATGATGTCTTCCCATGTGGGAGAAGTTTGAAGACGGTTTTGAGTTTGTTTTTAAAAACAGAATTGTTCAAAATATATATTTTTTAAAACAAGTGAATATCTAAGCTTTGATGAACTTTTTTGAAGGGAGAAATTGAAAAATAAATTGACTGAAAATTACATTTATCTTTTAATCTTAGAAGTTTCTAAAAATGGGTTTGGTTGTTTCAGAAAAGCTAATGCTAATCAAAGAGGTATTGGTTCGATCAACACTAGATTGTGCCGATTGCCAAGCTGCTATCCCCATTGACAGCGACGCTCCTTGATTGCCGATCGAGGAGTGTTAAAAAAAAATAGAAAAACCCTTTTAGATTTCAAAATAAAAAATTGAAAATTTTCAAAAATATTAAAAAGTACATAAAAAATACAAAAAGTAAAAATTCAGTAACTTTTTGAATTCATAATAGAACTTTTAAAAATCTGAAAACTTTTTGCAAAATTAAAAATTTAAAATTTTTTAAGATAAAATCTAAAATTAAAAAAAGAAATTAAAATTTTATTTTTGTATGAAATTTTTTTAGAAAACAAATCAAAATTTGGCATTAAAAGTACGAAGCAACATGGAAGGTTTTTTATGTTTTATTTTTTCCTTCACCTTCTTCGACCACCATTGCTTCATCGTCAGCAACGCTTTTCTTTCGGAAAAATTTAGTGCCCATTGTCATGTCCACGCCATGTCCAATTAAAAATTTTTTACTTTATATACATATATATATATATATTTTGCCATATCCGACCAAGTCCAGCACGTATTCAGGCACAAAAGCGTGCTGTACCATACATTTACACAACACCGATATGCAGGGGGGTCAGCCGTGTCCGTGCTTCCCAACATTTTATAATACAAACAACGAATAGAATGACAAGCATATGGCAACCTGATACGATCCATCTCTTTATCAAGCTATTTAGACAATAAATTTTTTCTGTAGTACTAAAGAAAGATTACTGCTACAAGGAGCAGAGAAGCCAATAACCAGCTATAAGTAGGAGATTAAACCTCCAACGTTTGCAGCTTTTGGTAAGAAGATTTAGCAGCAGCCGTTGTCAGCCTCAGAAAAACTTAGGAACTTAGCTTGTACATCATTCCACAACTGTATATGTTCAAAGGAAAGGCAGAGCCATCTAATTGCACTAGTGAAGCCAAAGCCTTTTCGGCTTTGATCTCTCACCTCTTCCATCGAGGAAGGCCCTTCTGAAAGGGAAGGTTAAACATGGTTAACGTGTCCTGACATGTAAGCCCATGCATACATAATATTAACAAAAGGGCAACTGAATGAATACTAGAGGCACTTAACTCGACAAGATTGTGTACATCAACCGATATCAGCCTCCCCTATCAACCCCAATGCCGCAACTACTTCTTTCATCAGCTCAGAAACAAAAAAGAATGGCTAGAATTTGACCCCAATTTGTTTTATAACCACATGCTCACATAACTGCATAAACCCTATTAACGGCAACAATCTTAAAAAGCATCCTTGCAAATCTCTAACCTTAGCACTTACCGGGAAGTGTAAAGAAAATCTGCATAGATGATACCTTTTTTCCATTATGATTCTTGGCTAGCAGACTTGATTGCAACATTTTTAGTACTACACTATGAAGTATCTACAATATACATGTGCACAAAGATTTGTACAAAGTTGTACAAGAGTTACTCCTTTAGTAAAACAAATTAACCACGTAGCAGAGAAGCACATAATCTCACAGCATAAATTTCACTACCTAAGTTCAGCAGTATCAAATTAAAAATCAAAATGGAACACTTTTCACACATATATATATGTATAAAATGTTACATAACAAGAAAAGACACGCCAGATGTCAACTCTGTCCGTTTAAAAATATAACCAGAATACCAAATAAATCCTACCAGAAGACGAATTGATTTGACAACGGGTTTGTTAATATACTGATAGAAAAAGAAAATGACCCAAATGAAACAAAACCTGAATGTTTTCCTAAAAGGTACAAGCAAATAGTCTCATACACAGATAAATATGTTAGAAGTTTTGCAGCATTAAGCAAAGAAATGCCAATACATCAGTCACAAATTTATCTTACATACTAGAAGGTTCTCCTTCACACTTTAAAGAAGTAACATCAATACAAATATCTAGAGAAAAACAATAGACGAAAGCTGGAACTGATGCCTACTTTCCAAAAAATATGAAGGCAGAAAAATAAGAACAAAGCAGATTCATCCTCTCTTTTCCCTGTCAAACTAACAAAATGAAAAAGAATATTAGGAACAATAATACATTAAAATCTACTAAGCAGCTATCCAGAAGTTGCACATTTTTCAACAACCAAAATCAAAAGATTCCCAAGCATCATCATTCAGAGAGAATACTTACATCAACATGGGACAGTTAAACTGTTTAAACATCACCAAAACTGTCATTCTTTGCTCCATTGTTGCCATCAGCCTTGTTCCCAGCTTCTTCACACCTTGACTCATCATTCTCTTCTTCAACAATCTTCTCCCCCACAAACTCAGTGCTTCCTGCTTCATCACCATTGGCCTCAATTTCCTTGTCTCGAACCAATTTCTCCCTCAAAGCTGGACACTTGTCATCCCCTCTTCCTTCATTATTGAGCTTATCTTCTCTTGCACCATCCTCTTCGGCAACAGTCTCATCAATACAAAGATCCATTAGACCTACATTCAGTGGCATTCGACCATTATTGTCCTCCTGCATAACAGAATCAACTTCTCTACCATTTGAGGCAGCAAACTCGACCATTTCCACATTATTATGATCAGCAGCACCAGTAATCACCCTAACATCAGAACCACCACCCTCACTCTCATTATCATAACCATTCTCCACGACCTCCTCATTAACATCCTCCACTACCTGACTCTGCCTCTCTAAAAACTGTAACCTCCTCCTCAAATCTCCCAATTCCCTCTCCATCAAGAACAACCTTTCCTTTAATGTCAAATTCTCTTCTTCCAGTTGAGCTATATGCGTATCTTGATCATCCACTCTATTCCCCAAAACATTGTTATAATCACCTCCATAACTCGGATATATCATCTCAAACCTACTCAGATCATGGTCCAATCTCCTCTCCACTTCCACATGTTCTTCCACATCGCTCTCACTCGATCCCCCACCATTTCCCCCATCATCGTCTTCTTCATCATCGTGACCAGCTTCTGGTGATCGAAGGCGAATCAACCCTTTCATCGACCCATAACCATCCACACCCCATTCTTCCTTAGCCATATCACCCAAAACCTCCCTTGACGGTGATAATATTGGCGTTGGAAGCACTGCAGGCGTCACCGGACATGGCGACACCAAAGATGCTATCCCACCTGACTTTTTCGCACGGATTATAAATGAAGTCGTATTCCTCGGCGCGTATGGAGCAAACCGATTGTTGTTGTAGTTACTGAATTTCTTCTTGTTGCCGTAGAATTTCCTGGCTTTTAACCGATTCTGAGATTGGAGCTCGTTAAGAGTTGGAGGTTTGTACCCTTGAGTACCCACACCGGGAACAGCGGGAACTGAGGAAAGGGCAGAAACGGAACCCATGGATAAAGGCTTACTATCGAACTTTCTAGAGTCTTTACCTGCGGATACGTTTTTGCCCTTCCAATTGTTATTACGATTGTAAGAAGGAAATTTCTTGTTTGGGTTAGGGTTTGGGTCCTGAGACTGCCAAGGCTTGTAGCTTCGATTCAACATCATATGCGGAGGTGGCTGAGTCATCATCTGAGGCCCAGAACTCATCGGCTGCGACTGTGCCGCCGCCAATTGGTTCATCGCCTGCGAGTGAGCCGCCGCTGCCATCAACTGATGAGACTGATTTATCATCTGCGACTGAACCGGGACTTGCACCTGAACCTGGTTCATCATCATTTGCGGTGGCTGATTCATCATCTGAGACTGATCATTCATTTTCTTGCCGATAGAAACCTCGAGATCAAAGAAATCTAACAAGAAACCCTATTTATTTCAGCTTTTTAGACTTGTAATTTGTCGCCACTAAGAACGAATTATTGATCCGTTAATTTCTTTTGCTTCTTTTTGCTTTTCAATCTAAAACCCAAAAATTAGATTAATTGCTTATAAATCCTTTTTCCCTAATTTCCGTTTCGAATTTCCGAGATCCGTAAACATCTAATTTTCCTATGGACTGCTGGGGCCAATGGTTGCTTTTATAGGGAAGGATGGGAGCCTCTGGACGGTCAGATCATTTTGCTCAGGGATTGACGGCAAGATTTGATACGCGTGTTCATCTAAAGATCGAGATGGAGTTGGTTTGTTTGATGGGATTATTTTTTTTTCTTTTTTGGTCCTTGATGTTTTGAAATTTCGGAAATCTGGCCCGTTTCTCCCAATGGGAATATTTATTTTGATAGCGTATTTTGTAGTCAATTCAATGTTTGCTTGCGGTTGTCCGCGGACAGGAGTTTTTGAATAAAAATTGTTTGGAGCTGAAGAAAAAGAAATTAATGTTTTTCTTTTTTAAATAAATATTAAATAAAAAAAATAGTTTGAATTATTTATTTATAAATATAATTTGATGAATGTATTTTGAACTGAGTTAAGTATAGGTTAGTATATATAGTATTTTGACAAAATTATTTATTTACTTTTAATAAAATCATATACCTATAGTTTGACTTTTTCAATTGTAAAGTTCATTTTTTAATGAGTTTTGAAATCGAATTGATTTTAGGTCTATGTAGTAACGGATTCGAGTCATGATGAGTATGGATCATGTCACTACCAAGTTTTTAGAGTTTTCGAATGGCTTCAGATTCTTTTTTTTAATTTGAGTTTTTACGGGTATGAGTCTTTGACATTTTAAATCAATTTAAATTAATTTAGGTTCAATCACGAATTATCTCAAATAGGTTACCAAATTCAAGTCAACTTTATCAGCTATAATTCGAATCTAGCTTGACTAAAGGCAAACACGCATCTACTTGGAGTAAGGGTGTTCATTTGATTGAATTTTTATTTTCTATTTTCATTAATCAAATTGAATTATTCAAAAATATTTTTTATGATTGAAATATTCTGATTAATTTAATTGGCTAACTAAATATGTAACTTTAATTATGCTACCATTAATAAGTTAGAATTACATCTTAAAATCTCAAATATTTAGTTTTTCATAATTCAAATATATATAATTATCCAACAAATTTTCAATTGCAAAACATAAAGAAAATGTGCATGCTAAAATTTTAACATAAAAGTTAAAACATCTAATAAAAATTAGAATATAATATTTTATTTATATATTTTGAGTAATTTGATTATTTTTATGATTATTCATTATTGTCAAGGGAATTACTTGAGTGATGTGGGCTAGCATTTAAGATGATAATTTTAAGAACTTAGAGCTTTACTCAATTGGTTCATACAGTCAATTGGAATCTAATAGGTTTAGAATTTGAATCTCAGTATTCATAACTTTTTCTTCATCCATAGACTATGACAAGTTGGAGATTGTGTCTAATGGCTCCTCATACACTAAAACATTCCCAAGTTAGATTCTTAACACATCTTGGCTTGTTAAGATTCAAAAACTTAATAAAAAAATGTTGGCTATAACTTAATTAAGAACTTGGTTGTATGAATGATTTTTATTTAGAGGTTGTTTACCATAACGGTGAATAAAGTTATTCTTATTATTACACTAGCATTTTTCTCGTTTCTTTACATTATCAATGTTTCTTTATGTCATCAACATAATCTTAATTGTTGGTCCACTCAGTTGATTTGAATTATGTGTGCGTCTAGCATAACCACATTTTAAGCTGTTGAAACTTTGATACATATGTGTACATATATACATACCTTGAAAGATGTGTGATGCAATCCAACCAAATGGTAAAGCTTGTGAACTTTGTTCAATTTCCTTATTGGGTTGCTTTATGCAAAGTACGAACTATCATAATACTAATGCCATGGAGATTTATTGCCATTAGAGAAAAAAGGAGAAAGTAAACTCTTTAATCTTAGGATTTGCTTGGTATAGTGGAAAGAAATTTGGAACGATAGAAAATTTGAGGAGAAGAAAAGTGAAAAGACGAAAATATTTTTTTTGTTGGTGTGCTTGGTAGGAAAAAAAAGTAAAAAGAAAAAATTAATTTACTTTCCTTTCATTGCTTGTTATGATTAAAAAATGAGAGGAAAAATAAAAATTATATTATTTTACAATTATATCCATTATGTATTAAGATGAAAAAGAAAATTCTAAAATATATGAATAATCATGTAAATTACACACTTGGCTCACATCACTTTCATTTTCTTTCATATTTTCTTTCTAATTTGGAGTGATTTGCTTTTGTTAATAGGTATGAAAAATGATAATCTTTCTAATTTTCTTTCCTCTCACTTTTCTTTCCAATCAAAATTTATTTTTTTTCCCCATTTTTCTGCCTCTCTCTCAATCCTTTTTTTTTTTCACCCAACCAAGCATATCTTGAGTTTCAATATGATCTTCCTATTCTAATGTGTTATCTAGTTAAACTTTGTTCCTTTCATTGCTAGCCATATGTTGTTGATTTCCTTGCATTTGGCTATGTTAAGATAGTAAGCAACAAGCAAAAGATGTCTTAAAAAAAATGGTAGAGACTAGGAAACTAGTATAAAAGAAAAAGTTTTACAAAGGTGAAATTGAAGATAAAGCTTTACATAGGCTTGAGAAATGTATTGTTGGGATATCTAGAGGCAAAGAGGCTTATGAAAAATTCCATAATGAATGGATTTTTTGATGTTTCGATTCAAAGAAATTTATGAGAGGCATTTTTTAATTGTGTTTGAGGATAATGAAATGTTGGAGGCAATACGAAAAGGTTAGGCTAAGTCAAAGGAGTGGTTTGTATTCATTGAACCATGTCCTGTTAGAGAATCTTTTTTTTACAATATAGTAGAATTGTTTGGCTTACATGTCTCAAAGTTCCAATTCATAGGGAGAATTATAACACCTTCAAAAATATTGACCAAGTGGATGGTAAAAAATTTAGGGAAATTTCATTTCCATGGATGGTAAAAACTTCGAAAAATAATGACTTCAATAGAATTGCAGTTTTTATCATGACAGATCAAGTGGAGAAAATTGATGAAGTTATTAGTTATCGATTAAAAAGTTGGCAATAAAGGCTATAATGTACGGTTAATGAAGTTAGGTTAAACGCTATATCATTATTTCACTATTGTTTCAAAAGCTTAAACAATGATCCTACTTTAAAGAAGTGCTAAGTCTAAGTTCTTTGTATAACTTTATTAACTATGCCATTATTAGAGAATTTATTGAAAAAGAGGAAAATGAATAGCCAAACCTAAATGTATCAAGCTTTGGAGTGGCAAAGGAGACAACCCAAAAGATGGACTTGATAATTAAAAAGCCTAAGGATGCCTGCATGCCTATTGACTCAAGCCAACATTTATGAAGGAAATGATTTACTGCTAATTTTGAATCTTGCCATAGGAATGATTATGTGGATTTGGTGGGAAATTTAAAATATATATATATATATACATTTCATAGAAGCTTAAAGAAATTATGGCCATCAAATAAAAAATAGTTAATCTTAACTATTGAAGGAAAAAATGGCAAAACAAATGTAGCAATCTGTTAACCTAGTCATAGAAAGATGAAAGAATCACCTAAATTTGGAAAAACTTTACTTTTTTTTTCGCCTCATCTGTCATTGTCACTACAACACCTTGTCCATCTACCTTTTTATCTTTAAAATTATTCAAACCTTAAAATTTTAAAAACCCTTCTTGATTTCTCTTTTTAAAAATGAAAACTGGGTTACCATTATAACCTCAGTAATCAAATATCGAACGGGTTTTTTGCTTTGTTATTTAAGGAAGTAAAAATCTAAGGTCCAAGAATAGTAAGTGGATTAATACTGAGGATAACCTAATTTGCATTTTCTGCTGGTTCCATTATAGTCATGGCCTTTGCTTCTGGTTTTTCTACCTACTATTTTTTGGTATTTTTTTCCTTTCTACTCTCAAGTTTTACATTTTTCAATAAAGTGGGCTTTTCTATCTTAGTTTAATCTTCTTTTGTTTATTGCCATTGTTTCAATATTCTCTAGTTTAGTCATGAACAAAATTTTAGTTAAAATGATGTGTTTGAATCGTATTAATTTTAAGCAAACACTCATTAGTTAACTTGGTTTCAATAGGAATTGTTAGGCAAAACTACAAATGAAAGATTATTTCCTAACTAGTAAAAAGAATAAGAAAAGTGGAAGGTTAAGTTAACTTGAATTTTAGACATTTAAACTATTATCCTTTTGAATATTATAAGGTTTTATGTTTGTCGCTCCAAATTTGTGTTACATTATTAAAAGTTAAATGAATCATTCGGCTTATTTTGCTACTCTAATCTAATGTTTTAGGTTGAATTTATTGGATGATAGTTAAGTTTAGACTTCTAGTTTAGGAATGTGCATGAATTAGTAAAAAGAGTTCCTTCGTAGTTTTAAGTTTAGCTTTATTTTTGTCTCAAGTTTTTTTGATTTGTCATATCTCAGTTGAGACACTTTGACCTAAAAAGGTGTTTAATGTCAAAGTTTAGTTTTATGTTTTTGCATTTAAAGTTCGTTAGTGTTCTTATAGTAACAAACATTATTGGTAGTTTTATAAAAGATAGCCTTTCCATATATTATATTGCTCGCCTTTATGATCACCTTTTCCTATTTTTGAATGGCAATAAAATACAATCATACATTGCTTAGGGTCACTGTCTAATCTATATATGAACCCTTTACTAATTTTGCTTGAATTTTTTTCAAAGACTACTAGCAATTGTTATTTAGGTCTTCACAGCTTAATCTTCGTACTTTTCAATTGGTTTTTCCTACATGCAACTTAACTTTTGCAAAAACTTTTTCTTCTTGACACTCTTAGGTTTCCATTGGTTGACTGTACAACTCACAACCATGATATCACTGGCAGTGGCATATTAATCAGCTGGGGTTAGTGCTATATGCAAGAGACATAGACTTCTGCAATGTTCAAAGTCGTCTTCCATGTCAGCAATTCGAAATATCAATAATTTTGGCATTCATAACATGGCTTCTAATCGCAGTATCATCTCTTGTCATGTTCTGGATCTTAGCTTATTTATAAAAGACTCAGGGATTCCTATATGAAACCAATAATAATATCCCTATTTGACATTTTTGTTTTTCTTTTCCATGCTTTAATTTTTGACAATTTTGGAGAATTGAGAACTTTTACCTTTGCACATTAAGGATTTTTATTTTAATATTGAACTTCATTCAAATCTTACTTGTTCTCAGCCTAATTTTCACCCATTAATTGACAAGTCTTGTCAAATTCTTACATCTTCCAACAGACATCACATTTTTGTCTAATGTTGAATAGTGTCACATCTTATCAAGGGATAAGCACTAGCATCAAGCTTACTCTTACCATGGAACAAGTTACATACTTGAAAACTATAGAGTTGGTGGTCCAGATTTCATCCAAGAAATCTTGCAATTTTTCAAGGCCGTTGATCATCATGAAGGAAACATAGATCAAGATTATAACAATTGATTAAGAGGATTTAGATGGATAAAGGATACAAGTCCTAACTATAATGCCTAAAGTGGCATCTAAACAATGAACAAATTGTACAAACAGTATCATTCTGAGAAAGAGGGTGAGATAGTAACTCTTTTTAACTAAAAAAAATCTAAATTTTATAATAAAATAAATTTTTTATTTGTATAATATTTTTATTACTAATATTAAAATAAATATTAATAACAAATTATAAAAAATTTTCAAAAATTACTTAATTTCCTACATATATAATATATTTTAAAAAATGTTTTATATAAATACATTACAGTTTCAGTAGTATTTTACGTAACTCTATAATATTTGTATGTAACCTGATAATGTTTTTATATAATTTACTACTTACAAACATTACCTTTAAAGATTCTTTACACAAATACATTTTTTATAACACATATTACATACAAACATTACTAACACTCTAATGATTTATGTAAATTGTAATATTCATGTCTAATTTTGATCATCTTTAGTAGTAATTATTTTTAACTAATAAAAAAGTAAAAATTTTGCTATAAAATAATTTTTTATTAATATAATATATTTATTACTAATATTAAAAATAGTAATAAATTAAAATATTATTTTTTAACTTTAGAATTACTAAAAAGATTAATGTCTTACATATATAATAATTTAAAAAATTAAAAAAATTATTTGAAAAAAATATATATTAATTTTCTTGAAATAATTTTTTACATAAATACATTACAATTTGGACAATGTTTTATGTAAAACTATAATGTTTTTATATAATCCAGTAATGTAAAATTACCTTTACATAAATACATTAACTACACATGTTGTAATGATGAAAGACTAGCATGTGTTATGCCTTCTTACTTATGAAGTAAGCAATTGATCTCATATATTAAAGTATATAGGATACTTAGGATGGCATGCGAGTGTTTGTTTTTATAGAAACAAGTTCATTGAACATAGCTTGTATAAGAACTCCATTTGATATTGTCACTTAAGTGTCCATAGAAATATTTTCTTGTGCTGGTCATAAAAAATTTAGGCTTTGCAAATTAGCCCCTAACCTATTCGGCCAACTATTGAAAACCCTTAAATAAACTTAAAAAATTGGAAAAATTATTATTTTAGCCTTAACAACTTTAATTGCCATAAAAGCACCCTTAATAGCCTAAAAATGAAAAAGGAAATTGGCCAAAAATCCCCCCTAAGATCTAGTTAAGACATGAAAGCCATGAAATTTTTTTTCACATGAAAATAAAAATCATGCATAGTTCCTACATGTGCCAAGACCACCAAATGACTATTGGAGACTTCAAAATTTTACCAATATCATTATTTCAACATATCAACACCAAAATAACAAGAGAAATCAAAGAAATAATGATAACCACATAAAATAACACATACATGAAATAAATAAATTTAACACCGCTAACAATTAAGAAAGCATATTTGAAAAATGATCAAGATGGATTTTTACAAAAGGAATCTAAATGAAAAATAAAATCAAGAAAATCAAGAAACTTAAGAAATTTGGTCATAACCCCTAAAGTTCGGCCTTAAAGCTAGGCGTTTTCACCATGGCACAAAACTAATCACCTAGTTGAAATTAGGATCATGAGGCTCCCATATTGGAGAGAAAATGAGATGAAAAAAATGAAAAAAATAAAATAGTATGAACAAAAATGAAATTTTGCCGGAGAAAATACCTTGAAGACTTGAAAAGCTTTGATAATACTTAGAAAAATATCAATTTTTGCTAAAATGAACTACCTTACCATATTTATACAAAAAGAAATTTGGCCGAAGAGGGTCTCAAAACCCCTAGGCCGAATTTCAATTATTTTTTATTTTTCTATTTATTTACTTTTGCTTGTTGTGTTGAATTTAATCATGCCTTTATCATAATCTCCCACGCCTTTTGTCATACAAGCTGCAGGCTACCATCTAATAGCACGATGGCTATGTTGTATTCTTTAACCAATATATTAGAACTAGTTGGAACAGAACTAAATTGCTTGGGGAAATATCAAATTTCAACTAAATTAATTATCATATAGTTGGAAATTAAATTAAAAGAAATAAATCAATAAAATTTAATGAAAATAACTAGGATAAAGCAAATATTTAGGGCCTTAAACTACAAAATTTTGTGGGTTTTAAAGCCCAACACCCTAATTCACTTACACTTAACCCATTAGAATACAAAAATTTCTATGTAGTCCATTGAGAAGAAAATATAGGAAAATATTTAATTAATAATTAGTAGGTGAAAATAAAAATAAAAATTCCCCTATAAAGATTCCAAGTGCAAATTTTTTAATTAGGAGCAATTTCAAAATTTTGGAAAAAAAAAAAAGCCCAAAATTTGAAAATTCTAAGGTGTGGGGGATCAAATTGAAAATTTTGATACTTCATGTATTTTAATGAAAAATTCCATGCCATCGGGAAGATAAAGCAAATGGAAAAAAATTATTGGTGAAAAAAATTGCATGCTTGGAGAGCTTAGTGGAAAATTTCATGGAAAAGAAAATTCCATGTTTGAAAAAAAAAAAAAAAAGGAAGAAAATCTCAGGTGAATTTATATTTAGAAAAAAAGATTAAACTCAGAATGTCTAATGGAAAAATATTTTATGTTTGAAGGAAAGGAAAATTAATGATCCTTCACTAAGCAAGAGTTTAAGAAAAAATCGTATTGAAAAGAAAATTCCATGTTTAGAAGAAAAATTAAAAAAGATTTTCAAAAGAATTAAATTTAGGAAAATTTGAATTTCCAACATGTAATTGAAAATATATGATGAAAATAGCTTTGTATATGGGAGAGGAAAAAGTTAAAAATCCTAAATGTAGGAAAAGTTTAAGGAAAACTCTTACAAAAAATTAAACTCCAAATTCCAATCAAAATAAACTAAAAAATTATTTTATCCCATAATTTGACATCTCCTGATATAATGTCAAAACGGATTTTTTCTCTAAGATTTTTGATTTTTTAAAAAGAGTACCAACACAAATACTAAACCACTATTGGTATAAATTATACGATGATCTTCTTTTGAATCTTAAGGTCTCAAAATTTTCTTTTAAAAAAAAAAGATTTAACTATTCACCATATTTGAAAAATAAAGAGATCCATGACTGCATAGAAAGGAAACCAAAAATTGATTTTTGTTTGAACTTCATCCTTTTGGACCAAATTCATTTTACAAACCTAAGGATGCAATCTCTTTTTGACCTTGCGGGGACGTGGGCTACGGCCGATCATCAAAATACAACAAATTGAGTCTCAAAAGGCCTGGTTTATATACAAGGGGGCAACCCCCACGAGGTGACTACTTTATTCTCAATGGAGCGCACTCGATCGGAAAGAG
>JAQSVH010000010.1:5711174-5723184 GCA_029448705.1 Adansonia digitata
AATTTGAACATGGAAACTCCTAAATTTGACCTAGGTTTATATAGAAAGAAAGTAAATATGTAGTGATTGCATGATCTTGTTGGAACAAACATGATCAAACATACATGATCTTGCCGTTTCTGTATAGAAATAATTTATCAAATTATTATGTTTGTTTTAAGCAAATAGTTAGCTTTCCAGCAAACCTATTTGTTCAAGCATAATTTGTTTGAACAAATCTATCTTTTTAAACAAACATTTTATGTTTGTTTGGACTAAACAAATATGTATGTTTGTTTAGACTAAACAAATACGGTGGACTATAATAATCGCATCATCTTTCATTTCTACTAATATTAGATGAAAAATAGAATTACTTAATCTAAAAATTAATTAATTTTGCACTTACATGTGTCAACTGCCTTATAACATAATAATGTTAATCATTATATTAATGCATAATTAGACCATCCAAAGATTTAATATGCACTAAGACCCAAATGTGTCCAATTACTATGTACACACACCTCTATATACATTGCAGCTTTGGTTATTTTATAATGTGAAATTCTATCTTGTACTTTATTTTAAAAATATCTAATACATGTATATATATATATATATATAACCCAAAGTTTAATGGAAAACAAGGCCTTGTTTTCCATTAATTTTGGCTAGACGTTTCAACGGGAATTAATCAGACACAGGGCTTAGTAAAATTTTACATTCAATTAAATCATCAATTTTTTTAATTCTCTGAGTTTTTTCATTTTTTTAGACCTTAGTTAAAGTTTTTTTTGGATAAATTATAAATGAAGAGCAGGTAAATTATTTTAATGAAACTTGATTTGATGATTATGAATATATAATAACAATTATATATTTTTTTCTTTAAAAAAATGACGTGTCTTTATTTTATTGATGCCTAAAATCCTCATTTTGTAAGATGATCTCCCTCCAAGATATAGAATCCTATGCTGCCATTTAAAGTTTTAATGAAAGAATCAACAAATAGAATGAGCCAGTCCAGTTGAATGCAATTGTTTCCTAGAAATCCAACTTATCGTCATGCCCAATCAGTTGAATCGCTAATGATTCCTATAAATTTGTTTTTAAAAGTGCATATAAACCTAGAGTAACGCATGCTTGTATGGTAAGGTGTACGAAAAGCCAAACTTTTGTCTCTGTCAATGTTGTCTGGTTTAAACGACGGATTTCCCAAGCTTAAACAGTGAATGATGAGCATCAAAGAAACCGAATATATGAAACAGAAAGAACATTCTCGGAGCAAACGAGGAGAATATTGAATATTATTAACAGTGAGAATAATAAATGAATATTATGAACTGAGAGCTTTGTCGTCTTCTTGTTGTAAGCGACGGAATATTTTGGTATTTAAATTCGAGAATGATCTCAGCCAGATTTCAATGCATGGAGATACGGTTTCTTCTTCAGCTTCTTTGATGCTTTCTGTATCCTTTTCTCTCGTCATGTCTTCGCCATTTGGCCTCCAATCCTTTTGCCCACTTCAGCTCTAGAGGTTAGATTCCTGGTTCCAAACTTATTACCGCCTTGTGTAGTTTTCATTTTGGTTTCTATTTTCTGACTGGAACATATATAATAATATCAGTAAGAACAATGCGTCTGTTTTTGCTGTTGAGCTTGGAAGAAAAATATTAAGTGAAGGCTCAACAAAGAAGAATGTACGATATGTTTTATATATGTTAATCTGACTTTGGATGTCTTACGAAGTTTGATTTCTTACCTTGTGGTGATCATGTCATGCTCCTTCATGGAATTACAGGGAATGCTTCATAGTTCATACTGTGTTCCAAGTTGTTCATACCGGTAAGGAAAGACACCATTATATATACACACACACACACACTCTGCAATATGCAATGATATATAGTCTCTTCTAGTTTTTGTTCAGGCATTTTAGGCCAATTATTTGTTCGCTTTTGGCTTAGCGTTACATTTGCTGTACTAAAAAAATGTCATTCTGCATAGACAAAAAATTGTGGGTTTTGAAGATCACCTTGCCGAGCAATTCTATAAAAACAGATTTTTGGTGTTTGATTTGTTGTGGAGATGCTTTGAATAACCAGGCTGCAGTATTTATTGAAGTGAATTGATTACTGTTAATAAATAATAGCAGCGATTAACCTCGTTACCATCAGGTTTTATAGCACATTGGATTTTCCTCATGATAAATTTCTATCTTGCACCTTTTTTCCCTGTTAGTCTCTGGCAAATGATTAAAGCTAAGGTTTTTTTTTTTAAATTTTTATTTTATTTCGTGTTTTCAATATCTGTAGTCCTTTTGCGTTCTGTCATATGTAGATTTTCGTGGTTATATAGGTGTTCGTCATTAGCAGAATAGAAAAGAAAGCATTCATTTCCAAGCTCAAGTCTGACATTATTAATCTTCCCCGAAGTTGAGGACTTAATTTGAAATATCATTGTGGTTCTAAGCAGAATTTGGAAATTAACAATTTACGGAAGTTGGACAAGATCTGTTTCTTGAATTTTAACACTCACAAGCTGCTTATAGAAGGTTTGAACTTGTTGAAAATGGACCAAGCAAAACCAATAGAAGATCAATTCTCCAAGCTGCATCCATGCCTCCCTGTAAACACAAGTATTGGGATCATAGGAGCTGGTCCTAGTGGGATATCTGCAGCCTATGCATTAATCAAGCTAGGTTATAATAATGTAACCATGTTAGAGAAGCATCATACAGTAGGTGGAATGTGTGAATCGGTTGAAATAGAAGGTACAAAATGAACCAAAATGAGTTTTTTTTTTTTCATTCAGTTTAATGCTAGATATTTTATATTCTTGTGCCATATGTCAACCTGCAGGAAAGGTGTATGATTTAGGTGGCCAAGTTCTAGCTGCAAACAGTGCACCAGTCATATTTCACTTGGCTAAAGAGATTGGGTCTGAATTGGAAGAAATGGACTCCCACAAGCTTGCCCTCATTGAAAGTTCTACAGGGAAGTATCAGGATATTAAAGTTGCAGATGATTATGTCTCTATGATCAGCCTGACGTTAGAACTTCAGGTCAGTTTCTACTTTCATTGTTGTTTTCAGACTTTTATATGAGGAGTCAATTTAAGAATCCATTTTACTTTTTCACAGGATAAGGCAAAGGCTTCAAATCGAATTGGTGTACATGCTGTGAGTGACTTGGCTGCAGATTTGACACCAACTTATCTCGAGGGTCATGGATTTAAATCTGTTCCACAATCTGTAGCTTATGGATACACTGCTTCTGGTTATGGATTCGTTCAAGACATGCCATATGCCTATATTCATGAGTTCACCAGAACTTCAATGGCCGGAAAGATACGACGTTTTAAAGGTGGATACACAAGTTTTTGGGAGAAGATTAGTAGACATCTTCCGATTAAAGTCCTTTGTAACACTGAAGTATTGGCAGTAAGGCACAATGCTCTTGGTGTCAGTATTGATGTGAAAAACATTAAAGGGGAATTTGAAGTTATGGAGTTCGATAAGATTATCATCTCAGGTTCTTTTCCTTTCAAGGAAGGGAAAACATATAGATCTCCAATTTCAAATCATACAGGTTTGTCGAATTCTGTATGCCTAGCTTGCTTTTCCTTTTTTTTCTCTCCACTTCCCACAAGATGCTAAACCAGGTACTTTTTTGTCACAGAAAATGAAACTGAAGTAATGGATTTGAATGATATTGAAAAGGAGTTGTTCAGTAAAGTAATGACAATTGACTACTACACTACAGTCGTGAAAATAAAAGGGCTAGAAGATATGCCTGTTGGTTTTTTTTACTTTGGTGAATATATGGACGATCCTGCAACAATTGGTAACCCTGTTGCAATGCAGAGATTCTATGCTGATACTGATATTTTCTTGTTCTGGTCATACGGCAACTCCCTGGATATTCAGGGACCAACAGTCTGTAAGCTTGCAATAAAAGCAGTTGAAACCATGGGAGGACTAGTTGAGCAGGTTGTTTTACAACGACGATTCAAGTATTTCCCTCACGTTTCTAGTCAAGGTATGCCGAATCACCTGCTGCCTACTGCTAGATCATTGAACTATGCCAGATGAATGCTTATATCTTAATTTTACTACAGATATGAAGAACGGATTTTATGAGCACTTCGAGTCTCAACTTCAAGGTAAAAGGAATACTTACTACGTTGGTGGGCTTATGGCATTTGAGCTTACAGAGAGGAATTCTTCTTATGCAATGGCCCTAATCTGCAAGCAGTTCGCAAACAACAATTCTTCACCAGTTTTTCCTTACGTTAAGGTAATTTACATTGTTATTTGCTTGAGGTAGTCAGTCATGGATTAGGAAATATGTGTTTTATTAAAATCCAAGATCCAAACCAAAACCAAAACTTAGACTTATAATGTGATTTTTGCAGAGTCTATTTCCATTGCAATCAGTTAGTGGGAATAGAAGTATCAAAGAATTAGGTGAACAGCCTGGAGTTGAATTCCCTGACCTTCGTACGCTCGATGGATATTTGAAGCACTGGGGAACTCATGAAGTCACTCAAAGCAAAAAGCTTTATACTTGGATTAATGAACAAGGGGCAGCAGTAGGCCAAAGGACTTATGCCGAGCTTCATGCTAATGCTTCTTTCATCTCTCACAAGATCTTGACAAGCAGAAAACCAGTCATCAGGCCTGGTGACAGGGTTCTCTTAGTCTATGTTCCAGGTCTGGACTTCATTGATGCATTTTTTGGTTGCTTAAGAGCAAAGGTGATACCAGTTCCGGTTCTTCCTCCAGATCCTCTACAAAGAGGCGGACAAGCACTTTTGAAGATTGAAAATATATCTAAATCATGCGGTGCTGTGGCGATATTATCAACTATTGTTTATCACTCAGCAGTTCGGGCTGGTTTGGTGAAGAATCTGCTCTCATTGACTGGAAAAAAGGGAAAATCTTCAGCTAACTGGCCTAACCTTGCTTGGTTGCACACAGATTCATGGATCAAGAACTTTAAGAAAGTACTTCCAAATGGCACAGCTGATCAACCCGAAGCTCACCCAAATGATCTATGCTTTCTTCAATTCACATCCGGCTCAACTGGTGATGCTAAAGGGGTCATGATTACTCATGGCGGGCTCGTTCATAATGTGAAGTTGATGCGACAGAGATACAAGAGCACCTCAAAGACAGTTCTAGTCAGTTGGCTTCCACAATACCATGACATGGGATTAATTGGGGGACTTTTTACTGCTATGGTTAGTGGTGGATCAGCAGTTCTGTTTTCTCCAATGACATTCATCAGAAACCCCCTCATGTGGCTTCAGACGATGAGCCAATACCAGGCAACTCACAGTGCTGGACCTAATTTCGCATTTGAGCTAATGATTCGAAGACTGGAGTCTGACAAGGATAAGGTTTGGAACTATGACCTTTCTTCCCTTATTTTCCTAATGGTTGCTGCTGAACCAGTAAGGCAGAGAACTCTGAAAAGATTTGTTGAGCTCACTCATTCATTTGGCCTTTCGCAAGAGGTGATGGCACCTGGTTATGGCTTGGCTGAAAATTGTGTCTTTGTAAGTTGTGCATACGGAGAAGGGAAACCCATCTTGGTTGACTGGCAGGGAAGAGTTTGTTGCGGTTATGTTGATCCAGATAATCAAGATGTTGACATCAAAATAGTTGATCCAGAGATTGGTGTAGAGCTTGAAGAAGATGGAAAAGAAGGAGAGATATGGATTAGTAGTCCAAGTGCTGGCATTGGGTATTGGGGTAGGGAAGAATATAGCCAACAAACTTTTAGAAACGAGCTCAAAAATCACACTGGAAGAAAATACACAAGAACTGGCGACTTGGGACGAATCATTGATGGAAAATTGTTCATCACCGGAAGAATCAAGGATCTAATAATTGTAGCAGGAAAGAATATTTACTCAGCAGATGTAGAAAAGACAGTTGAGAGCTCATGTGAAATTTTAAGGCCTGGTTGTTGTGCTGTCATTGGTGTTCCAGAGGAAGTCCTGTCAGAAAAAGGAATTCCAATTCCAGATGGTTCTGACCATGTTGGCCTTGTTGTAATTGCAGAAGTTAGAGATGGAAAACCAGTCAAAAAGGAAGTCCTTGAACAAATTAAAACACGTGTTATAGAAGAACACGGTGTTAATGTCGCTGCCATCAAACTGATCAAGCCCAAGACTATCAGTAAAACAACATCAGGAAAAATCAAGAGATTTGAATGCCTTAAACAATTTGGCGAGGGAACTTTGAACACAGTCCCAGAACCAATCTTTTCAAAGAAAACTTTGGTCCGGTCATTCACTACTGGGACATGTGCAGAAGGAAGAACACCTCGTCAGCTTCTGAGTTCTCCTTTACCAAGTCCAAGATTGAGAAATAAGGACATTGTAGAATTTCTGAAAGGCCTTGTCTCTGAGCTAACCGGGATCCCCACCAAGAATATTTCTGTTGAGGAGAGCCTTGTCTCCTACGGAATTGATTCAATTGGAGTTGTCAGAGCGGCTCAAAAACTTTCAGATTTTCTAGGCGTGTCAGTCGGAGCAGTTGATATCTTCACTGCCACATGCATTGCAGACTTGGCAAACTTCTCAGAGAATCTCATAGTAAAGTCTAAACCTGTTCTTATGACAACTTCATCACTTCATCCTGAACCTGATCTCGATTCTGATGAGTTTCTGGTTGAAGTATCCACACATCGCCAAGTGGGCATCTGGTTTTCACAATTCCTGGCTCTTATCTTTGTGTCTATCTTGTTGAGTCTGCCGGCATATTTATCTGTTTCTGCATTCTTGACTTTTACCTCACTAATCCATACATCAATAGATCGAATGCAGTGGCTAGCTTATTTGATATATTTGGCCTTTGCACCACTTGTTTGGATCCTCTGCATAGCTTTAACTTGCACAAGCATTGCTTTTCTTGGAAATCCTTTCTTGAGACCAAACTATGCCCTCATCCATGACATTTCCATCTGGTCAATTGATTTTGTTAAGTGGTGGGCACTTTACAAAGTCCAACAAATAGCCTCAACAGTTCTTGCGCAGCATCTGAGAGGAACAGTGTTCTTAAATTACTGGTTTGAGATGCTTGGAGCAAGAATTGGGCCATCAGTTACACTAGATACTGTTGACATTACAGACCCCTCTTTAGTTTCCATCGGAGATGGAGCTGTGGTTTCGGAAGGGGCACTAATTCAAAGTCATGAGGTAATGAATGGAATACTAAGCTTCCAGTCGATTAGAATTGGGAGGAATTCATTAGTTGGACCATATGCAGTCATCCAAAAGGGAAGTGTATTGGGAGAAGAAGCTGAAGTACTGCCCCTGCAAAAGATTGAAGCAGGCACCCCTGTAAACAAATCAGCCAAGGCTAACAGTGTCCAAAAAGTAAGTATTTGGCACTTTCAGATTTCGAATTTATGTTCCTAATAGAAAATGACATAGCTCATGAGGACGGGTATAAATTTACCATGACCGCAAAGGAAATATTGTGGCATTGACATTTATGATTTCTTTCATTTCATTTTAGTTTTATAGTCGCAACTTTTATCATTGATAAAATGCATAAGATGCAATTGTTTTTCTCAATTAAAATTCATACTAAAGATCTAGCATCTTGCACATATCTTTCATTTTTAAACATACCAAGAGTTCAATAACCAGCCAGTGGGAGGGATGCTTAGAAGGATGGGAGGAAAACGGTAGGACTAGCATGAATCTTGAACTCAAGACATAGATCTGGGACAGAGTTTCTGCTATAAACAAACAGCTTTTATCAAACTTAGCGTTTTAGTAAACTGATCTAACGAAATGTTATTTCTTGTACTAGATATTGCTAATAATGCAATTCTTTTATTACGTAAAAAATATAATTCAGGGCCTTTTAGTTTCAACTGACAATCCTTAATGAGGCAGAATTCTATTGCTATGATTAGAGAATGTTGTACAACATTTCATATATATGAACTTTTCTCCTTTTACCTTTTTGTGGCATAAGTTGGAAATTCATCCTATATTATTGTTTACCATGTTTTCAGGGTACAGTACTGTCTAATGCTACTCCAAATAAGATCATGTCCCAATTCATGGGCATCTACTTGGTTGGTTTCCTCAGTAGTTTCTCTGCAGCTATTCTCTACTTCATATACATTTGGCTCTCTGGGAACCCTCATTCTCTTCAGCACTTTGCATTTCTTTGCATATCGGGAGCTTTGCATTGGATTCCTTTCACAGTTATTGCATATATTACCATGTTTAACAGCGTCACATTGAATCCAGCAAGCTTTGCCATCAGTGTTGCCATTGCTTACTTAGCTCATGGCTTAATAATCAGTTTCCTTACATGCGCTTTGACTCGTCTACTTACTGAGAGACAACAGTCAAAGAAATCATATGCCAAGATATTCATTAGACACCGAATTACCATTGCCTCCCACCTTAGATTTGCCAAGCTTCTCTCTGGAACAGAAGTTTTTTGTATGTATTTACGGCTTTTGGGTGCCAAGGTTGGGCAACATTGTTCAATCAGAGCTATCAACCCAGTTTCAGATCCAGAGCTAGTCAAAATCGGTGCTGGTGTTCATCTTGGTGACTTTAGCAGAATCATTACAGGATTCTATTCCCGTGGTGGTTTAATTCGGAGGAAGGTTGAGGTGCAAGATAATTCAGTTGTTGGGAGTCAAAGCCTGGTCCTTCCTGGTTGCACGATTGAAAAGGAAGTGATTCTTGGTGCACTTTCAGTGGCTCCAGAAAATGCAGTCCTCCAAAGAGGTGGTGTTTATGTTGGATCTCAAACTCCGATCATGGTCAAGAACACCAAGCATTCTTTGGATGATCGGATAGAAGAAATGGACATGAAATATAAGAAAATAGTAGGAAATCTTGCCGCAAGTTTAGCTGCTACTACTTTGAAGGTTAAATCAAGATATTTTCATCGAATTGGTGTTGGAGGGGATGGCTACTTGAAAATATATGACAAGATTGAAGGATTTCCAGATCACAAGATTTTCCATCCTGGAAAGTCCTACCGTGTCGTAGTTCGACATAGCAATAGTCTGAGTGCTGATGATGATGCAAGGATAGATGCTCGAGGGGCTGCAGTGAGAATACTTTCAGATGAGTTTGAGGTTGATGATAACAGTCCAATCCTTGACCTAACACTTAAAACAGGCAAGGCTTTCTATGCTCGCACTATAGCCGATTTTGCAACATGGCTTGTGTGTGGACTAGCTGCAAGAGAAGAACATGTGAAGCGAGTCCCACATGTCCGCGATGCAGTGTGGATGTCCCTTCGCCATGCTAACTCGTATGCAGAGCTGCATTACTACTCAAATTTTGTTAGGCTTCTTCGGTTCTCAGATGGAGAGGAAAGGTATGTGAAATTCAAGTTGAGACCTTATGATGAAAGTATCAGTGAGGACTCCGGGAAGGTTGAACCCACTGGGATTCTCCCACCAGAAACAGGTGCAATTCCAAGGGATGAAAAGGACACCCGGCCCTTACTTTTCCTTGCCGAAGATTTCTGGCGCCGCATAAATTCTGGTGGGGTTCGCTACATCTTCCAACTACAAGTCCGGCCAATTCCACAGGATGAAGCCACACGTGACATTGCACTTGACTGCACTAAACCGTGGGATGAGACTGAGTTTCCATATATCAACGTAGGTGAGATTAATATTGAACAAAATCTCACTGCGGAAGAAGCAGAAGCACTAGAGTTTAATCCTTTTCTCAGATGCCATGAGATTGATGTTATTCGGGCTTCCACATCCTCCCAGAGTGCTTCTATTGATCATGGTCGTTCTCTTATCTATGAGATTTGCCAGCGCTTGCGAAACAAGGAACCACTTCCTGAGGCCTGGAGGATCTTCCTACAGCAATCTGATGTAAAAGTAGACCTTTCAGGCTGTCCAATGGCAGCAGCGTTGGAGAAGAAGGACACCGGGAAAGTGACCCTGGCAAGAAAGTGGTATCAAACCACATGGGCAATTTTTTTTCAACCAGTATTACAAACTGTGCTTCCTTATTTCCTTCTGGGATTAGCACTCTTTGCACCTTTAAGTTGTGTTCTTCACATGAAGGAATCAAACAAAATTCCACTGCATTGGTTGATTCCTTTGCTTTGGGTATCTTCGGGAATTGTAGCTGCATTGACCTGTGCTGTGGCCAAATGGGTTCTTGTGGGAAAGAAGAATGAAGGTGAAACAGTACAAATTTGGAGTAGAGGGGTTTTCATGGACACAATCTGGCAAGCTTTTAGAACACTGGTTGGGGACTATTTCATGGAAATGACCAGTGGGTCCATTTTATTTGTGCTGTGGATGAAGTTGATGGGCTCCAATATTGAACTAGACCAAGGGGTTTATGTGGATAGCATGGGAGCTTTACTGAATCCTGAAATGGTGGAGATTGAAAGAGGAGGATGTGTAGGAAGAGATGCTCTGCTGTTTGGACACATATATGAAGGTGAAGGCGGGAAAGTCAAGTTTGGGAAAATCAGAGTTGGGGAAGGCGGGTTCATAGGAAGTAGAGCAGTGGCCATGCCCGGGGCGACGGTGGAGAGTGGAGGAAGTCTCACTGCTCTCACTCTTGCCATGAAAGAAGAGAATATTAAGTCAAGGTGAAAGTGAGGAGTTGTTCTACATTGTTGGCTAAATGTCTGTCACTTGTTTTCTGACACAAGTAATTTATTCTCTCAGCTTATAATATTTATGCAAATTTTGCTGGTTTTTCCAGCCAATAAACCACAGGCTCTATATAAGTGTGCAAGTGTTAAATACACACTCCCTCGCTCTTTCTAGAGAAAGGCCTATCCCATGCAAATCAGCCACTGTTTGACACAGCTGCTTTTTTCTAATAAAAATAAAAAGCCTGATACGAATAGTTTTATGTAGTACATTTGCTGATCCAGTAAAATGGCTAGTTGCTTCTCTGAACTATCTATCAACTTCTGAAATAAAATAAAATAAATCTTTGCATTTAAAATGGCAAGCAAGGCCGTTGGCATGTTAACTTTTTTTTTCCCACTTACTAGTCGTAATGCGCTGAGAGTTGGAGAAGCATTCCAAGTACCAAAAACCAGCCGTCTGAATTTTGAAGGCCATATGGCACTTTGAGATTCCGATGGGAAAACACCAGCGGCAAAATGAAAAATCACTTGCTTCCAAACAAGGCCGAAGCCCAACATCAAATTAGGCAGCGTTTGAACAACACCTGATTTGCCTTCCCTTTTCAACAAAATGAGAGCCTATCATCGAGGTCGTCCAAAGATCAAATCAGTAAGCTCCCCGATTTCTTTAGATTTTTTTTGTCCTACCGACTCAAAACCAATTTAATTTTAAAAACTAAATATTTAAAAAATAATTTTAACTATAAATAATTATAAAATATAATAACTAATCAATAAAAATATATATTTATTTAATAGTATGATCTCTAATATAAAACAAAGGAATTAAAACAATTCAAATCTCATCTTTTACTAAAAAAACTTTTGAAAAAAATAAAAATAAAAATAAATAAAATACGGTTTTTACCAATTTTGTATGTTAAACCGTTTTCTGCTGATTCTTTAATTTACCGTACCGTACGGGGTGGTCGAATTTTTTGTCATCCTTGGATATCATTCCACGGTTGGACTTTGCCAACCACATTTTTCGGTATAAGTTCTCAAGGAACTCATAATAACATACTTGAAGCACCAGAAATCACTAGAACATATAACTTCTCTTCAGTGCTACATGAGCAAGCAAGCAAGCGATGATGCCAATGCAGCAGCCAGCCTGAACATTTTTTATTCTTGGTCGAAGCAGCGGCCTCATCATTATTTCATTATGCACGAAAATTAGTTAAAATGAATGTACACAATTTGGATTTAAAATGGTCCACCCTACACCAACCTTTTAAGTCTCCTACTAAACTAATTACATCAACAAAATTAAAATTAACATACACAAAAAAAGGTGATAGTGGTTAGATAAAATGACAAAGGACGCAACCTTGCCTGCCTTCCTGCCTGCTTGCTGAA
>JAQSVH010000010.1:5742340-5753961 GCA_029448705.1 Adansonia digitata
ATAAGGCTTTTTTATTTTAAATTTTAAAGACTCGCGTAACTTTCAAACTACACAGTAAAATTGAGGATTCCAAAATCAAGATAATTTAATTAATCAACGATCCAAATGAATTATACATGGTTGGCCAAATTAATGTTGAACTTAACACCGACAAAATGTGTTACACATGGGTTACTATTAATCAAGTAACAAAATATGGTCGGTTTGTATTTTTAACATTCACTTAAGATTTCTGTTTTTTTTTTGGGGGGAGGGGGGGGGGGCGGCGGAGATGCCGAGATTTCATAATTTTGCCAATAGATAAAGGAGAATAAAAGGATTTATATAAGAAGAGGGTCCAACTATGAAAAGTTAAATTTTGTTAACACGTTAAACTATGAAGTCAAAAATTTTATGTTAAAAGTTGGGATAAAAAAATTAAAATAAAAATTTTTGCATATTAAAATAAAATATTTACTATCTTTTACTTAATAGAACACTCCAAAATAAAAGATGTTGAGGAGAAAGGGGGCCAAAGGCTTCTATTTGCCCCATTGCTTTGCCACTGCATGCATGGCCCACTAAAATTCTCTTACAATATCGGTGCTTTAAATTGTGATCATAAAAATATTTTCGATTATATTTTGTTTACGGTAATGTCATGTATAACAAATTTATTAAATCAATTACAATAAATATCAATAATAAAAAAATTAAAATAATAAGCCAACTACCGTAATATTATTTTGCGACTAATTTTTAAATTCTTACTGACATAAATCAATTCTAATTCTCCCTAGAAAAAACAAGTTATATACAAGATTAAAAGTTAAAGTTTGCGGGCTAAATATTACCTTTGAGATCTGTTATTTCGAAATGAAGAAAAGATTTAATTTTCAAACTGGGTTCAGCCAAAAATTGCCAATCATTTAGTAATTCAATATATATATATATATATATATATAGAGAGAGAGAGAGAGAGAGAGAGAGAGAAGAGTTTGAATCCATTTATGCTAGGGATAAATTCAAAATTTTATATGTGTAATAAATTTAATTATAGTGATAAATCTAATAATTGATTTATTAAAATATTAATCATATAAAAAATATAAAATATGTAAAACTAATTAAATTTTCATTTATATAAGTAGACCCTTCACTATGAATATATGAATTCAGTTAATGAAAAATTTTATAGTTAAGAGTGACTTCTTCTCAAACTTAAAATAGGAAGACATTACCTCTAACCGAATCCTATCCTATGCATAACCGTGTACCCAAATATGCTCCTAATAAATTGCTAGGTTCAAGTAAAAAAGAAACAATGAATTAAAATCAAAATTATTGAGCAACTATTGAAAAAATATATTTATTTTTAATTTTGATATTCAATTATTTAAATAAATATTTTAAATTAATTTTTAATGTTGATAAAGAAAATTTATTTTGAGATTTAATTATTAAAATTAATATTTTTAATTATTTCTTTGATTCAATGCTAATAATGATTTATTTAAAGTTTTAATTTGTTACCAGTAATGGTTTATATTTAAAATTTTAGTGTATAGTTTCTATCCATGATGATAATGATTTACATTTAAGGTTTAAATGTATAATTTTTTAGGATAATTATTTTTTACTTTAAATGAATAATTTTCCTTGATATTTCAATATTATATGTCAGAAAATTAATGACTTGATAGTTGTATTTATGCTTGGCTTACGTGTGATAAAAATAAGCTATTTCACCTAGGCATTCTTGTAAGCCAAGTTTACACAATGGGAATATAATATACTCAATAGTCGAAAGTTTGTTATATTAAAAAAATAGTTAAATATTTTTAATTTATTTAAAATTTAATGTTTATAATCTATATATATAAAATATGAAATATGATGATCAGGTTAAACAAATATTAATAATATAAAGAGTTACATAAATTTATAAATCTGATTTAGTTTTAGAGAAAAAAACAATTAATTAACTAGTAGAAAGAAGTCCACGATTTATTGTCATAATGCAGCGATACATAGAACTTGGTGGATAGCTACCAAATCTTCATTCGAGCACCCTTGGCATATTAAACACCCTTGGCATATTAAACAACATAATACGATAAGACCATACACCACTTCATTATTAGTTGGATGGTAGGCTAAGCTACCGTTTTAATGCCCATAAACAGAGGATTGCAGTCGAGGTTTGGGAGTGCTAAGCAAGCTCCTATCTTTCTGAATACTGAGCCCTACTCTCTCGCCCAAATCATTCAGAATCTCAGGAGGCGAGTCCCATTCGAAAGCATGGAGCAACGCAGCCAAGTAATAATGCACCATTCGGTGAGCCAGAGGCCATCCAACGCATGACCTTCTCCCTGTCCCAAAAGGCAAGAGGTTAAAGTCTTGACCCTTCACATCTACGCTTGACCCAATGAACCTCTCGGGCTTGAATTCTAAAGGATTTTCCCACACTTTGGGATCCCTTGCTATTCCCCAAATGTTGACATAAACAATGCAGTTCTTAGGAATATGATAGCCAGCTACCTCGCATGCCTCGTTTGTGCGACGAGGGATGATGAGTGGAACACCTGGATGCAGCCTGAAAACTTCTTTGACAGTTGCTTGAAGGTATGGGAGGTTTGGGATATCGCTCTCCACCACAAATCTGTTCTTCCCGACTACCTGGTCGAGTTCAAGTAGCAGTTTCTTGTGAACACTGGGTTTCCTTAGGATTTCTGTCATGCCCCATTCCACAGTGCTTGAGGTTGTCTCTGTTCCTGCAATAAACATTTCCTGCCAACGCAATATTA
This sequence comes from Adansonia digitata, assembly GCA_029448705.1. Lineage (NCBI taxonomy): Eukaryota > Viridiplantae > Streptophyta > Magnoliopsida > Malvales > Malvaceae > Adansonia > Adansonia digitata. The sequence continues at coordinate 5,745,127 of JAQSVH010000010.1, forward strand.
TTTAGAAGCAACCTCAAAATAACAATATAAAAATAATAGATCTGGAAATCTTCTATTCCAAAACAATAATGGTGAATGTTTCAAATTTCCGCATCGCAATACCATGCTCCTTTTTTTTTCTTTTTCAGAAGGATCAATTACATATATTATAATAGAGTTGTATGTAAATACTTACAGAAAGCATTCCTTTGATGATAGATCTTGAGAATCGTTCCAAGTCGTTTTCTTTGTCATTACTCGCATAACTCAAAAGAACTTCCAACATATCCCTTTTCTCATTGTTGGATGTCTCATCAAGTTGAGCTTTTCGCTTCTCTGCCAACCTCTCCTCAATCAGCTTCTCATAGAAAGCATCCAATTGCGCAAAGATCTTGCTAATTTTTCTCTTCAAGCCTTGTGGATCAAATGGTTTAACAATTGGAATGAGATCAGAAAAGTTTGGGGTACCAACCACCTTTATCATTTCCCAGAACCTCTCTTTCATTTTTTTCCCTTCAGGCTCCGAGTTGTCGAAAAGACTTTTGGAGCAGACAAAATTACTCACAAGGTTGGCTAATGCCGTAAAAGCTGATTCTGCTATATTCACCTGAGTGTTGGACTTTGAGAGCAGGTGCAAATACTTGAGCAAACCATGAACCTATTAATAGAAGTACAAGCAAACCAACAACTTAAGTGCTAAAACGTCGAAAATTAAGAAAAATATCTTTAGCATAAGAAAATTAAGTGATATCGAATTAACCTGTGACGTGCGAATTGGCTCGAACTGTTCAAAAGCCTTGGGAGAAAGTAGTTCAGTGATCAAGATCCTTCGAAGAGCCTTCCACCTGGGACCATAGGGCGAGAAAATGATGGAATGGGCATCATATGAGATGACTCGAATGGCTTCGGTTATGGTCCGACTAGAGAACATCCCTTCCTTCTCCTTCAAGACTTGGGCTGCCATTTCCGGTGACGATACCACTATGACTGGCTTTATGCCCATGTTTAGACTAAAAAGTGGACCATAGATCTTGGCTAGGTGAAAGAAATCCTCATGGAGATGATGCGAGAGATGTGGAAGGCTTCCCAGGATGGGCCAACCAGCAGGGCCTGGTGGTGCATTCTTCCAGTTTTTAGGGTGACGACCAAAGAGTATAGGGATTAGAAAATAGGAAGCAATGGACATTGTCACAGCCAGGATCATGGAGCCAAAGAGATAGGCATCAGTGCCTAAGATATAAGAATGCAACAAATCCATAATGGCAATATAGATCACTCCCATCTGGTTCTAACTATATATATATATACACACACACACACACACAGGCCATTGTGATTGTGAAATATATGGGAATATCACTTGTTTATACACGGTGAAAGATACAATACGCACTCATTTTAATTGTAAAGATTAAATATCGTCTCTCTAAGATTTATATCTGATATTTTTGGTGCATAAATTTATATACATACATGAATCTCATGCTTTCATATATAAATAGTAAAATTATTGGCATTTATTTTTAAAATTTTTAAAAATTTATAATTTCTTATTAATAATTTGATATTATATGATTAATATACATATATATAAATTTATATACAAAATACATCAAATACAAACCAATAATATCTATTATGAAGTTTAAGTGAAAGAAAAACTTATTCCATGTAACTATTTAAATTCTGACCAAAACAAAGCTGCTAAAGTGTTTTTTTTTTTTTCAATCTATGGTAATGAAACTAAAATAACATTATTTTCTAACTTACGTAACTGCTATTCTCTACAAACCAACATGAGTCCAAATTAAGTATAAGATAATTTTATCCTTCAAATAATAAAGCTTTATTGTCGGCACTCTTAAGAATCTTGTACTTTTCCTAAGAAGCTTGAAAAATCAATACATAATATACTTCTAGCTTCTATCTTGAATTAGGGCCATAATAGTCTTTTAAATGCTTACTTAATTAGCTATATATCTAATTAACACTAATTATTCATATGGTATAAACCTTATTTTCGAATTTCATAATTTATTTTATTTAAATGAAAGTTGTATTTTGTGGCTTTTAATTTTTTATAGATGTTATAACGCTTATTAGTTGTATTTCTTCATATTGCTAGATGCTATCTTGAATCAATAGCGGCAAAATAGTCTTTTAAATGTTTATTTTATTTACTAAATATCTAATTACCACCACTTATATGGTATAAACATTATTTTCTAATTTTCTAATTTATTTTACTTATATGGAAGTTACATTTTGTGGCTTTTTTCTATAAAAATTACAATGCTCATTAATTGGGAGTTATAAATAAATTATTGTTTATCATTAAAAGTGCTTCAACATGATTTTGAATGTAATGACTATTATTGGTTTAATTGTTTTTACTGTTACAATTTGTATTTTATATAAATGGCTCCATAGTTTGTAACTGTATTAGGTATTATATTTTTGCCTCTATCTTGAGCAGGCAAGAGCATAATAAATTTTAAATGCTTACTTTATTATCTAAATACTAATTAACACTAATTACTTATATGCTATAAACATTATTTTCTAATTTAATAATTTATTTTACTAAAATGGAATAAACATTGTTTTGTGGCTTTTAATTTTATAGACGTTTCAAAGCTCATTACTTATATTTCTTCTTATTGTTAGCTCCTATCTTGCATAAATATGGCCAAAATAGTCTTTTAAATGCTTATTTTATTATTTAAATATCTAATTAACACTAATAACTTATATGGTATAAACATTATTTCCAACTAATAATTTATTTTACTTATATATGGAAGTTACATTTTGTTGCTTTTAATTTTTATAGAGGCTACAAAACTTACTAATTGTATCTCCTTTTATTGTCTTTTATTTATGGAAGTTACAAAGCTTATTAATTGGGAGAGTTATATATATATATATATATGTTAGTGTTTACTATTAAAAGTGCTTTAACCTGATTTTGAATATATTGATTATTATTGGTTTAATTGTTTTTACCGTTACAAATTTGTATTTTATAAAAATGGCTTTATTAGTTTGTAACTATATTAGGCAGTATATTTTTAGCCCTATCTAGAGTAAATAAGGGCATAATATATTTTTTAATGCTTATTTCCTTATCTAGATATCTAATTAACACTAATTACTTATACAGTATAAACATTATTTTCCAATTTAATAATTTATTTTACTTATATGGAAGTTGTGGCGTGTAATTTTTATAGAAGTTACAAAGCTTATTAATTTTATTTCTTTTTGTTGTTTTTCATTTTATTGGGAGTTAATGTTTAATATTAAGAGTGTTTTTGAGCATAATTTTGAATATATTGATTATTATTTGTTTAATTGTTTTTACAGTTACAAATTTGTAGTTTATATAAATGACTCCATTAGTTTGTAATTGTTATAGGTTTGTAGAAATAAATTTACATTTTCTAAGATTTAGCAAATTATATATTATCTTTCGCTTTTTATTTATTTATTTTTAAGGATTTTGTTATAAAAAAGAATATAGTGTTTTTTCCTTCTCTTTTTCTCATTATCCTAAATGAACATTTAATTACATTACTTCTCTTGTCATTTGTTTTTACAGTGATTTCTTTTCTTTGTCCTAAGTGCATTCACCATGCTTCCTTTTGTTTCTCTTTTCAAACTACTTGAGTTTGACATTTTAAGCCTTAATAGTTAAGTATTTGACTCAAATTCAAATTTGAAATCATTTTACATTCTTATAAATTTTATTGGTTATAGATTAATTAGTAGTTAAGTTTATTTAATGGGTAAATGCTCTTAATAAGAAGGAAGTCTTAGTGAATAATTTGGTGATCAAGTAATTGTTGTATAGAGTAGGTGTTGACCATTAGAATTAAGAATGAGAGAGTTATTAACCCTGCGAGATCTTATAATGAGAAAATGGTTTGTAGGTTTCTTCTACTAGTTGTATGTTGGATGATTTGTAATTTTATTCGTGCAAAAGTTACAAGTTGATAGTGAGGTGGGTTTGTAGCTTTATCCATGCAAAAGTTACAAGTTTATTTAGCGGTATTGCTTATAACACTTTTTTAGGGTTAGTTGACGTTGTTCAAAAGGACTAAACCATGTAAAATTATGTGTGATCTTATTTTTTTTTCTATATTTAAGAGACAAGGATGCATTTATGGCATAATAAATGAATGACTATTTTTCATTGTATGCATGTTACCTACTTGCGTCGCCCAACCTTTAGTTGTGTTCATATTATATAGATTAGAAAAAATAATCACTTCACATTTGATATACTATTATTCCTTTAAATTTAGTACATGGAGGAACACTTGTAATTTTTAAGTTTTTTTCTTTACACTTTTAACATTTTTTGTAATTAAATGAGTGCATGTGGGGAATATCGACTTGAAAGATAAGATTTAGTGAAAGATCTTCTGAGATATTTTGGGTTTGTTTAAGATGTTACTTGATGAATGGAAGGCTTGCTAGAAAAATTTTAAGAGATGTTTTTCTTTTTGAATAAGTTAGTGGCCTTATAAATACCATAAGTCTCCATGGGATAAGGAATGCATTAACTCTGAATATTTAAAACTAACAGAATCTTAAACTTAATTCATTTGAAAATCTTTTTGAAATACAAAATTTTCAACTTTATATTTTCTTTGAATTATATTAAAATTTTTTTGGAAGATGACCAAATAGTTTATACTCTTTATTTTCCTTAAATATACATGTTCTTGAATGAATAATCTTTTGAAAAGTCAAGACCTTTTCAATGTCAAAATTTTCCAATTATTGAAAAGCCTTGAAGAATGATTGATCTCTTACCTTCGAGGATGATCCTTTCTTGCATTATTAGTAGGGATCAATCCCTTACCTTTACATGGTTGATCCCCTCGAAACAAAAGCAAAGCTATACTTTTTAAGATAGTAAATAATCAATCTCCCACAAGTAAGGATCAATCCTAAGGTGCTTAATGATAAAGTTTCTCATTTTGAACTGTAAAGGATCAATTCTCTTGAGCAAAGGATTATCCTTATAGCACATGACAGTTTTTAAAGTTGAGATTTTGGAATTTTCAATAGCTCTTTAATTCTTAATCCATTCTAGAAAGCATAATCCATACTCTAGCTATAGAAAAGAGCTCTTCAATATTTTTAAGAGCAAGAGAAACCAACCCAAAGATATCAAATATAAGCCCATCATATATATTATGAATGGATGGTGAAAGGAGAAACTTATTCTAACTTACTATTTAAATTTTGACCAAAACAACAGTTACTAAAGTTATTGAGCTTTTTTGTCAAATTTATGGTAATGCAACTAAAATGAACATTATTGTTTTTGACCTATGTAATTGCTATTCTCAACAAACCAACATAAGCCCAAATTAAATATAAAATGGTGTTATCCTCTAAAAAATAAAGACTTATTGTCATCATTCTAAGAATCTTACTTGTATTATCTTTAAGAAGCTGGAAAATATATATTAAAGGGTTCAAAGACAAGGATGCATTTATGGCCTAGTAAATGCATGACTAATTTTCATTATATAGATGCTACTGACTTACATCGTCCAACTTTTTATCTGTGTTCATATTATATAGATTAAAAAAAAAAAGAAAAAGTGTTGTCGGAGTTACCATGCAAGTGCATGTATAATTGAAAAGTAATATAATGAAGAGTTGACTATTTTCCTATAAGAAATTATACTAAATTTGCTAACAAATAAAATTAAAACAACCTAATCTTATACAAACAAATGATTAAAATTTATAAAATATAAAAAAATCAAAACAATTATGAATATAAAAAACCTAAGATTACAATTTTCCTTATTATTTCATTTGAATTTTTCTAACTCTCTTAACTTGACTAATGACAATGAGTTATTACCTAAAGTTCTAATTTATTTATAAGTATCTTCTTATGGTCTTATAAAGATATCTCTCTTAACTAATTCATCCTTATGCAAATTGAAATGAAAAAAAACTCATAAAGCTTAGATTTTAAATTGCTTACACATGACATGCTTGTATATGTTAGTTAATGTGCCCTAAAGCCAATGAAATTGTACTTAGGGGTATACAATCAGTAATTCAAACCCATCTCTACATTGTCGTGATGCAAGCTTTTCCTTTATGCTTATGGCACGACTAACAATCATGAAACCATTTATTAAATGAAGCCTACGAAACATATAAGGCCTTGCAAAGGAATTATAAAGAGTTATAATTATAAGATCTTTATGCATGAAAGCCATGTTCCTAAAATAGTTCCTAGTCATCATATTAGTAAGACAAGCATTGGCAAGGTTTAAATTCTAGTACATGCAATGTCTTTTCACTTATGAAAAAAGTGATCGATCTTATAAGGTATAAGAGATATTTATAATGGCATATGGGTGCTTGATTCATGGAAACAAGTTTTGAACATGGCTCGTGTGAGAACTCCATTTGATATTAGTAACTCAAATGTCTATAAAAATGTTTTCACATACTAGTCATATAACTAATCCTCAGACTTGTGATACCATGTAATCTTGTATAAGGAGTGTCATTCTTTGATTTCATTTAAACAAGTCCATAAGGAAGGATACCTAAAGTAAGGTGATTTTGGATATGGCATGAACTATACAAAGATGGATTAGTGATACAAAGAAGATTCACCACTCTTATTGACATCAAAGATATATCTTATTTGTTCTTGTCTATGGTTAATGAGATTAAAGTCTTTAGCTAAAGCATGATAAATTTAGGAGAAATTGTTTCTCTAAATTCACAATGTTAACCTTAAGTTGCAATTGAAGCACAAGTAGACATTTTACTGTACTCATGTACAATCTTGCATATTTGGTAAAAAAAACTGAATTACACTAATATGCTAGTCACAGAAAGGTTTTAATGAAGTCACTTTAACTTTTTAATATTTGGGTGGTCATGATTGGTTGCTAGATCTTGCTCTTGATCTATGAGCATGGTTAATGAGAATTGTTAGCTGTATTAACTTTGAATTGATCTCAGTTTTGATATAACAAAAACTTAAGCTTAATTAGCTTGTACGTAAATGTTTTGAACTTATTATTTTTCCTTGAATTAATTTGAAAATACTTAGAAAAATATTAAAATGTTTTTAACTCCTTAGTTTTCTAAAAAAAAATGATATTCTTAAGGCATATTTATGTATAAAGTTAAAATCTTTTTAAAGCTAAGGAAAACAATTTTTAAGGTTTCTCAAAGAAAAGTATTCATATAATTATTGCATGTATAGATACATGTTCTTGGCAGTAACTAAAGTTCTTTAAAAGCCCAAAAATATTGATACGCTATGAAAATTACATACATCCCTTTAATACATCGATGCTAGCTTTCCAACAGTCAAATTTTAAGGGCTTTAAAAACAATGTACCGATACACTTGGTAAATGTATCGATACCTTAGCATGAGAAAGACTAGAAGGCTTGTTTATAAAGCATCCAATGGCTCCAAACCATCCCAATCAATTACCAACGACTGTAATTTATCTCAAGGCTATAAGTAGGCATCACCAACACTCTAATAGTAAGAGACATGAAGAGAAAAAGATAAAAGTCATGTTTTACAACTCTTTCATGCTTCAAGTAGTTTAACTTGTATAAGATTAATTTATCCTATCTTTCATTACATTCTTTTATAATTCTATCACTAGAATTCTTCATATTTGCACCCAAACATTGTAAATTAGGGGTTTTCTTTGTTTACACTTTTTATTTTTGTAAAAAGAAAGGGGTTTTGCTTAGCCTTTAAAAGTAGTGAGAGTTCTATCTTAGCCATAAAAGATAAAGGTGAGAGATTGTTATCTTAGCCTTAAAAGATAGAGTTTTAAAGGTTAATCCTTAGTCTTGATATCAATTTAAGATAGTGAATTAGAATTCATCGGTAAGTAGGGTCAAAGGAGAGGATGTAGGCATCAAGGGTGAACCTTTTTAAATCAATTTTATTTGTTTTTCTTTAGCTACACTTACTTATTTTATTATTCATTATCTTGCCCTTTAAAGTTCTTTATTTGAATTTCTTAATTTGCCTATTGAAAGTTTTAATTTGTAAAAGAATTTGACAAATCAATTCACCTCTTCTTGATTTTATTCACCATAAGGTCTAACAATCGGTATCAAAGCCTTGTTCTTTATTTTGTATGTTTAACCACCTTAAACAAAGATCTTAGCAAAAAACCAAGGAAAATGTAAAGTGGTGATTTTACGGTTATGGGGCAAAAGGGACACTTAATTATTAGGCTTTCTCTCTTCCATGTTAAATATTATATTTGTTGAAAAATGGATGAGGCTACTTATCCAAGCCAATTATTATCAAGTTTAGAGGATAATCATGAAAAGTTCACTCATCCTAATAAAGATGGTTAGAGATGAAATAGTCCCTAAAAAGGAAAATGAATATGATAAGAGAGATACCAAGATATATTAACTGAATGACAAGGCCATGCACACTCTCTTTTATGCATTAGGGCCAAATGAGTAAAATAGAATATCTCTATAGGATAGTACCAAACAAATATAGGACAAGTTGTCAATTAAACCTGAAGAGATAAATCAAGTTAAGGAACCAAGATTACAATGCTTACCCTTAATTATGAATCATTCAAGATAAAGCCTGATGAAAACATCAAAGAAATTCCAATTGGTTTATAGATGTTATTAATGGCATAAGGTGGCTTAGAAAGATTTATCCAAATAAAGAGATGGTTAAGAAATTTTTGAATAGCTTTCCAAAGTCTTAGGAAGCTAAAGTGACTATAATTAAGAAATTAAAAAGCCTCAATTAATTTGCTTCAAATAAGCTCATGGGCTTCCTTCTCATATAAGAGAT
>JAQSVH010000010.1:5779441-5801958 GCA_029448705.1 Adansonia digitata
TAAACTATCTTAACTCTTTTTAATTTGAAGCTTAAATTATAACTAATATTGCTTATGTGTTGTTTGAATATATGTTTTATTTGTGGGTAATATTGATCCATTTATATGCTAGTTGAATAAATTATCACTTTAAACTATTTTAATCGAACAAACTGACTGAACCGACCAAAATTTGATTAGTTCGATTATATTCATAAAAGTCAGTTGGTTCAGTTAGTTCTTTCAACAAATTCGATTAACTCGATTTTTGATTTTTTTAATTAAACCGACAGAATCGACCGACTGCTTAATTTTAGAGATAAAATATAAATGACACTCTACCATTTAAGGGAATTTAAATTTTTTGAAGGCCAAGGCCCAGAGACTCGGGGGTGGCAAATTTTCAATTTTTTTTTTTTGGTATTGAAGTCATTAATTTTCTTTTAGTTTTTTCAAACTAATTAATTTTGCTTCTTCGATAAATCTTTGATTTTACTTTAGACATTTTCTTTTTTATAATATCTCTCTTTTTGTATATTATTTTTTATTATATTTATTGTCTCTTTTATATCTATTTTTGTTTACTCTATATAATATTTTTACAAACTTTTTCTAATGTAAAAATTTTGATTTCGTCCCTATTAATTTGACCTTTCCATACAAAATTTTTGATTCTATCCCTACAATGACCTCGCAAGCCCCTTTAAAGAGTCCCTTTGGATTCAATGGTTGGTTTATGTTCAAATCTCTCTATTTTCAAATCTTAAAATGTTAAAATACAAAAAGCAATTTTGGTAATAATAATTTTTGCTTAACGTAATATTTTTAAAATAATTCTTTGTTAAACGTATAAAATAAAAAAACTCTGTGAGACCAAACTGACCTTTATTAGCTAAGACATACTATAAAAGGCTTTCTCATCCCTTTTCAATTCTGCCTTCCTTCCCTTAATTTCCCAATTTTTATTTATCACGCACCATTGACTGATTGGATGCGGCAATAAAAAAAAAATCAAAGTAAAATTGTTGTCGGAGGCGTCTCAGCCCTCTCCTTTTTTCCCATCTTCCTCCATATTTTTTTTTCTCTTCAGGTATTTGATTTAATGAATTCTATTCATTTATTTATCTTTTACTTTCTGAACTTAGAGTATTTAAAGTATTTTTGTATTGATTTCCCTTCTGGATCTCTGGGTTGGAAGAGTTTGAAGCTTAGGTTGGAGATTCTAAGCATGTTATCGGGTTGCGTTTTGGGATTTTTTGGTTTGTTTGATTTGTTTTTCTAACTGCTAAGAAGGCTACTGTTACGCTTCTAGGTATGAAATAATATATGTCGTTGATTATCGAACTGGGTTTAAGGTGATGGAACTAAAGAGTTGCCGGAAAAAAAAAAAACAATCCAGTATGGGAATAAATTTTTGGAGCTAAATCTAAAATTAGGAACCTAGATGGAAGGAACTAAATCTTTTGGAATTTTAAATTATCTTGAGTTAGTAATGAGTTTGGTTGTTGGCTCTTGATTGTGGTTAGTTCTCATGTAGGAGGCTCCTTTCCCTGAAATATTTAGGTTTGGGTGTGGCAGCAGGGCAAGTGATTTGTTTCCTATAGAATAAAAGAGAATGTTGCTTAGCTTTTTACCTTTTTGATTAAGACTAGAGCTTGAGTTTGCAGGCAAGATTGGAGATATGGTGTGAGCCTATGAAGTCTATGATTAAATGTTGAATCAGTTTATCAGAGTATAAGATGCTGATATGTAATCTAAGAAGTTTCCTTGCTATTAGATTTTAATATTTCAGCAGCCATAAATAAATATATAGATACCAACAGAGGCAGAAATGTGGAAAAAGTTCCATAACTATATTTTCAGTTACCCTTGATTAGGAGAGTATTTGTTGTACTTGTGTCATTATCAGTAAGGGAGGAAGGTTTGAGAGAATAAATTTATACAACGATATTAAGGTCTATTTCTGGAGTGTGGTTCACATATATATGTATTTGTTTCTTTGAGGAAGGAGAATTATCCATTCATATGAGGTTGCTAGCAATTTACTTGTCCACAGAATGAATGCATTCATTCTATGTATGATAGATAATATGGTTGCCAACGTTGTTGGAGGATACCCACACCATTAAAAAAGGTTGTTGGGAAATTGCTACCTTTTCGCATTTGATAATTAGGCCATTAGAAGTTTGTATAGCTGTATTGAGGCCCATTTCTAAAATCTGATGCTAGTACCTCGCTAATATTTATTGTTCCTTTGATGATGTTATTGCTTTCTAAGCTCAGGCAGCCAAATGTTAGACTTAAGGCGGAATTTTCTTTGTTAATCCATCTTGACTTTTCATGATACTTAAATCATTATTTGTAGGGTTATGAATGACGCAATTATCTTCAAGGTGGGGAAGGGGGGGTGGGCGACATCATTGATCTCACTTATTTGACTATATGTTTCATTGTACACCATATAATAGTGTAAGACTTACAAGAGTTTGCTGAGGTGCAGTAATGTTTAGAGGTTTTAAGTCTTAAGGGATATAAGGCATTTTAGAGAACCAAATTCTTATTGTTCAAAAGGGGAAAGTAAGTTGTTTAAATTGCTAAATCTATTTAGGAACAACATATTTTTCTCTAGGAGGTCAATCTTTGCTTTTGTCATGTATTTTTTGCATAAACCTATCAGTAGTTTCTTTTCTGTGAAAAGTCTTCTCCTGATGCTTATTAGTAATGTTGATTTTGGTAAATGGAACTCCTTATTCTAGTTTCTGGCAGATCTGTAAAGACTTTAACTTGGTTGCATATTTTATAGACTTAGTCTGCTGTCTGGCATGTCTGTATTCTTTGAGATATTGTTTTTTTCCCCCTTTTTGGCGTCTTTCTTCTTTAGTGATATTCTGTGATCCTATATTGACTTGACATGCATTTTATCCATATTTTAGGTACTATTGTTTTGAAATTATTCAGTCAACGGTTTCAATGGTCTCTATTGTGGGTTATCTTGACAATGTTTATGGTAACCTAAGTTCGAGTGGACACTAAAGTTAAGCATAGTGTATGCTGAGTGGATCTGAATTTTCTCCTTAAGGTAATGGATTCTAGCATCGGAAATAGTGACACGATTTTGGCGCCACAGCCGGATTTGGAATTTGAATCACATGAAGCTGCTTATGCATATTACAAAGACTATGCCAAGTCTGTGGGCTTTGGCACTGCTAAATTGAGCAGTCGCCGTTCCAGGGTGTCCAAGGAATTTATTGATGCTAAATTTACATGCATAAGATATGGAAATAAGCAACAGTCTGATGATGCCATTAACCCTCGGCCTTCTCCAAAAATCGGTTGTAAAGCAAGCATGCATGTGAAGAGAAGGCAGGATGGTAAGTGGTATGTTCATAGTTTCATAAAAGAGCATAATCATGAACTTTTGCCAGCCCAAGCACATTTTTTTCGAAGCCACAGAAATGCTGATCCACATAAGACTGATGTTGGAAGGAGGCGGAAGAATCTTGCTGCAGTTTCTAAACTATTTAGTGCCTATCAAAATATTGACTTTTTAGAAGGTTATATGAGAAACCAGCATGATAAGGGGCGGAGTTTGGTTTTAGAAGAGGGAGATGCTCAAGTACTTCTTGAACTTTTAATGCATATGCAGGAAGAAAACCCAAAATTTTTCTATGCAGTTGATCTGAATGAAGAGCATCGGTTGAGAAATGTATTTTGGGTTGATACCAAAGGCATGGAAGATTTCAGTAACTTTGGTGATGTTGTGTCTTTTGACACTACATATTTCACAAACAAGTATAAAATACCTTTGGTACTTTTTATTGGAGTCAACCATCATATTCAACCCTCATTACTTGGTTGTGCATTGATTGTGGATGAAACATTTTATACTTTTCTTTGGCTGATGCAAACATGGTTTATAGCAATGGGGGAACGGGCTCCACAAGTGATGCTTACTGATCAAAACAATGCCTTAAAAGCAGCTGTGGCAGCTGTGTTTCCTAATACACGTCATTGTTTCTGTTTATGGCATGTGTTGGAAAAACTTCCCAGGCAGCTTGAATATCTGAGCCTGTGGCACGATAGTCTAATGCTAAAACTTGATAAATGTATTTACCGGTCTTGGACTGAGGACCAATTTGAAAAGAGGTGGAGGAAGATGGTTGACAAATTTCATCTTGGAGAGATGCAGTGGGTTAAGTCTTTGTATGAAGATCGCAAACAGTGGGTTCCTGTCTTTATGAGGGGTGTATCTTTTGCTGGATTATCTACAGCTTTGCGCTCAGACAGTTTGAGTTCTTCATTCGACAAATATGTGAATGGAGAAACATCATTGAGGGACTTTATAGAACAGTATAGAGTAATTCTTGAGGACAGGTATGAAGAGGAAGCCAAAGCTGATTTTCATGCATGGCATGAGACTCCTGAGTTAAAGTCTCCTTCACCCTTTGAAAAGCAAATATCACTTGTATATACACATGAAGTTTTCAAGAAATTCCAAGTCGAGGTTTTGGGAGCTGCTGCTTGTCATCTTAAAAAGGAAAATGAGGATCAGGAGTCCACGACGTATGTTGTTAAGGACTTTGAAGATAGTCAAAATTATATGGTTGAATGGAATGCATCTAGATCAGATATATATTGCTCATGCTGCTCTTTTGAATACAAGGGGTACCTTTGTAGACATGCTATTGTTGTGCTCCAAATGTCAGGTGTGTTCAACATCCCATCGAAATATATTTTGCAACGGTGGACTAATGCTGCCTTGAGCAAGCGTCCAATCAGTCAGAAATTGGAGGAGGTCCAATCTAAGGTCCGTCGGTACAGTGATTTATGTAGACGTGCCATAATATTAAGTGAAGAAGGTTCACTTTCTCAAGAGAGCTATAATCTTGCTCTATCTGCTATAAAAGAAGCTCTGAAGCAATGTGTAAGTGTTAATAATTCGGTTGAGAATGAGGTCAGAGCTAATACATCAGTGATTCATGCTGATTCTAGTGTTGAAGGACTCAATCAATGTGTAAATGCTTCTCAAGAAAAAGGTCCAGACCCTAGAATGACGAATACAACCAAGACTTATCAAAGTGTTGAGGCTGCATTGGAGAGGCAAATTAATGAGAATAATGTAACTAGGAAAGGAAAGGTTGGTCGGCAATCTATTTATATGCATGATCTCATATTCAAACATTTTTATTTATAAAGGGAAAGCAAAACTAAATCACCAAATTTGCTTCTGTAAACAGCAGGTATCTGTTGCTGCAGCTGCCACTGTTGGGTCACAAGATGGCTTTCACCAAATGGTTTGTTGTACTTTTATCTCTCTCTCTCTCTCTCTCTCTCTTCAATATTAATTTTTTTTTTGGGTATTCCAATGCCATGAAATGCTACTACATGTGTTTCAGAAAATTTCAAATTCATATATTTGGCATTTTCTGAAAATTATTTGAGTGCACTTAGTAGTTAGTTCTCATGATTTTGATGCTTTAGAAGAGTATCTGAACCATGGAATATGCAACAAATTGTGTTTAATTGTGTACCTCACATGCTAATATGAGATTGGATCAGAACCTGGATTAGGGTAATTCTAGTCCTTAAATTTCAGGGGGGAAAAAAAAAAGGGAAGGGGATTTGTTCTGGTAAACTTTGTTAAGATGGATTTGATTCAAGATGCCCACTGAAGGTTTCTTTATGGGCTTGTGGTTGCTATATATGTATCTTGCAGATTTGATAAAGCAGAAATTTTGGTCGAAAGCAGGATTGGAAAATACCATTTTGGTGGAATTTGAACTATAACCATTTCTAGTTTTACTCAGCCTGAGATTTACAATTTCTTATATATATATATATATATATATTTTCACTAGAGATTTTCAGACTTTTCAGTCACCCAACTTAATATAGGTTGTTAGCATGTGTTGATTTCATTTGATATGAATTGTATCTGGCTGCAATATACGTTTAAGAGCACTTGGTTGTACCCATCAAAATCATTATCACGATCATCTATGCTTCACTCAAGTTTAAGTTTTTCCAAATGAGTGTCAATCAATCTGTGTTAGCCCCAAGAATACGATGTTATTGCTAGTTGTATGCAGTTTTATAACCTTGATCTTTGTATGCTTGTTGCAGCAGCTATCAGACATCAGGCCTCCACCTTTACATAATGTGATGCCAACGCAATTGCATAATATGGTGCCAACTATGTTTACAAATGTTGCATCAACACATTTTCATAACGTGGCCGCTACACATTTGCATGACAACCGGCTCCATCGGTAACTTATACGTTTACCTTCATTTTGTAAAGATCGTGTAAAGCTATTAGGTTGCAGGAACTGCAGTTTATCATTTTGTAATTGCCTTGACTTCACTACAAGGTTTGATACAGCTGACAAATTTCTCATGTGTCTGCCTCTGCCGATGAGCCTTTTACACATGTATGTTAGCTTCGCTAATTTGATTCCTCCCTCTCTCTTGTCTCTCATATATTAACTTAGTTTGTGATGTGCAAGTGTCGTGTTATGCCAATCATCATTCAGATTTTTTGCTAGTGTAAACAATTTATTGTGTTTTGGAGAATTGCCTGCCAGACAGCTGCATTCTTCTTCTTCTTTTCTTTTCTTTTTTTTTTTAATTTTTTTTATAATTTGTATTTGCATGTCACTTGCTTACCGGTATTCTTTTTCTTTGGCTGTTTACACTGGTGACTGACATAGATTGTTGCAGCATCGCCTTCCTTACCTAGACCTAAGGATGGGTGTCTGATATGGTTTTGAGTGTAGCACGGATATTCTCAATTTTTTCTTAATTTTTTTCGTAAATTTAGAGAATTATATTTAGTGGGGGTGAGGTGTAGAGGGACGGTTTTAATAAATGCTATCGTCACACCTGTTTCATCTTTTGAAATTATTATTTTACTTTTAAAATATTTTTATATGTTTTTTAAAAATATTTTTATTGTACACGTTAGATATACACTCAAAATTTTTATATGTAGTAATATTTTATATATGATAAAGAATTATATTATGTTAAAATTACATTCGAGAATAATTATAATAAATTTTTATAAATGTTAAATTAAAAATATTTAGTAAGGAAATGGCGTGGAGCAATGTGAAGTAATTATGGATGTTACCTATGGATGTTAGATGTTTTCAACTTCAAGAAAAGAATGGGATGAAAATAAATAAGCTAATTTTCGCTCCGGTTTCACTCGGCTCTACTATCATCGCTACATAAAGTCTGAGCACGTGGTAGGGAATACCTGCTTGTGTTCCATGTATTGCTTCAATATCGAGGCGGTTTCATATTCAATGTTTCTTTTTCTTAAATAAGCCTTACATTTTTATTATATTAAAGTAAGTCATGCTTTTTTTATTTATATGTAAATAAGTTTTTATCTAAAATGAAACATTGATTTATGTTAAAGATTTATTTAATTATAAATTAAACATTAAGGCATTTGATTAATGGAAAAAAAATTAAGTGTTGTAAAATAAAGTAGTAAATTTTTAGCAATGAATTTATAAGCATTGAATTTGTGTTATAAAAACTATTTAGTATATTACACTGAATATTATTTATATTGTTAGATACCTATAAAAGTTGAATTATAAAAATTATTAATTTCTAAATTTTTAATTTTATTGACATACATTTTATATTATTTTAGATAGCTCTTAATAAAAATTAATAGGCGGTTTAAATATTTTATCTTTTGTAATTAGAAAACCGAAACAATTTAATTTAGATATAATTTTTTTAAAAAAAAATTGACTTAATATATTGAATATCAAATAAGAAGAAGGTTTCATCTTATCAGATTCAACACATTTTTCTTGAAAACTTTATATTAAGTAACATTTAGTGAGTTATCAGGAATATTAAAGAAAAAATTAAAGCATTGAAAATTTTAAATGATTTATTTTGATATTTAAATGGAAATTAAAAATTAAAAATTTATTTAGATAAAATAAAATAGAGTATGATATGAATTTAATGATGAATTTCATAGGTCTTTTTAAAGTCTGGGGAAGTCGTCATTGCCTGCTTGGAGCAAGGAAAAAGGTTAGCCGGAAAGCCCTTAATTTTCATATTTTCTGATGTAAAATAAAAATTGCATGGAATGAGCTATATTTTCCAATTTTTTTTGGGGGGGGTTAATGTCCTATGGATATTAATCTAAATAAAAAGCCTACGTATGTAGTGAAATTAACAGTGTCCCTAAAAGAGTAATGAGCTTTAATGGGTTTTTTTTTTTTTTGGGGGGGTCCTTTTCAATTATATGCGATTTATAATTTTTTAAAGAGAAAAAGGGAGAGAAGAGAAAATGAAAAAGATGGCAAGGGTTCTGAGGAAACAAATAAGCAAAAAAAAAAAAAAAAAATTGAAAGGTTGACAAGAAAAAACAAAGTAAAACAAAGAAAAATTATTAAACATGCACATTTAATCAAAGAATTCGTTTTTTTTTTTAAAGAAAAATCAGCAAAAACATTTGATTTTTTTTCAAATAAAAAATAAAAGAAAAATTAAGGAAGAAGATTTTGTTTATTAAAAGGAAAAAGGTTACAATCATAATTAAGCTTTTTTTATTTTTAAATTACAACTACATAG
Source organism: Adansonia digitata (assembly GCA_029448705.1). Classification (NCBI taxonomy): domain Eukaryota; kingdom Viridiplantae; phylum Streptophyta; class Magnoliopsida; order Malvales; family Malvaceae; genus Adansonia; species Adansonia digitata. Next base: position 5,788,031 of record JAQSVH010000010.1, read on the forward strand.
AAAGTTATAATAATAATCAAGAAAAATTACTAGATCACTGACAATCAAATATACTGTTCAAAATATAACTAGACAAATCTAACATAAAATTTGATAAAATCTCACACAGACCTTGAAGTTCTAAAATCTCCTCTTTACCTTTGTATAACAAAATAAAATAATAGAAACTTTTAAAAAATATCAAATAGAAGAAATTTTATGAACCAACTCGAAAATTTTATTTTATTTTTTTTAAAAAATTGAACATGTTTTGAATCCTTCGGGAGTTTAATTTTTGGAAAAATGGTTTTGGATCTCACTTTTTTTTTTTTTCCGTGTATTCTTATTTTTTTCTTTTTTTTTTTTTAAGTTAAACTTGAATAAAAATTTTTAAATTTTTTTGTAAAAGAAAGACAGAGAAAAACGAACGAACAAAGAAGAATAAAAATAAAATAATAAAAAAAGTAACAAAGTTCTTCACCATGATATTTTCTCTTTTATATTAGTTTTACCATATTTATTTATTTATTCTTAAATGTTTTCTTTAGAAAAATCATAATAAAAATATAATTTGTTCAAAAATCATAAAATATAGAAATTATAAAATTGTTGTTCAGATAAAATATCATAATTGGTCAAAAATAAATTTTATTTAATGAAATTACACTAAAGATAGAGACAAAAAGAGTTAGCTTTATGTAATTAATTGTTAATTTGTATTATTATTTTATTTAATTTTTATACAATTTTTAAAATGATTGTTATGTTTAGATTTTCTTTTTGTATTTTTTTTTCTTTCCATGTTCTTTGTCAATCATTTATTTTTGGGATAAAACTTTTTTCTTTCTTTCGAACACCTAAAACTCTTAATTTTTTTTATATTTATTTATTTTTTTTACCTTTTGACATTTAAAACGTCGAAAACTACTTTGAAAAATAATTTGTCTTTTTTTAATATTTCATACACTGAAATTAAAGTGTTTATTGAAAGGGAGGGGTGTTATTAGTTAATTGCATAAGTATTTTTTTTTTCAGAAGAAAAGAAATGGTAATTTATGTCATATTGAGTTTAGTGCTATAAGTTAAGTGAGTAGAGATATATTAATCTTTTTTTTAAAAAATAGGGATGAAGAGAGGATGATTGAAATCGAACACAAACTTATATATCAATTTAAACATACTTCTAATTATTAGGTCAAGAAGTGTTAATGATATAATATTCATTTTGTTTGAAAATCTGGTTTGAATTCCCTAAAGTTCAAGTAGCAATTTTGACTATTTTTTTCTCATTTCCAAAACTATACATGAAAGTGATAAGTTACTTTTCATACTTTCTTTCTAGTTTAAATTTTAAATTTTAAATTTTAAATTTTAAATATATAAAATGTGAACGTGTCAAAATCTAATATTAGATAAATATTTGTGATTATGAAAATCCGATTTTAATTGTTAAATAAATAAAAAATTGTCATTTAAAATATAAAGAATTAATATAAAATGAGTTATTTTAGATATTTATTAAAAAACATGTTTTCTATAACTTAATATTCTTATGTTCAAATAAAAATTAATATTTACAAAATTACCAAAAATATCAAGGAATGAAGTGCGACATATTCTAGTTATTTCATAAACCCCCAACAATTTGTGAACTGTCTCAATTTTTTTTTTTTTTAAATCTTATTGGCTCTTCTAAGGTCAGTCCATGGATTGGGCAACCTATAAGTTGGTCTAGGCTTTAAAACACGATTTTTTAGATGTAGTTCCGGCTCAAGGTATTATTATATTAGTAAAATTTATTTTTAATTTAATTTTGATTTAAAATTTAAAATAATAATGTATAAAACGTTGTTTTTAATATTTTAGAAATAAATTTAATTTAAATGATATTAATGGGCTGGTGGAGCCCATATTTGAATTTAGCTTTAGAGATGTCAATTGTGTGCAGCCTAGTTTGATGGCCCATAAACACTTCCAGCCTTCTTAAAAGTGATGGATTTAGCCTTTAATATCTATTTGCAATTGACTGATATCTATTAATGAAATGGATTCTAACACAGTGAGTAGAGGGATTCAGGAAAGGTCTTTGATAAGTGGGCTTAGCAACAGGACTGATATAGTTATTGTTTTAAATAGATATGTGGAATTTAGAATTCCGTTGGTTGAGTTTGTTGTATATAAAAGTTTTATTTTACTATTGGTGTATATGATTGTTGAGGTATTTTTGGGTCTAACAGATTGGATTGGACAAAGGTTTGAAGATGCTTCCCGTCATATCATTCAAAGGGAGTGCTGAAGTTAGAGTTTTAGAACACGTTTTGATATTTAAGTCGGTCGATATTTGAGAGAAAAGTAAGAGGTAAAAAGGAAATAGGCAAAAAGTCCGTGTTCTTAAGATGTGAGCCTTACCTTATACCTTATGTCATGGGTGAGGGTGGCGTTATACCTGCTAGCTGTCATAATTTATCATCCTCGGCCGGGTTCAATCCAGATTGGATTGGACAAAGGTTTGAAGATGCTTCCCGTCATATCATTCAAAGGGAGTGCTGAAGTTAGAGTTTTAGAACACGTTTTGATATTTAAGTCGGTCGATATTTGAGAGAAAAGTAAGAGGTAAAAAGGAAATAGGCAAAAAGTCCGTGTTCTTAAGATGTGAGCCTTACCTTATACCTTATGTCATGGGTGAGGGTGGCGTTATACCTGCTAGCTGTCATAATTTATCATCCTCGGCCGGGTTCAATCCAGATTGGATAGGTCTCAACCAACTTTTACAGTTAGTTGGTTTCTTCTCGCCTTTGGGTGTGATGGACTTAACTTTATATTGGGCCTTATACCTTGGAGATGTTAGATTCTAGAGATATTAGACATAACAATTGCCACGAACTTGAGGGTTTTTAAAGTGATTGTTTTCAGGTCTAAACTAAGTAATAGATAAAAGTTTTATGTGGTCACCGTCCAGCGCTGATGTGCTGCCATGTTGATTTCATGTGTTGTCAAATTTTGTTGTCCAATTTGGCATAAATGCTTATTATGGTGGCCTTGAAGCGATTACGTAGATTGATGATTTGACTTTATCAAACATGTGGCAAGTTTTTGGAGTTTTATAGTTGAACAGTCGTTAATCCTTTCTGATCAACTTTACATGAATATATGATTATCAAACTCTTATTTGATTTCATTAATCAGATTTTTAATTTCTTTTTCTTCTTCATCTACTTTCCGCACCTTCTTATTGAATTTTGAATTTCAAATTTCAATGGCATGAAAACGCACGTTAGGTTGAGTGCGTGATGGACACTCATTGTAGGTTGTCACTTTTTGGGACTCGTGGGTAATATTTTCTTGCCACATGGCCATGGGTTGGCAAGAAGGTTTCGCGCTTATTTTGGCGACTAGCCGACTATCCATTTCATTCATCTGGGGTTAGTAATATGGTAAGTATTTGATATCGTTTTTTTCCCTCTTTAATTCTTAAAAAATTAATCGGCCCAACCTTGATTTCACCTTCTGAATAGTGTCATATAAGCTTCTTTTTGGGCAGACTAATTGTTCCTTTGTTTCCTTCATGTCTTTCGCATTTTTTGCTTCAGGTCTTTCCTCTTAAATGTTGTTGTTCTTTTGTACAGTTTCATTAGTATCTCACTACCATGCTCGTTGATACTGTATTTATTTTTCTCCGTTTAAGCTTCCATCTTTTCTAGGTAAGTGTTTGGTTCTTTTTCTCTTGCGTTTTTTGGGATATTTTGAGTGTTGTATGGGTTTGAAGAAAATGGAAAGGCATGCAAGAAAGGTTTTCGACTGCGATTTATTGGTTATGACCCCTGAGGACGACTTACTAGATATGAAGGAAACTATTTAGATATAATAGAGGCCATGGCAAACGGTAACCCTTTAGGATTGAAACAGTGAGGAAGCAATTCATCGAGTCGAGAGTGATTGGGTGTTGATAATGGAGTAGATAATGATGGAGATGAAGTTAATAATGTTGAGCCTGCTGTTGCAACAAAAGGTACTAGTAAGGTTGAGGTTGTCAAGCTTACGGAGGTTGTCGAACTGCAGGTGTAGCAGAGGGTGCTGTTGCATTAGTCATGTTTTCTTAACTGGTTGGGGAAGCCTAATGTCAACCCACTTCTGTTCATCCTTATTATCTAACGTTAATTAATTTTCTTATCAATTGTATGGGTAGTAGGTGGCATTGACGTACTGTAGTCTGGTTCGATTTGAGAAAACTAATAGGTTAGAGTCACGAACGTCCCCATTAGGCAATGTAGCATTATTGCCATTTTGGTATTTTTCATAGGTGTCTACAACAGATGACATTATATGCCGAAGTTTGGTTAACACAACCACGTAGTGCACATGGTCGTAATAGCATGTTCACTATCTTCTAATGTAAATAGCAGTGTAATGGATCATTCAAAATGAATTAACAGGTTGGTAAGATCGTAGAATGGTGTTAATGGCTTAAAGGCTAGCCTTAGTAAATCTCATGCGCAAGAAAGCATCAATCGGATCAATTCCATAACATTACCATCGTTAGTTAGTATCATGTTTACCTAATAACTGCCAATGGTTGCCGAGATAACGATTGGGTCATTGTCTTTGTCTACGATGGCATCTGTGTCTTCCTCAATAAAAGCTATCATCCAGTTATCTTGCATTAGTTTTTTAACTGGTGTGTTAATATCCATGGCGTTGTGCATTTGTGATTTCCGTTTGGATTTTATGGCTCATTCTTTTGATGTAGCAATAATCACATTTATAAACCCTGCAAAGGGGTGTTTTCGTACTGCTTTTCATTGTGGGATTTTTTTTTTTTCTTAAGTGGGTAAAGCCTTCTTTTCCACAGAGTGCTCCATTTAGATTCCTCCGGTGCTGTCAAATTTTTTTCACCTACCATTTCCATTTAGTCGCATTTTTCAATTTATTTTATTAATTAGTTTTTTATATAAAAGTTTTAAATTATTTATTTTTATTTTATTAATTGGTTTTTCATCTTTAATTTAAAGATTTAAATTACTGATTTATTTAATATAATAATTAGTTAAATAGATAAAATATTTAAATAAATGTATAAAACACCACCATACTAAAATTTTAAATATTATTACATATACATAAAAGTAATTTATCTATATGCTTTTACATTAATGTCTTTAATGATCATTTGCATTCTCTTTTCACTGCCATCGTTATGTTTACATCCAAATAACATATTTTATATTGATTTTAATCTCACCATTATTGTTGTTTTCAATTTCATTAAAGCCAATCTCACTGCTTATCCAAATGGAGCCTAAGTCATCCAATTACGTCTTTTAGATTTGTTAGCTATATCTGCTTTTAATTTATCATTATTTTTTAAAGGATGTCAATCTCGGTAAAGTTTGGCCTCATGCATATATTGGATTTCAAAATAAAAAAAATAATAAAAGGGTAGTGGAAGACATAAACATAAAAACAATTGGATTTCCCTGTAGTTTTTAGGGAAGGATTTACATGTAGTAAACTTAAAATTTTTACTGGAATTTGAACATCCATCTATTTAGAGATTACTTGACTCTCTCCCATCTATTGTAATTTGGAGTTAAGAACAATCCAAACAAACCTTAGAAGGTGGCAGCAATGGCTTCCTGAAAAGTTCTCTAAGATCATCAACTGCATAATTTCCTGCCTCTAACAATTATCCACACGGATGGTTGTTGAAACCTTCTTGATTTTTTATGGTATTCCACTGCTAGCCATAAGACTTGTTAAGCTTTAACCAAAAGGAGAAGAAGAATCCCTTTTTCAAACACTTCAACCAAGAACAATTCTAGGAGGCAACTGGTGCAAAAGCAAGAAAAAGGGAAATAACAATAGTGTAATAAGAGTGGCAACTATAGAGAATTAGGAATATTACTTTTCAACTCAAAATAAAATTCTCTCACTTGATTCAATAATCAACTCTCTCTAAAAGGTTTCTCGTATTCTTTAACTTATCACTTTTTTATATGCTAGCTTAATCCAACTCCTACTAGGAGTAAGTAAGGAAAAGTTTTAATCAAATTAAAACTCTTTTTTTATGGTGAAACTGTTTTCACTCTTTGAGTAACTTAATCTAATTAAACACCTTTTGTCTTGTCATGATAATCTAGACACCTATAATGTGCTAGGAAGAATATGGCCAACCCATGGGTTATGGGCTTAAAAACCCGAGCTTAAGTGCACCATAAATGGATGGGCTATGTAAGGTTTCTATGAGTTTTAATTCTATAACTTAAACTCCTTATTTATCTTGATAAATAATATTTATTTAATAATATAATTATCTAATAATTATAAAATTAGATAAATAAATTGGAAACCTTATTGGCTAGTACAATTAACTTTATGAATTTTATCTTTATAAAGTTAAAAGTTAAAATATTAATCTTGTTTAATATTAATTATCAAATAATTAATATCACAAGAATATTCCAAGGGATAATGGGCTAAGAGGTTATAGAAAGATAGATAGAGAGAGAAATTCGATTCATAATCAAACTCTTTAGGTGTAATCTTATTTTCACTAGGACAATGTATACCCACCTGGACATGATATGTCTTTATTTGGACATTGTTTAGACAAGACAATCTTATCCACTATGTCTTAATTAGTTAATAAAATTTAGAATTCACAAATATAATTTTTTTTAAATAAATCTTAATTAAACTACTCAATTAATTACATTTTATTTAATTAAGCCATAATTAAAAATCCTAGATTTAATCTGACAAATCTATCTTATTGTGTGTGACTCATTAGGTTCCTAACATGTTGGGAATAAACATAACTAATCTCATTAATCATGTTCATAGATCAAGAATGGGATCTAGCAACCTATCATGACCTTCCAAATGTTGAAAAGTTAATGTGACCTCATTGAAACCTTCTAGTAACCAACCTATCAGTATAGTATGGTTCTTTAACCATATGTCCTAGAATGAGCATGAGCATGGTGCAGTATCTACTCATGCTTCAATCTCTGATAGATCTTACAACTTATGGTTAACGATCATAAATCTACCAGGAAAAATTCTTTATAATTCATTTGCTCTTGCTAGAGAATTTAATCCTATGAACCATAGTTAAGATCATTCAAGTAATGTCTTTGATGTTATTAAGAGTATTGAACCCTGGATCACTTATTCATCTGCCATATGCTTCATGCCATGCCTAAGACCACTATACTTTGGCATCCATCATTGTGGACCCATTTTTAATGACTTATAAGCATGTCACTCCCCATATGAGATGACTTAATATAACAAGTTTAAGGATTTTATACACAACTGGCACATGAAAACATATTCCATAGACATCTAAGTTACTAATACTAGATAGAGTTCTCATATGGGTTAGGTTTAGTGAACTTGTTTCCATAAAAGAAGCACCCCTATGTCATCCCAATTATCTCACATACTTCAACCTATGAGATTTGTTGCTTACTTTCTAAGTAAGAAAGCATAACACAAGTTGGTCTTTGAGCATTGCCAATGCTCCGTCTTAACAATATGATGACTAAGAACGTTTTGAGGAACTAGGTTTTAATGCCTAAGAATCTCATAATTGCAACATTTTGCAATTCCTTTGTAAGGCCTTTTAAGTTCCATGGGCTTCATTCAATTAGTGGTTTCATGATAGTTAATCATGCCACTAACATGAAAGAAAACCTTATAGTAATAGTAACGGGTATGTAGTTATTTAATTGTGTATCCTATGTCCTAGTTTGATTAGTTCAAGGGCATAAACTAACAGTTTTGATATAACAAAAACTTAAGCTTACTTCGCTTCTTTTTAAATATTTTCTACTTAGTATTTTTCCTTGAATCAATTTGACAAATACTTTAAAAAATACTAAAATGTTTTGAACTCCTTAGTTTCCTTAAAAATGCTATTTTTAATGCATACTTGTGTATAAAACATTTTAAAATAAGTTAATATCCTTTTAAAGTCAAGTAAGACACTTTTGATAAGGCTTTTCAAAGTATATAGTGATAACTTGTATGTATGTATCGAAACTGGTACTTAGTAATAGCTAAAATTCTTTAAAAACCCAAAATGTATAGATATAAAAAGCATTATGTATTGATATCTTATACTTGAGTATTGATACCAAGCCTCCTGAAGGTCATATTGTAGGGATTTTAAGGAAATGTATCAATACCCTTGGTGAAGGATACCTCAGCATGGGGAAGAATGAGAAGGTTCATTTATGAAGCATCCAACGACTTTAATCTTCCCAATTGATTCCTAGTGCTCATAGTTCATGTCAAAGCTATAAATAGGCTTATCTAACACCTCTATTAGTAAGAGACATCAAAATAGAAAGCTCAGAGCTAGATCTTTCGTCTTTCACAAGTTTTTAGTTTTCAAATGTTCTATTCTTTGTTTAGAGCTTAAACTTTCCATCCTTCTTGTACTCATTTTAATTCTATCTTCATAGGATCATTTCACATTATGCTTAACCTTGTAAACACCTAGCCTTTAGAGGTCATCCTTGTTTACTCAAAAATTCTTTTTTTTTAAAAAAGTGAGGTTTTATACAAGCCTTAAAAGATAGTGAGGGAGTAGTTATATCTTAGCCAGGAAAAGATAAAAGGTTGCCATGTGAGCCCCAAAAGATAGATTGTAAAAGTTATACTTGGTCCTTTAAAAATATCAATTCAAGATAGTGAATTGGGAACTCCTCAACAAGTGAGGCCAAAGGAGAAAATGTAGGCATAAGGTCAAACCTCTAGAAATCCCAATATGTTTGCTTTTTTTTTCCCTTACACTTTTAATTGCATTATTTACTTGCTATCTTGCATTATCAATTTTATCAATTTCCACATTAAAAGTTCTTTCGTGGCTAAGGATTCTGACAAATAAATTCAACTCATCTTGATTAGGTCTGACAATATTGATGCAATCTTTTGTGTGATAATCAATATCATTATGAAATTTGCAATGCTTGAGTTTTTCTATAATTTATCACCATGCATTGGTGAAGGTCAATATAACATCTTATATCATGATGGCATTCATGGATGACTATAATCTTCAAATATTGGCATGTTTAAGTGCCCATTAATGCTTTCTATACTATGTGGCTTGAGGCGTTCTATTGTCCTGTATTGGTTTTGAGATATATTGTTCATTGCCTTTAAGTCTTTATGCATTTCTCATTCTGGGTTGCCCATTTGTTCTTTGGCCATTTTTATCTCCATTGTTTTTGCTTAGTTTTTAGCCTTCTCATTAATTTGGTACAATTCTTTCATCGAGTATCAGTAAGGGTATACTAAACATGTTCATGGAGAATGCTTGATATGAATGCTTGGATTGCTTATTTTCCATTTAACCCTCTCACCTTAAGTGTGAATCGTTTGAAAACAACAAATGTACTCCCATGATGTTCCAAAGTTTTAACACCCCCATCCTAAATCTTAGATATGACAACAGCCATATAATTTAGAAGTATCTAAGGCTACAAATACTAAAGTTTTTAGTTATAACAATAGTTTGAGAATTCCAAAACACAATAATAAATTGAACTTTTGGTTAAGTCTTAAACATCATAAATGTATTCATAAAACGTTCAAAAATCTTTATCTTTAAGCACAACAAACAAGTTGTCTCCAAAATTTCATGCTTAATAGCATGCATTTGATTTCTGTCTAATGGCCAACAGGCTAGTTGAAGATATTGCAGCCATTTGATAACCAATGAAATGGGCCGTAAAGTTTCCATTAACTGGTTTAAGTTTAGAAGGGACCTAGCACCTAGGGTTGAGGGAGTAATACCAGGTCGTACGATTGTGAGCTTTTATCTTTTATATCTTAGATCATGGGTGCATGGAATTGGCAATTGCTGCCTCGTTTCTTTGTCGTTCTCAATTATACGTGTCTGTTGTTATAACGGACTGTTCTTGGCTGACGAATGGACCTAGCCTAGCTTTTTTTTTTTTTTTCGGCCTCATGGTCCAATTTCTATATTGGACATAACAATGATCTATCAAAATTGCTTAGGTAAACTATGCGCACATTGAATCACTTGCTGGACAATGACATCCATGTCATCGAATCAATTTAGACAAAATTTTAACTTTAAAGTGTCAACTGAACTCACTCTTCTACATTCAATCCCCATCGGACACCTTTAATATTTTGAATTAGGTTTCTGGAAAGGAGCAAATCTCTCTAACTTACGGCTTTGAGATTCGAGTACTACAACATCTTAGCATCCAAGTTTCAGAATTCAACCCTTGAGATTCGAGCAAACAGGAAAAACAAATTCCTAGAGATGTGAGTTATCCGACACAATCAAAAATATGGTAGGAACAAAAAGAGGAAAGCCACGATGTTAATAAGGTTTGAACATCGAAGGGGATAAAGTCTGAAGAGTGTGAACAGCGGGCAACGCTAGGAAAGAAAATGAGGCAACCTATCTCCTCGTTTGAAAGAATATCTTAACTGACCGAAATTTATAATTATTTTTTTTTAAAATTATATTTAATAAGTTTAAAATCTAATTTTTTTTTTCTTTGCTTAGCTTGACTTGATTCCAAGCAATCTGGGCCGACATATTGTTATTTAGGATTTGGAGGGCGTCTTTAAATTTAAGATCATAGCCATATTTAGTCAACTTCAAAATTACTGCTATTGACTTTCCCTTGATACGAGCTGTTCGAATCAGAGAGGCAGGCTGGACCATAATATTATTCCCAATGAATTATTAAGCACACCGATATAATATTTTAGTATACTTAACTGATCAAAATGCCAGATTAAATGCAAATGATCAGAAATAAAATTATATATATTAATATAATATTATACAAGGCCCAATAATTGATCAATTTTTGTGATTGAAGTTTTCGAGGAAGATTGACACTGTCAACCCTAAATTAGGGTAAATGTTGACAATTGCTTTTATTACAAGACTGTATCCCCATAAAGCTCCAACTTAGGACCACTTGGTCAAGACGTAGAAGTTTATAGATTGAACTATAACCTGCCATTTTCCTAATTAATTGATCAATTTGTAACAATGTAGGATGGGTACATTTCTGGTTGTGTTTTCAACTTAATTTGTGTGTGTATAATATATATAACTATATCTATCTTAAAAATATTGCTATCTCCTAAGGGCTGATGACCCTCAGAAATTACAATTAGTAGTTAATTATTAGCTGACTTCATAGTTAGATAAGGTGGTGTCATAACATGTCAAATTCGACAATTTGATCACTAGATGTAAATATGAAATTACTGCTAATCTTTTTAGTCTGGACGTTTTGTTACTTAGATGAATTTATCATTTTTAAAGTTATCTTAGGTTTGATTAAGGCATCCTAAAAGAATAGATTTAGATATACTTTTTCAAAAATAAGTTTAAGAGTACAGTTATGCATAGAGAATGATTTACATCCATGCAATGCCTATCTAGAGATAATATCTGATTAGGCTCATGTTATCTTATATTGATCCTAATTAAATTATCTTATTTATCTGAATTTAGTATTTAGGAGAAATTATTTTTTCTCTAGAAGAAGTTCCGTCATCAGATTATATTTTAATATATTACAAAAAATACCTTCACTTTTAATTTAGAAATAATCATTGTCATTGCTATTTAAATTTCTTAAAACTATATTTTAATTTATCCAAAATATAAATCCTGACTTTTAAATTGAAAATTTTCTCAAATGTTTCCACCATTCTAGAGATTTCTGCGAAAAATCTTCTTCTTAGAAATTTCCTAGAAAAATCCATTCGTGACCATTTACATTTCATCCTTGCAAAAGTGTCAATTTGTTTTGTTTAAGTTGTTATTGTAAATTATGTGCAGAAAAACACATTACAAAGTCAAATCAAACTAATTACATTTTAAAAGATCCTAATAACAAACAACATAAAATAAATAAATAAATAAATCAGCGAACACTAAAAATAACTTGCACTAAATAATATTCAAACTAAATATAAGTCAACAAACAAAATAAATAAACTACCAATCAATAATAAAATTCATAATAAATAATAATCAGTAAACAAAATTACTTCAAATAATACAAATAATTAATAAATGCGTAAAAAATAATTTTAGAAGAATTAAAAAAATAAAAAAAAGAGTTGAAAAAAAATTCAAAACAAAGAGAGCAAAACAAAAATAAGAGGCACATACGGCTAATTCCACCATGCGGGTCGCGTAAGGCCCAACTTCACAACCCTAAATTCAATCGTTTTTGTTTTCATTTACTAAGTACTATTTTTTTAAAAGAAATATTCTTCTTTTTAGCAAAAGCATCCATCCACCCTATGAACCCACTTTCTCGCACGAAAAAACTTCAACCTCTATTACTTTCGATCACTGGTAATTGGAAAATTTTATAATATACCCTTTTTTGAAGAAAAAAATATTTTCTAAATCTTAACTAAAAAAAAAAACTATTTTTTGATTTTCTTAAGGATAAAAAAGAAAAAAAAAACCTTTTTGAAGGTCTTAACATAAACCAAGAGAGAAAAAAATTTATTCCATTATTTCTCTTAGAAACAAAAACTCAAGGAAGCTTTTTTGTTATTTCTGTGATGTGTCTATAGAAGGAGAAAAATTCAGCCAATCACAAATTATCACATGTCAATTAAGATTTCTTTTAAATAAAGAATTATCAATTAAATTATGCATTACTATGTGACATCAAAATTAATTATTTTATAATTAATTAAATATGCAAATATAGTTGATCAATTAAATTTTATCTTTAATTAAATTAGGTTTTTTAATAGATAAATGATGAAATTATCTCTAATTAAATTAAATTAATTAAGAGACAAATAAAAAAGGTGCATCTGTAATTAAATTAAAAATTAAATTAATTAAGAGATAAAGGATGAAATTTTATCTCTAATTAAATTAAATAAATTAAGAGAGAAAGAAAGGAGTTTTATCTTTAATTAAATAAATTAAAAGATAAATGAGAAAGATAAGTTCTTTAAAGAAACTATATTTTTTACGAACTCTCTTCGACCTAGCTCCTTGGTACTATAAAAAGGGACCTCACATAAGCCATTTAACACATTGATTCTAGAATTTGCAAGCTGAAGAAAAGACTTTGAAAACCCAAATCCTCTCCAAAGTTTCAAGATAATTTCTTTAAAAAATTGACGAAATTGAAGAAAATTTTGAAGTATGCTTGAAGGTTTTTAAAAATTTCAAAAAAGCTATTCTTCAATCTTGTTCCATTGATAGAAAAGAAGGCAACCTCGTTTCTTAAAATCAAGTTTACAAGACCCTTGAAGTCAACCCTATTGATTCATCATCAAGTTTAAAGACCTTTAAATCCTAGTTTTTGTTAAAAAAAAATCAAAAGATTTCTTTGTTTAAAGAATTCTCGAGATTGTGACTTAAAGTTTGATGACTAAAATTGAATTATTTGTCTCCAAATTTTACTTGTCATATTCTAGACATGAAATTTGTGTGCAAATTTTTGGCACACCTGATAATCTTTACTTTTTATCTCGTTTCTTCAAAGTTTAAGCTTCAAATTTCAATGGCCTTTCAAATGAAATTTCTCGACAGCCCAAATCTTAAGTCTTCTCCAATTCAAATGTTGGAGAAAGAAAAATCTGTAGCATCACTTCATCAATGCTTATCGTTAAATTTAGATGTTGTGGCTATGATAACAACTAGCACTACTTATTTTGAAGAACCATTGGCTCTTTTACCGAAATATATGGAATCCTTGATGACAAGTATCAAAGAAAGAAATGATCCAATTACTTTAATGATGGCACAAATTAAAAGTCTAAGTAGCAATAAACAAGTTACTATTAGCCAAAATCAACATCAATTTTTTCAACAAGTTAGTGAAATTCTTATCATGATTGTTGAAAAAGAACTTTAAAAGGTTTCTTCTGATCAACTCAAAGAACTTATCAAAGACCAA
>JAQSVH010000010.1:5884090-5896556 GCA_029448705.1 Adansonia digitata
ACTTAAGTTAATAATATAAATCAAATTATTTATTCAAAATAAATAATATTTGTTACATCATATGCTTTAGGGCATATATCCCAACAGAAACTCTAGTGCTTTATTTTCTATGTAATTAGCATGAATAATTTACTTTTCTAAAGTTACAATAGAACTTAACATGTAGTTTGGATTACGGAACCTCTTTTCTTGATTTAATGATATTTGAGTTATTTGTTTAATCTTGTTATTAATACTTCTAATTGATTAGTTGCCAATTATATTAATTTCGTAACCTTAATAAACTTGGAAAAAGAGAATTTTATATTGAGACATGGATTGAAAGACATATGTTTCATATTTGTTTATTATGATAAATTGATTTGCATATTAGATAGGGATATACGAGCATGTGATATGTAACTAAATTAGAGTCTAAGCTTAATGAGTTTATCTTTAATTCGATATATATAGGAATATAGTAATTGATTAAGAGAAATATTTTAATAAGGCTATCGAAAAATACTTATAAATAAATTAGCACAGGTTAATAATTCATTGTCATTAATCAAGTTAAGAGGGTAAAACAGATAAAATGAAATGTTGAGAAAAGTTGTAATCCTAGGTTTTTCTTATCACTTTAGGAAACCTATTAATTTTCTTTACTTTGCTATGTAGTAATTTTACTTTAATTTTAATTTTATTTTTAATTGATTGTTTGGATAATATTATAATGTTTTAATTTTATTAATTAGCAAATTTAGTATAATTCTTTGTGAGAACGATATCTTACTTCGTCATTATATTACTTAATTAACCATATGTGCACTTGCATTGTAATCCCACAAAAGTAATTGAAATATCAATATATCATTTGCTATTAATGAAGAACATGATATCAAAATTATTTTTCTTTCACTAATCAAGAACATCAAGTTGTTTCTCATAAACTTCTTTAATTTCATTCAAAAATAAATTCAACTTTGTTACATGAGATATAAATATAATTTATAAATTTTAAATCTTCATAATAAAAATTAAGTTCATATACTAATTATAATAAAGAATTGTAAAATTAAATTAAAATTTATGAATTGATTAAATCACTCATAGAATTTTTTATATAAATTAAATCAATATAACAGAGTATAAAAAATAAGGGATGTATAGAAACACGATAGAATACAACATCAAAAAAATAATTAAAATATGATATGAAAAATAATATATATACAACAAAAATATAAAAACGTGTCAAAATATATATAAATAAATTATTAAAGTGTAAATTTTTTTATAAATTTATAAACTTTGAACATAAAAAAAAAGATGAATATGACACGAAAACATTATAGATTAGGACACCAATCCCTTAATTCTTAAGCTTAGTTGTCACCACCAATGGGAGCCAAAGTTGAAATTTTGACATATCCTTGCATGGGGCTACTTTTATATATGCTTATAGACATAGATTAGGATGCGCTTTGGCACTTTTTAAAATTAGTATATTAAATAAATTATTATTTTTAATGCATTAAAATTTATCAAAATTATTAGTTACTAAATTTTATATAAAATTTAATTATAAATAATAACTAATACTAACAAATGATGTAAAGACGAATGTTAACAGAATCCTAAATGACAAGATTTAAAAATATGCACTCTTATTATGTGAAGAAGTGCATATAGGCTAAGCTACTCATTTAAGTCTCAAAGTCTATCCAATATTTAAGAAGTTTGAGCAAAAAATACAAAGCTCAAAAATGAGTTTGGGCAAAAAATGGGATGTGCCTCGACTCCAATATTCAAGGCTTTAGCTGAACCGACCCATTTTTCTATTATATAATATATATTAATTTTGTATTTATATAGATTATGTAATTTTTATCATATATAAAACAAATATATCATAAAAAGAATAAATATATAGTGTAAACATTAAAAAATATACCAAGTTATTTATATTTTATAACTCAATAAAAGAAAAAATTATTAAATTATTAAAGATTAAATCTAAAAAATAAATTAAAAAATATAATTTGAACTGACCTAAACGGGCTTGAACTATATATTTACAAATACGAATGCATTTGAACAAAATTTTAAGCTCATGTTTCAGTTCGAACTTAGATAAATATGTGTAATATTAAAATCATATATAAGCTTAGCTAAAATTTGATATGGTTCGATCATAAACACAACTAATTATGTAGGTGAAAGAAAAAAATATATTTTAAAAGAAGTAAAATTAAAGAATACATGGATAGCCTTAAAAAGTTGTTAATTTTCATTTTAAAAGAAAAGATAAAAAATTTTAAAGACACTAATATTTCTATTTTACAATTCGATCTTATGAATTTGATTTATTTTAAATTCAATTAAACATTTTTTAAGTAGTACAAATAATAAATTAGTTACTGGGTTGTACAGTACAATAAAGAAAATGAGTGGGAGGGTGGCACTGTAAGACGGGATATGTTTTGTACGGAAAAATAAAAACATGAAATAAAAAATAATATTAATATATAAATATTTTAAAATTTATAAAATATAAAATATTAATACATTATTATTTATATAAATATAAAAAAATTTTAAATATAATTATGGTAAAATAAATTATATAGATAAGAATGTAAATACATAAATGACGAAAATCAACTAATGGCATGAAGATTAAATCAGCTTACCGCGAGCAATGCTATGATTGCCCATTAACGGAATTTGCGTGGTGCTGAAGCTAATACTGCACAAAGGCGCCACATAATGAAAAAACGTTACTTACTTACCACTGCTATTAATAATTAGAAAAAAAAAAAGAAAGAAAAGAAAAAACAGAGTTGCTTGCTGAGCTTAAATAAAAGCGATGAATGTTGTCGGCTGTCTGGAGCTTTAATGTCCTCTTTATTTCTTAAAGAATCTCTTCTCTACTTTTATTTTTCTCTCATTATATACATATATATATATATATATATTTCAGTCTAATCTATCTCTCTTTTGATCCCTTCAATCCATTTCTCACTCTCTCGCATTTTCTCAGCTGGAGATCCGAATCCGATAGTCATATAATGAGGTAGTAGGTAGTTTTAAGTTTTCTCTATCATTTTTTCTGTTTGGTTGCTCAGAATCTTCTGGATAAAAGCAAACTGGAAAAGTAAGCTTATTAGTTGAATATTACTTATTCATCAGCTCTGAATAAGCTTAACGATAATTTTCTTCTCTTTCATTCCTCGTTTTCCTGAATTTTCTCGGTAACCAAACGGAAAGTCGACAATTTTGTTTTGCACATTGTCATTTGCTTGAAAATTTGCTAATACGTCACACGTTTTGTTGCAGTAGCTGAATCTCATTGTTTCAATAAACTTCTTGTTCTAGAGATTATTTTTTTATTTATTTATTTTCTTGAGAATTTCTTTTAGAGATTCTTAAATTTATAGTTTAATTTATAGTTTTTAATCTTTATTTTTTTTTATTTTTGTAGGATTCTTCCTTGAATGCTAGAACACTAAAATTAACTATCAGTTTGTAAAAATTTGAGGAGATCAGGTTTTTATTTGGATTATTTTATTTTATTTTATTTTCATGGTCTGTTTTTACTACTCTTTTCAATTTTGAAATGTACAATTTTTATGTTTTTTTTTTTTAATGTTCGTAGATTTGTTGGATTTTTGGAAATGAGTTGGAATCCACACATGGAAGTTCAATACGTAAACAGCAACTACCCTTACAATAGTGCTGGCAGCTTTGTGGAATATTTTGAAGGTCTTACTTATCAACATGTCAATTTCATTTTCGACGGTGCTACCCATGTCCAGGTCCGTTTATTATCAAATTTTTGTTTTTGAATGTACTGAATTGAATCCTTTAATGTCTTTTTGTGTTCAAGAATAATCAGATGAAAAATTTTCCATTTTTATGGTTGTGTTGATTGTACTTTATCCATTAGTTGATGGAGGTATCTGCTTCTTAGCTCGCAAGAATTTGTGTCCGTGGGTGTGTTCGATGGATTTGGATGTATAATATATCATATCCTTTGTATGTGTATTAGATTATTGTAAATAAATTGTTGCTATTGGTCACAGACTCACAGCCAAAAATCGAATTTCTGGCTGCAGGAGAGTGTGTACCCATCGATGACTACAAGCTTTTACAAGTTTGGATTATCTGATTCTGGCAATATTTCATATTATGATCATGGTCATAGTTACGAGGTGAATAACCATGAACTATGTGTTGATCAATATAGAAGGGCATCTGAGAATTCCCTGTCAATGAGTAATGAACAGACCGCAGCAATGAATATTGAGTTGGAGGGAAATGCAAATACAACCTCCCATGAAAACCCAGTAGATTGTAAGTTTCTCAATCTGCTTTAGTGTTTAGTTTCAATTCTGTGTTTGAAGGTATGTAATGTAATGCTAAAAAGGTTTATAATTATGTTTATAACTTTATATCATAACATCGTTTTTTAGAATTAGGCCTAGCATCATGTCAATGGCATGTTCCAACATGGTTTAACTGTCAAAATACCTGTAATACACCCATTATACCTAGCTCTTTCCATCGTAAGATTGCTTTTCGAATCAGCATTGCATAATGTGATGAATAAA
This sequence comes from Adansonia digitata, assembly GCA_029448705.1. Lineage (NCBI taxonomy): Eukaryota > Viridiplantae > Streptophyta > Magnoliopsida > Malvales > Malvaceae > Adansonia > Adansonia digitata. The sequence continues at coordinate 5,888,683 of JAQSVH010000010.1, forward strand.
ATTTTTCCCCAGGACTTTGATTTTCTATGGTGAATTCGTCATCAATGAATTGTCAAATTGTTTGCAGCTTTATGCTTTCTCTAGATTTTATGATTGGTTATTGTGTTTCCTAACAATCAAGTCCTTTACTCCGAGAAAATTACCGAGAATTAGGCCTAGCCTTTCATTCATTTTGAATTTTAGCATGTTCACTAAATGTTGAATTTTGAATTTTGAGTTTTTGTTGCAAACTGAGTTCAAATACCAAGTTTGGATGGCTTGGTGGCTTGGCTTTTATGCCAGCCTAGCTAACTTAGTTGTTGCATCTATAGAGACAGCAGCTACTTATGAGTATGCTTTCCATGATGTTTTTAGTATAAGGTCCAGAGTTGTCTAAAAACTTGATTGATGAGTATAAAGTTATGTGGCTTACCTGAATTAATTGGTGTTGCGGGGTTTATTAAGATGAACTTTCTCTAATTATGTAAATCAATCACAAATTGTCACTGTCATTTGGTTGGTGGCACCTTACTCTTATAACAATAATTATCTAGGATTTTGAAAAAATTTCCTAATTCCAATGCTTTCATTCATTTTATAGGTCCACGGAGACAACATAATGCTCAGGATTACCAGGTCTCTTCCTCTCTCTGTTCGTTTCTTTGTTGAATATATGTGTGCTTCTGACACACTCTATGGAATTTCATCCCTATGTATGTTAGTAGACTATCTGCATCTGCATCAGCATCAGATATTAATGATTTCAATCTTCTTGTTTTTTATGCTGTATACTTGTCAAAATGTGTCTATGCTTTTCCAAGAATAAATATTTATAAAGTTATAGAGGCTCAAATCCCAGTGTTTTTCAGTTTCATGGTTCACAAAATTAAATGTTGCAAAACTTTGTTAAAATATGCAGGCCATTTGGCAAGATGGTGTTGATCCTGACAACATGACATACGAGGTTAGAGCAAAAATTTTCTAATTCATTTTTTTTTTTGTTTAATAGTTGCTTTATTTCTTTACTCGGTAGCCTTTCATTAACTCTTAATTTGGTGCAATTCTGAGTTTTAGGAAAGAGAAAAATGTAATGATGTAACTTGATCAATGTTTGTTAAGAACTTAAGATGCATTTGAAGATTAAAACCTTGTGTTCAAGCCCTATGTGGAAGTTGTCTGTTAATGATGCTGTTTTATTTTATCTTTCTACTCCTTTTTTTTATATATATATATTTTTGTAAAATATTTTGTCATTAAGCCAGGCTATGGATAACTTAACTTATAAGATGAGATGGATTTCCCGTAAATGTTAAATTAACTATTGTTAATAGTACAAGGCAGTAATTTCGGGGTTCAGAACATACATTGAGTTTTCAGGGGAGGGGGGACAGTGCAAGTGCTAACATATTTTCAAAAATTTTCCTAAAAGAGAAAATAGAATTATGACATGAAGTTTGTGGGCGGATGCTACCAACTCCACATAAAAGAAAAAAAAAAAGGAAGAGAAAACAGGGGGGCTGTTATCTGCTCTACCCTGCCGAAAATGAATAAGCAGGGTGCAGAGAATTTGAGAGAGGGTGATGGAGAGATGGAGCATTATATACTCATCCCTCAACCACTAACATACATTCATTTGGCTTGTACCATCTTTGACTAGTAAGGCGAAAACTACCTAATAAATAACTTGGGCACAAAGAAACTAAACCTAAATTCATAAAAGCTTCTAACTCCTTGGGTACATAAACCTAACAAAAGGTGCACGGAGAGTTGGAATTAAAGAAATACTCTTCATCTCCTCAATATTAAGAATCACTTCCACTTTGAAGAAGCATAAATACTAATTTCCTAAAGCTAAAGTTAAGCAATCGATAGCAACAAAATGTTTTCCAATGGCTACATCAAGGTCTTAGAGGAAGCACTTATGTTATCATTCTTTAAGTGAATAAGTACTGATATGAATCTTTCCAAAATTCTTGATAAACATGGGGGTAGGATTTAGGGTCAGCATCGGGGTGAGAAATAGAATGAGCTCTCAAGGGGCAACCCTGATAGGTTATCAAAATATGCAGCATAATAAGGCTATAACATCGCTTAGCTAAGAGTTTCAATTAGAGGGTTTATAAACATCTTAAAAGCAGACAAATCAAGCAAGATTGAGGGACTTGCTTTTGGTGGTGCAATAAATGATGACTATTTCCTTCAGAATACTTCTAAAGTCTGACAGATGCAATGTCTTCTAATCGGAATAGTATGCCTTATTTATGAAAAAGATACAACGAACCTCTTTTAATTTAGCTTTGAGAAAAAAATTTATTGTCTCTTGCAACATTTCCATTAATAATAAAGAAATATCGACCAACATATTTATTTGAAGTGGACTCAACTGCAGAACTTGTTACATAGTAAATGAATCTTTTTCATAGATGAATTCTTTAGATATTAGAGGAAAAAGAGTTCATACCCTGCTCCCAGAAAAGTACTGGTAACCTACATTAGAAAAGGAAAAACAAACTTAACCAGTGTAGGGTTATCGATAGAAAATTAACTAGGTAAAAAGTACTGGAATCACTGGGCATACATTAAGTTAAATAAATTCTGGAGAAAGTGGGAATACTTCTGCTCATTCATTTTTACTATACAATTTTTTCCCTAGTTATCCCACTGTGCTTCTGAGTAAATAGTTTTCTTCTCTCCAAAGGGCATAATTGTGATTCTTAGAATTCAAAATTTCTGGCATTATTTCTGAGTGCACCTAGAATTCATCCAGTAGTTATCATGTGAGTTTCATGTTGCTGTTTATAGGCCCTACTGGTTGTGCTGACTTAGAGACAACTAAGGAAGCTGTCAGGATGATAGAACTAGCTTATGACCTGGTGGTCTAGCTAGGGCTTAGCATTATTTGGTCAAACCAAAAACCAAAACCATCTCATTTGGTTTGGATTGGTTTGTTTTGAAAGCTAAAAAAATTTTGTTTGGTTTCAAAAGCTAACCAAAGTACAATTTTGGTTTCTGTTTGGTTTCCTATTATTTGAAACTAATCGAAACCAAAAACTCTATTAAAAATGATTAATATAATGGTATTTATATTTATATTTATATAAATATTTTATTTTTATGTATATTTTTTTATATATTAATATTTTTATCTAAAAAAATATAAAAGTTATCTTTAATTTAGGGTTTCCTTTGAAAAGTTAATCATATGCTGACGCTGTAACTCTTAACATTTTTTTTGTCAAAAATCAACCTCCCTAAATATAACGGATATTCATTTTGAAACCAGTCCTGTTCGAGCTTCATTACTGGTTCATTCTTTTTGTGAGTAGTTGAGTATATCTACTTTCTTTAGTTTATAACTTCTTGGTTTAGTTTAGTTTTCGTTGTATTTATACTTTTCTTTTTCCTTCTTTTACGCCTTACTTTATATAGTGGTGCACTTCCATATTCATTTTCTTTATTCATAAAAGGTTCTTTGCAGTCTCAACCCATGAGCAAGATCTAGTAAAATGGATGAGATTCTACAATACATTCTTTAATTAAAGTTTTGGGAATGTTTTTTTTTCATGTTTTAATTTACATTTTTAAAAGGCCAAACTAAACCTAATTATTTTGGTTTGGTTCGATTTCTATTATACTTTAGATTGGTTTGGATTCAAAAAATTTAAAAACCCCAAATATTTTGGTTTGGTGTGATTATTCCTTAAAACCAATTCATGCTTGTCCACACTCATCCCTAGTTTTAGCTAAAATTGTTGCTTAATTTTAATGGGTTAAAACAGAACAATTTAGGCCTTTTCTCTTTTACCGTAATGCAGCTGCAAAATATCCTTTGCAAGGAGATTCCATTGGGTTGATGAGCACAAATTAATATTGAATAAACTTATTCGGTCATATTCTTACATTTCTAGAAAACATGGGTTTTGTATTTGTGAATTCTTTTTTGTTTTTCCTTTTCTTTAGTTTTTGATTAATCATTCGTGTTTACATTTATCACTTTAGGAATTACTTGAATTAGGAGAGAGTGTTGGAGCTCAAAGTCGGGGTCTCTCCCAAGAACTTATTTCTTTGCTACCAGTTTCAAAGTACAAGTGCAGCTTGTTCTCAAGGAAGAAATCAAGGAATGAGAGGTAATGCATATGCTCCTTCGCGTTGTTAAAATTTGATTTGCTTTTATCAACTGCTGGTTATGTTCTTCTACAGATTTTAAATTGAAACACACAGCCTAGTTCATCTTTGGGTGTTCTTGATGCATAATTTTACTGGTTTGCAACGTCTTTTTCTATATTTATTATAAATATATCCAGATTTTGATCTGTGTTTAGTTTCAACTTTCCATGCCGAACTCACTCTGCCTATTTTTGGTCCTCTAATTGTTGTTAGTTTTTGTAAAAGGCTCAAATCGAACCTTTTGATGTATTAGCAGTTATTTTAAACGGAGCATAGTGAAGCTTGACAGTGTTTGGATTACAATAAATGATGTTTTTTTTTACTTGAGATAATGCTTCGAGAGTATCTGTGAGCTTATTTGCTTTCAAGGCTAAAATTAAAATCAATCTAAACTTTCAAGTTGAAAGAGATAAAAAATTGGACACCTTTTGGATTATTTGTTCTAATAACATAAGACCAACTAGTGTACCAGTTGGTCTTATGTTATTAGAACATACTAGTTGGTCTTATGTTATTAGAACAAATAATCCAAATGGTGTCCAATTTTTTATCTCTTTCAACTTGATAAGCTGACTTAAGTTGGGGGATTTGATGTTTGAGTCACATTTTTCTTCGGCAACTTGTGATGTCATTGTATAGAAACCTCGTAATATAAGGATGTCTAGGCAGGTTAACGACATAACTTGTAATTAGACCTAGCAATTCGTGTATCCGTGTTATGTTTGTGTATTTTGCCGTGGCATAATCATGTTTAAGGTATTTTGTATTTATATAAATTTTGAAACGTTACTAATTTGTATCATATAGATTTTGAGACATACATTTATTCATATTGTGTTGTATTTTAATAATTTTTTTCTTGTCATATTCTTGTAATTGGGTCTAATATTGCCAAGTCTACTCATAGTCTACTGGCCATTGGGATTTTACTTCTTGTGTAAAATCTTTCCGCTTTTGTCTTCTTAATGGAAAAGTCCATTTGTTTAATGGGATTGTAATAAACTGAATCTGTTGATATATTGAAATTCTAGTGGGCACATAGATGTATGCGTGTGTGTTTGTGTGTGTATATATATATATATATATGCCACTGGCCATCTCTATGCAATAATAATATTTTATTGAAACCCTCTAAGGATAACCTCTTAAAAGTTTCTAGTGAGTCGGTTCAAAGGAAAGATAATAATCTGGGATACATGACTGTTACTGTTACTTTGTTTATGTTCTTCCAACGTGAACATGTTTGCATGCTCTTTTTCAGAATGATTCTAAAGGTCTGTTCTTATGGGCTGTGGTACACCTAGCAACAATTGTCATTTGCCTCTTGGCTGAGCAACAGATCACTTATATCGATGGGAAAATCAGCCATGTGCATATAATTCATTTTAAATTTTCAAAATAAATGCCATGATTTGTTATAATGCCATGGTTTAATTAGTTGTTTGAATAATATTCATGCCTGCACATTCTCCATATACCTGAGATTATTTACCCGAGATTTGCAGCTTGTTTTATTGTGGATCTCCCCCCCCTCGTGCCTTGGCTGTCTTTCTCTCTCGGCCAAGACATTGTGGTGGTGAATCTAATCATTATTATTTTTTGGACTAGATGTGTAATTTGCCAGATGGGATATAAAAGAGGTGAGAGACGGATTACCCTGCCTTGCAAACATATCTACCATGCTGGCTGTGGCACCAGATGGCTTAGCATCAATAAGGTAACCCACTTATATATACATATATATATATATATATATACCCTTTTGTCTTTACCTTGTTCATGATTGAATGTATAACGCATAATGCTGCCCCAGAAGTGGCTAACCGAAGTTTCATTTCTTCAGGCTTGCCCTATATGTTTTACGGAGGTGTTTGGCGATGCATCAAAACGTTAAGGAATAATCACGATGAACATAAAGAAAATATTCATATGCTTTTTATCATTTTTTTTTGTTTTTTGCTTGGATATGGATATTTCCCCAAACATGAAGATGTTTTATTTCAATCTTCTACTTTCTGTAACATAAGAACAGCTGATTAGGTTTCGAATAAATGAAAGGTGGTGTGAAGATGGTAGACGATGGATGTGTTAATTAGGAAAGCTAGAGATTGTATAAAGTTTTCGATGATGTTTTGCCATATTTCAATTATTGCTCATTTCTTGTGCATTTTCGTCTTTTATCATACTCTTTTGAGATGGTGGTTAATCGCAAAGGGGAAGAAGTTTTAGGAGAAGGAATGATGCTGAATGACTGATCTTAGTCTTTGGTTAGATAAATATTTTCATATAATCATTATATCTGCAAAGGCTTTGGATTTGGAAGCCAGCAGCCTCCCCTATTACTCTTTTTTTCTTTTTTCTTTTCTTTGGGATATATGGGTAAAAGGGAGAGTACAACGGCTCAACTTGACATCTCTATTTCAATTTCATCATAGTACAGTTACATAGCATTAACTAGCTTTGGCAATGTATGTTATTCCTGTGCTTAAGATGATATATATATATTAAATTTTTTCATGCATGTGTCGTTTGTTATTTTTTTTTCTATTATGTTGTATTTTCTAATTATGTTTTAAAATTGCAACATTAAGCAAGTTTTAAATTTCTGTTATGTTTTAAAATTCTGTTAGGGCCAGTTAATTTGCTGAGCCGGTTTAGAATCATGTGCTTTGTCTTTGGGTTAGTTTATGTTATGTATCTCAGCTCATCCAAATAAATGTGATTAATGGGAGTAGCTAGTTAGTTACAAATGCTAAGTGCTAACCGCTAAAGTGGGCATTCATTCCGTCTTTTTTGTATCATGAAGTTGAGCAATTTTTTCTGTCACTTTCTCCTGTTTCGATTGCTGCACATTTCCATCATTGCTTTTCAGTCTGTCATATCGTCCTGTCTGTCTCTGTCTCTGTCTCTGTCTCTCTCTCATTTTTATATGGAGAAATTAATTGGTATCAATCAGAGCTCGGATCCTAGCAATCATCGTAGACGATGTCCCATGTCAATCTATAAAAAGGAGTTGAAGTTGAGATTTAAAAGGGTTTTTTTTATGTTAATAATGTAAATTTTTTTATTTATGAAAATAGGTTATTTTAAAATTATTTATCGAAATAGATTAATTTTTTAAATTAATTAAAAAATCGTCATTTCAAATTATGATTTTTTAATTTGTAAATTTTAGTTGAGAAATTGTGAAATCGGATGGTGATTTCTTAACTTATTTTAAGAAATCATCAAATGAGATGGTTATTTCTCAACAATTACGAAAACAATTGCAAAATCCAATAATCGAAGATTGAAAATTGAAAAATTAATTGAAAAATCGTCATATCATAGGGCGGTTTTTCACCTATGCTGGGAAAGCATGGAAATATTTTTTTTGATTTTTTTGTCTTTTTTTGTGTTTTGAGAAATCGTCAATTCATATGGCGATTTCGTATTTTGTCTCACAATTTATAAGTTTTAGGTTTTATTTATATACGAAAGTACGTAGCTAATTTTTAGGTTTTATTTATATTCGAAAGTACGGGACTAATGTATGAAAATTAAATTTTTTTTGAAATAAAATAAGTTGATAAGGCTAATATGCAAAATGATCAGATTTTTTTGATATGAAATAAATTGATCAAACCACTATATGGAAATTAGATTTCTTCTGATATGAAATAAATTGATAAGACTAATGCATGAGAATCAGATTCTTTCTGATATGAAATAAGTTGATGAGACTAATG
>JAQSVH010000010.1:5918994-5942443 GCA_029448705.1 Adansonia digitata
GAAGCCCTAGCAACCCAAATTTGATTGAATATATATGCTTAAATGTCTTTGTAGAATATTGATAAATGCTTTGATGAAATAATTTCTTAAAAATCTCACATTCAAATTTCATTTTGTTTAAGAAATAATATCACATTATGATTCTATGACATTGTACTAAAATACGTAACTTTGATACACTTGCTTGGATAATGTATTTGAATTCCATTGTCACTCTCGAATACTTCGACTCCTTATGCTCTTATTATGGTTTGTTATGCTTGACTAAAGTTTCTTTTTAAATTATCCTATGCATTCACTTTATCTCCTTTTTGCTACGAAAAAAGGGGGAAGAAAAGTTTTTACGGACAAATTTGCTTTGATATAACTACAAACAAACTATTATATACTGACGGTCAAAAAACCATTGATAAAATAAAAAATTTATTAGTCTAAGTTTCAAAACCCTTTACTGATGGTCATGATGGCTATTCCGACAAAATTTTAATTAATGGTGTAACCTTTATCAATATAGATCTATCTATGTAACAAAAGACCATTGGAAGATGGTCTAAAATCTATATCAATGGTTTTATGTGTCACAAATGTGATCGCTGATATTACAAATGTCATTATGTTGGTTAATTCAATTTTGTCTATACCGACAATGTCATAGATCGCTCGACAGTAAGCTCTGCCGTTGTAGGTCTAATTGTTAATTATGTAACTAAAAGTATAGCAATGACTTTAGTATAACACTACCCAGCGATCCGCTCTTTTGGTATGCTACATATAATTGTTGATATACAAACTGTAGGTTTAAGATTTAGAAAGTCGGTAAAAGTAAAATTTTACTATTTTTTTTTTGTCAATTACTCATATTGATTTAGTTATCATCCTAATCCAAAATATCTATATTATTAAGAAGTTTTTAAATTTATTATGTTTAATCTTTTTTAAACTAACCTATTATTGATATAATAATTTAAATTTAACAATTATTAAGAAAATTAAAAAATATATATAAATTTCATGACCTACAGACTAATTTACCATAAAAATCAACCTAAAGGTTACAATTAGAGAAAGCAAGACCCAACTGGTCTATAATAACTAAAGTCCAAGAAACCTACTAATAAAATAATTTTTTTAACTTCATCAAACTTTAAAAATATAATAAAATCTCCAAAAAAAAAATGAAATTTCAATGTAGAATAATATTCATCCAACCCAAATTTACTATAAATGATAAAATACTAAAAATGCCCTTGTACTTTTCAAATTTTAAATAAATCCTTATCTTTTTATTATATCTAATTAAAACCTTAAATCCTTAAAGTTTTTTTAATTAACCCCATAAAATACTATTTTTATCTAATTAAATTCCTAAAGTACATTTTAAAAAAATAAGCTGTTATTTTATCTAGCGAATTGTAGTGTTTTGATCCAATCCAAGAGCTAATTTAAATAAAAAAAAATACTTTAAGGGCATTTAAAAAAATTTTAAAATCATATGATTAATTTGTTAAAATTATTGTAAATTTTGTATTTTTAAGAAAAAATATTTTCAAAAATTGTATGCAACAGTCATCTCTTTTGTTGGCTAAATCCTAAAAGATAGCACATTGATTGAATTTACTGCACTATTCTAGCATTGGAAGGAAAGCCTCTTAAGTAATAGTCTCAATTTTAATTTTAATTTCTGCTTGATATTGGCTTTCCCAATTACTCCATGACTATACCAGGTGAAATATGATTACACGCCCAACAGCACGCGCCTGTTTCGTCTCAATCCGAAGCTTGAGCTCTTTCAACCTTCTCCCAGCAGGCAACGAACCCAACGATCTTCTCAACAAGGTGCGCCAGCTATGCTCACGAGGACAACTCCAGGAAGCTTTCTCACTCTTCTACAATACTGCACCACAACTTCACTCTCAACAAACATATGCTACTCTCTTCCATGAATGCGCCCGCCATGGATATCTTCAACCAGGCCTTCATTTGCATCATTACATGCTTGCCCATTTCCCCAACAGCACCTCTGACCTGTTTGTCACTAACCATCTCATTAACATGTATGCTAAATGTGGCTATTTACATTATGCTCAGCAACTGTTCGACGCAATGCCTGCAAGGAACGTCGTTTCTTGGACAGCACTTGTTTCAGGGTATGCACAATATGGTCGGAGTTTGGAGTGTTTTCGTCTCTTTTCTGACATGTTAGTTGAGTGTCGCTGTCGGCCAAATGAATTTGCTTTTACAAGCGTGCTTAGTTCGTCTGATTACTTGCGTGGTAAGCAGGTGCATTCACTCGTGTTGAAGATGGGATTGGATGCCTCTGTTTACGTAGCAAATGCTCTTATTACCATGTATGGCAGAAGTTATAAGGTAGAGGAGGCTTGGGCATTGTTTAAGAGTCTGGGCTATTGGAGTCTAGTTTCTTGGAATTCAATGATTGCCGGGTTTCAGTTGGCAAAGCTTGGGATGCAGGCTATAGATGTTTTTGTCAAAATGCATCACGAAGGCATTGGCTTTGATCGTGCCACACTGCTCAGTGTCTTTTCTTCATTATGTGGAAGCAGTGGTATTGATATAAAGTTGGGTCTTGAGTTTTGTTTTCAGTTATATTGCCTCACTGTTAAAACTGGATTCATTTCTGAAGTTGAAGTGGCAACTGCATTTATGAAAGCTTATTCAGATCTTGGAGGGGATGTTTCTGAATTTTATCATCTCTTCCTGGAGACAAGTTGTCAAGATACAATTTTTTGGACTAGCATGATAACTGCATTTGCAGAACGTGACCCAGTTAAAGCTTTGTTCCTTTATCGACAATTGCTGCGAGAGGACCTGAGACCAGACTTGTATACTTTTTCAACTGTATTGAAAGCTTGTGCAGGCTTTGTAACTGAGCAGCATGCCTTGGTAATTCATTCGCAAGTGATTAAAGCTGGCTTTGAGGATGAAACGGCGCTAAGAAATGCCTTGATCCATGCGTACGCAAGATGTGGGTCCATTGCTTTGTCTAAGAAAGTTTTTGAAGAAATGGGATCTCGTGATTTGGTTTCCTGGAACTCAATGCTTAAGGCCTACGGCTTGCACGGAAAAGCTAAGGAAGCGCTGCAGCTCTTTCCACAAATGGACGTCAAACCTGATACTGCTACCTTTGTTGCTCTTCTTTCAGCTTGCAGCCATTCTGGAATGGTAGAAGAAGGGATCAGAATCTTTGACTCCATGTTCAAGGATCATGGTGTTATTCCTCGATTAGATCACTACGCTTGTATGGTAGATATTCTTGGACGAGCTGGGCGAATCATTGAGGCTGAGGAGCTTATAAGTAGAATGCCTATGGAGCCTGATTCTGTGGTTTGGAGTGCACTGCTTGGGTCATGTCGGAAGCACGGTGAAACCCAATTAGCTAAAATTGCTGCAGCCAAACTGAAAGAGATGGAGCCTGAAAATTCATTAGGTTATGTACAAATGTCAAACATATATTGTTCAGGTGGCAGCTTCAATGAAGCAGGAACAATTAGAAAAGAAATGGATGGGTCAGGAGTTAAAAAGGAGCCTGGTCTAAGTTGGATCGAGGTTGGAAACCGGGTGCACAAGTTTGCCTCCGGAGGCAGACCTCATCCTCAAAGAGAGGCTATATGCACGAAGCTTCAGGGACTGATTGGGCAGTTAAAGGAGATTGGCTATGTACCAGAAATAAGCTTGGCCTTGCATGATATAGAAGAGGAGCACAAGCAAGAGCAATTATTCCACCACAGTGAGAAGATGGCTTTGGTTTTTGCCCTAATGAATGAAGGGAATTTACATTGTGGTGGGAGTGTAATAAGGATTATGAAGAACATCCGAATTTGTGTTGACTGCCATAACTTCATGAAGCTGGCATCAGATTTTCTTCAAAAAGAGATCATTGTTAGGGATTCAAATCGTTTCCACCATTTTAAAAATAGGATCTGCTCTTGTAATGATTATTGGTGATAAGCCGGCACTACTCAATTAACACATAGGGCAAAACAAAAAAAACAAAAAAACTAATTTCTTCCTTATTTTTTGATAAGAAAATAATAAATCATATTTTACAAATTCCACATCTCAAGTTTCATAGCTGACAAAAATGTACATGATTATCAAGGCCTAGCATGACAATTCCAGCCAACACATGCATCAAGATAAAAGCGAAAAGTATTTTGTGACGTGAAGAGAATTGATTCCTGATTTGGAGGCCTTCTCTAATAGATTGAGAACCATTGAAGTTTCGCCAAATTGAAAACTCAAAAATGCATTTATGAAAGCCAAGTAGATTAAATATTTGAATTCCAGAAACTCCCATCAAAGGAGAAAGATAACGCAAAAGGTATAGTATCATAAACGGCCTTTAAAGTTTATAAAATGTTTCAATGAGATATTTACCTTAAAATAATTAGTACCACATCAGTGGATATACTATTTTTTGTTTTAGTATTGATATGTATTAATGTATCTTGATGTACCATTTCAGATTTATCTGTATCAATATATTTTGATGTACCATTTTAGATTTATTGATATTTTTCAAATACCTTCTTTTTCATATATGTACAACTCATTTCCAAATTTTCCAATAAAATATATTATACAAACATAAAATATACATCCATTACATTCAAATATATGTTTATGTGCATGTATAAATTTCCAATGTAAGTAATAAATATCCAAAATTTTTAAACATAAATAAATAGAATAAATATTGAAAATTTATAATAAATTATTATTACTTAAGTTCAATAACCTAATTCAAGAAATATATTTTACTTAAAAATAAAATTATGAAAAAATAAAAATGATCATGATAGAAAAAAATATTATGTATCGCTATCGATCGATACAAACTGGCACAAACCAGTACAAAAACCAAAATAATACAATATTAATACCATTTCAATTTTTTTTCAAAACTAATATATACCATGCAACACAATACTGGCTACCATTATTTTTATTTTTCAAATATCAAATGTAATACTTAATGTGATATTTAAAATTAATACAATTATCTAGAGATTATGACGAACAATTAAATGATAACACATTGTATTAAATTTTTAAATAAAACTCAGGAATTTTCCTTATGAAGTGACTTTTACAAATTCATTCTTTAGCACTTGTAACATATAATATATATATATATGAGGAAACATTCGGTTAACACGCTTGCTTAACTTTTTATATGATTAATATTTTAACTAATTAATCATTAGATTAGCAATATATGTTTATTAATTTTGCACGTAAAGTTTTAAATAAATTTGATATTTCTATTATATCGATTAAAAATACTTTTTTTAATATATATTTAATGATTGAAAGTTGTTTTACATCTAACAAATAGTTAAGTATTTTTTAATTTACTAAAAATAGACATATTCGATCTATGTGAATAAACTATGAAATATAATGGCCAGATTAAAAAATACAAAGCATATAAAATATTAGCAATTATGTAAACCTAATTTAGTTTTATATTAGTATAACTTGATCGAGTCTCTGTATATCCTTATACCACTATTTTTGAGTCGTAAGGGGCTTAAGGGGTATTTTAAAAATTGAGGATTGTTTTGGACTGTATCTTCTTTCCTAACTGGGTCATTTCATTTGGGTAGTGTTCAGTTTTTTCTTTGAATTTGAGTTGGTTTTTCTTCTTTCAGGCTTTTGGTTGAGCTTTTTAGTTTTATTGTTGTGTTTAAAATTTTAGTTTATTTTCTTTCATCACTTTCAAAGTTATTGTTTGCTTCATTCTTCGGGTTTTATTAGTTAAGATGGTTTGAGGGCATGGTGAAAGAGTAAATTTTCAGGCAATTAAGTGCAATTTGGGTTAGAGTACAGGTATTAACAAGGTCTTTGTCAAGTTTTATCTATTTTCTTTCCTCCTTTTCTCCAATTAGTTTGTTTTCTTCTCTATTTTGTTTCATTTTTTTTTAATTCTTGCTTTGTATAAGCAGATCTTTGTCAAACCATCTTTCTTGCACTTTTATTTATTTATTTACTTTTGTTCACACTCTTTTTTTTAATTCCTTTGTTGTTTTGTCAGGTTTTACTATTTACTAGAGGTTCTTCTTTCTTTACTACCACAAACTAATAGAAAAGGTTTCGGAGACAAGTACTGAATTTTATCAAGTATGAAACTATCCTTGAGAGGTTGATTTGCATTTCTTGAAATGTTTTGGGGAGATAATAAGCTAATTGGAATTTGTGAGGTTGATTGTAGAATTTCAATAGAACCATACGCATTTTGGTTTGTTTAGAATTAAGTTGATATAATTTGTAACCTACTTTGGTAGAAGATTATGCTTTATGTTAAAGATTCAGATTCGATCACTTAACTATAATAAACTTTTTAATTTATATATATATATATATTTTAGAGAAAAGTCAAATGTGAAATCTTTTTTTATTTTGATATATATATATATATAGGTAACTATAACATTTTAAATCTTCTAATTTTTATCATTTTTCAAGTATTTGGATTTCAACTATAATTTCATTTGCTTTAATTACCATTGCTTTCTTTTATTATCCTACTTCATGATATTTCTCTTTATTTAAGATTTTACTATTAGTCTTTTTTAGTTTTTTTGTTTTATTCACAGTCCACGAGCTTCATATAAGTTTCTTTCTTTTGTTTTCTTTCCTTTTGATGTTTTGTGCTTTTCAATGGTTGGAGAATAAGCATTTTTATGCCAATTTTCAGATCTATTTTCATTTTTATTGTATATTATGTTTTTTATGTGATGGGTTCAATGGCTATTGTTGTGATGAAATAAGGTTCATTTTCAGTCCTTTTATTCTTTTGATTTATTTTATAATCATTTTAAGGCCCATTTTTAGATCTATTGGATTTCTTTGATTTCAACCTCATTTTTTAGATCTATTTGCAATTTTTTGTGCCTATTTTCAATGCTTTTTATTTCTTTGATAATGGAATAAAGCTAGTTGCTTTAAATATTCTATCTTTAGATGGGTCCAGTCATTTTATAATTTTGCATAAAAACGAGTTCACTAAAAGCAATTTTGATAAAAGAAAGTATTACTGGTTTAATTGCAGTAAAGCTCTTGAAATCCTTACAAATTTTCTTGATTAACCATAGCTAACAAATCCATGGATTCTTCCTTTCCTAATGCTAACATGCAGAAAAGAGACCTTTGAATCCTACTTTATTTTTCAACAATGACGAAATTGTCTCTGTTGTAACTCTTACATGTCTATATTTACTTAGTATAGGACATGCCAAAACCTTCATATATATATATATATATAACTGTTGCTTGTTAAAGGACTTTAGGTCTAGCTATTGCTTCCCCCCCCATGCTTACAACTTGCTTCATGCTTCAATTCTCTATAGTAATAATGTCTATCATTTCCTATGTCAAAAGAGATCTGGCTAATCTGGCAAAAATTAATATTTCATTACGAATCTGAATTCAATCTGGAGGGTATCAATATGAGAGTAAATATCAAGGTAAATTATAGTTACTTTCATAAATTTCATTAGTAACACCAACAATGATGTTACATTTCATTCGACATGCCACCATTCAATTATTTAACAAAGGTCAAGATGGTTAGCCATTGAGTAGAAAGCTGAATAAGCACTTTTACCAAGTTTATCCTCAAAATTAAATGTAGATTATTATTCACTAAATTCAACCCTTATGTAAAATACAAATTTATGTTCCATGTTCATTCAAATCTGAATAAAATTGTAGATCAGATTGACAATTTTTGCCTCAATCAATCAATAATAAATTTCACTGCAGAAGAATGTTAATGGAAGTTTTGGTTATTATAGGATTTGAAACTCAAATTGAACCAAGTTTGTAGCATTAATTAACATGAAGGTGACTTTTACATTACAAGATTATACTATGAATCATTGATTTTTATTCATATTTGACTGAGCATGGAACATAAATATGTATTTTACATAAATGTTGAATTTGGTGAATAAGAATTTGCATTTTACTTTTGAGGATAAACTTGGTAAAAATGCTTATATACCTTTCTACTCAATTGCTAACCATCTTGATCTTTGTTAAATCATTGAAGCGTGGCATGTCGAATGAAATGTAACATTATTGCCCGTGTTACTAGTGAAATTTTCAAAGGTAACTGTAATCTACCTTAATATTTACTCTCATATTCATGCCCTCCAAACTAAATTCAAATTCGTAATAAAATATTAATTTTTTAATATATCTTGAAAAATACATATGCATTAAATAATATCTGTTGAAGAAAAAAATTATTTATTACCAAAAAAAAAAACAATAAAATCATAGCAAGTGCAGGTATATCACTAGTAAGTGTATATACATGTTCTGCTTTTTTTTGTATTTAGGGTTTATTTTTTTATTTGTGAACATAAATCTGGGTTTTTTTGTTTAGTAATGAACATATAATCCAAGAAAATTTGTTGGCTTAAGCTTCTTGAGCTATTTACTTTTCTATTGTAATCCCATGAAATCCAGCATGTAATCTGAGGTAGTAAATTACAAGCCTTAGGTAGTTTTTCTCTTTCTTAAATGGTTAAAGTTTTTTACGATATATACGTGTAACTGTAGTGACTGGAAATATACAAAAAATTTATAAAGCTTTCTTTGTCTTCCTTCTACCTTTTTTTCTTTATCTTTTTAATGGTATCAAAGTTGAGATCTTTAAAGTGATCTTTGTTTTCTCTAGAAAACAGATGACTACACCATCTGATTTTGTTAAGTTTGAGACATGAAGAAAAATATACAATCGAACTTCTTGAGAAACCTATGAGAATGACTAGGCCCTTCCCTAAAACCAAAAAAAACCTAGACCTCGGTGATAGCTTACGGTACTGCGACTACACAAATTGAGATCAAATTAGATCATACTAGTTATGCACCCGGTCCCCAGTTGTGGAGATGTACATCACAAGTTGGGGTATATCAATGGATATCTTCCTCAACCCTCACAAACCAATCCAATATTCAGAAAATAAAGAACTGAAAATATGGTTGTAAAAGGATGCCTGATTAATTCCATGGATCTTTCACTGATTGGCAATTTTATTTGTTTTCCAACTATTAAACAGGTATGGGAGTCAATTGCTATAACATATTTTGATGGAGCTAACATATCTCAGGTGCATGAATGAAAGAGACATGTGACTAGGAGGAGATAAGCCAAAGGATCCCTTGAATCATATATAGTGGTTTTCAAATGTTGTAGACAGAGATTGATTTTTGTCATTTAAATCCGATGGTGTGTGCTTAATGCATGCAGGAAGTTAGGGTTTATATTTTTCTACATAGGCTAGATGACCAATTGAACAAGATTTAGAGTGAGGTACTTAGATTAAAATTTCCCGACTGTTAAATAGGCTTTATGCATATGTTCGGATAAAAGATACCAGACAAGTAGTAATGCTTACAGGCTCAGAGATTACAACAGATGCAGTGATGGCATCTAAATGAGTTAAATTGCGACAATCATCTGTGCTGCAATTGTTGAGATCTGGATCCTTTTCATCACATGTTAAAAAGGGAGTTTATCCACCAAGATTAAACGACAAGCTGAAAGTGGAGGTAATGACTGTGCTGAGTATGGAAACTCGAAACATATTCATAAAACCTACTTTAAGCTGCATACGTAGCTAGAACGGTGGAATAAGCTTAAAGCATGGGCAAAGATAAACCATTGGTGGACAAGGACAAGCAGCCTTGGTACATACAAAGTCTTAATTATCCCTTGATCCACAAAATGAATCAATAACTACCTTTGATGATCAAGGTAGTAGTAGTTGTGTTTTATTGAGTTCTACTCAAAATAATTACAAGGATTCGATAATGGACTCTAAGGTTACAGGTTAAATGACATTTTCTCAAGATGATTTCATTCAGATTTCATAACTAAAGCGAACATGAATTGGTAATGCTAATGGCTTTACATATTCGGTGACTGGGGCTGGAACAGTAGCTTTATCCGCTTATCTTTCTTTATTAAATACATTATTGGTTCCATCTCTGTCTAACAAGTTAATGTCTTTAAGTCGAGAAACTGAAGAATTAAAATATGTAGCTCTAATGTATCCTACTTTTTGTCTATTTTAGGATATTCTCACAAAGGAGATCATTAGACGTGGTACTAAGAGAAACGAGTTATATTACATGGATGATTTCAGTTTTAGTAAAGCTAATAGTGTGAAACGAGATTCAATTCTCGTCAAGGAGAAGCAAATTTGGTGAGGGTGTTACTGAGGGGGCACATTCAATTATATGAAATATTTGCTTCCTGACATTTTTTTCAAATGTGCATGATTCAAACGTTAAGTGTGAGGCCTACATTTTAGCTAAAACTCATAATGTACCATTTCTATTAAGTTCTAATAAAAATGAAGTTTATGTTGCTTTAGTTCACTGTGCTGTCTAGGGACCTTATCTTATTACTACTACCTTTGGGATTCATTAGTTTGTGATCTTTGTTATTGATTGTACAAGGATGACTTGGTTATATCTATTATAACATAAAGATGAGGTATTTGGGGTGCTCCAAGCATTTCATGCTATGATTTAAGATCAATTTTTAGCCAAAGTCTACATCTTTCGTTTGAATAATGAAGGAGAATAAGCTTATTTTCAATTGAAGGGACTACTTAATGAAACTTCACGTACTCGAACACCATTACAGAATGTTATGGCTGGATGGAAGAATAGGCATATTTTAGAAAATGCTCATGCATTCTTAATTATAGCAAATATGCCCAGTAGATAATAGGATGAGGCTATCTATGGTTACTGCGGTGCATTTACTAAACCGAAGGCCTTCAAAAACATTAAGCTTTAAGACTCTATTACAAGTCCTATCAAATCACATTACATGTATCAATAATGTTTTCCCTCCTCCATGGGTATTTGCATGTGTTGTTTTTATTCATGTCCATAAAATCGAACAACTAAGATTGACCCATGCGTTGTTCATTGCTTGGTTTGGGGTATGGTGCACATAAAAAAGGATATCAATGTTACGATCTCGTAACAAGTATCACTGATGTGACTTTCCTAGAACCTGAGAAAATTTTTCATCATCCTTAGCTTTTATACTTTAAAGGGAGACATAGGATGAAGAACACAATGGTGGGAATTTTCAAGAATTGAAGAAATAAAAAGTAGAACAAAAAATAGTGCAAGATGTGCAAAATATACCCTCCTTCTCATGTCTTTAACAGCCCATCTCTTGGTAATATTATTGATACTTATGAAGAGGATTTTCTTAGCAAAACAGGTAATACATTATTAGAGAATCAGTGCCTAAATTATAATCCAGTAGCTCTAACGCCTAGGAGCTCTCTTCTTAACACCTCAGTGCTAGATAGCCTAGATGAACCAAAACCTCGAATACCTCAGCGTTTTTTTCGTAGTGCCTTAGTGCTCAATAGTCCACATGAACTAGAACCTCCACGACTTAGGTGCTCTCCTCCCAGTGCCTCAGTGCTCAACAGTTTACATGAACCAAAACCTCTAACACCTAGGCACTCTCCTCCCAACACTAGATCATCTTTCTCCTCTTCACCTTCCCAGGTTAGTTCTATAATACCATCTTTCACTCATGATTTGGATACTCTTCTTGGTTATCACTTGTCTTTTAGGCACAATAGAGGTAAACCCTATCTCGATACTCTCTAGATGTCAAAAGGAAAGGGTCTAAGTATCAGATCACTAATCATGTAACCATTTAGGGATTATCCAAACCTCACAATGCCTTCACATATAAATTGTCATCCTGTTATATTCCTGGTGAGTACATGAAGCTTTAGCAGATCCAAATTGGTCTCAAGCAATTCAAGAAGAAATAAAGGTATTGCAAAAGAATAAGATTTGGCAACTTGTTCCTTTCCCTCGAAGAAAGAAAATAATGTGATGCAAATAGGTTTTTTTTTTCATTAAGCATAAAGCAGATGGGACAATTGAGAGATACATGGCAAGACTGGTGGCTAAGGGTTATACACAGACTTATGGAGTAAACCGTCAAGAGACATTTCACTTATAGCAAAACTAGACACTATTAGAATGTTGTTATCTTTAGTAGAAAATCTAGATTGGTCAATGCTTCAATTTAATGTGAAAAATGTTCTTCTACATAAAGATCTAAAGGAAAAAATGTATATGGATATTCTACCAGGCCACTCTACTTCACATGGAACAAGAATTGTCTATAAATTACAATGGGCATTCTATGGGTTGAAGCAGTCACCTTGAGCATTGTTTGGACGATTCAACTTGGCAATGAAAAAAATATCGTTTTCAACAAAGCAACTCAGATAATACTTTCCTTTTGAAGCATAATAAAGGAAAAGTAACTACCTTAATAATCTATGGGAAGAGACGAACATTACAAGAGATGATAAAGAAGAAATCTCCAAACTTCAAGAATAACTGAGCACTGAATTTTAAATGACTCTTGGAGAACTAAAATATCTTCTAGGAATTAAAGTAGCAAGATCAAAACGAGGTATACTCTTACACTAGAGAAATATACGTTAGATCTGTTATCTGAATTGAGGATGATTAATTGTAAGAAGGCTGACACACCAATTGTTTAGCATCACAGACCGGGAGAATGTCTAGATCAGATACCTAAAAATAAAGAGAAGTATCAAGGATTAGTAAGTAAGTTGATCTGTACTCGTCCAGATATCGCTTATGCTATGAGTATAGTGAGTTGGTTCATGCATAACCCAAATGAAGATCATATGTTAGCTGTAGTTTGGATACTCTATTACTTGAAATCTACTTCGGGAAAAAGAATCACGTTCTCTAAGAATAACCATCTCAATATTGATGGTTATACTGAAGCTAATTAGGAAGGAACTATATCTGATAGAAAATCCACAGCCAGATACTTCAACTTTTGTTGGTGGGAATTTGCTGACATAGACGAGCAAGAAACGGAAGGAGTGTCATTGTTTAGTGTTGAAGCCGAGTTTAGAGGAATGGCCAAATGATTGTTTCAACTTCTTTGGCTTAGGAGATTACTCACTGAAATTGGTTATCCACCTATGACTAAGATGAATTTGTTCTGTGATAACGAAATAGCATGGAGATTTCTCATAACCATATTCAACATGATCGCACCAAACACATTGAGGTGGACAGGCATTTAAAAACAAAAAGAAAAAAAAAAGTAATTAAGTTTTCCTTTGATAGATCAGAAGATCAACTAGCCCAAATGCTTACGAAGGCTATGTCGAGCAAAACCTTTTACAGCTCACTACATAAGTTGGGCATTATTACATTTATGCGCCAACTTGAAGGGGAGTATTGGCGTGAGCATCTTGAAATATTTACTTTCCATTTTTATTATTGTAATCCCAAGTAATATGGGATAGTAAATTAGTAGCCTACAGTTTTTCTTTTTTTTGGATAGGATTTTTTACAATATATATCTATATATATATAAAACTATGGTGAATAGAAATATACAGAAAATTTACAAATCTCTCTGTCTCTACTACCTTTTTCCTTTATTTTTATCAAAATGCTAATGTACTACGAAGTCCATTTTGTTTTTTTTACTTTATAGATTTAATAATTTTAGATGTATAATTTTAGACACAACATGATTATATTACATAAAAAGTAAAATATTATATAAAATATAATACAACATAAAAAGTAACATAAATATGATATAAATACATAAACATGTCAAAATCTATATAATTTAAATTAGTAATATGTTAAATTTACATTCATATATAATACCCGAAACACAATTATGATACAAAAGTATAGTATAAATATGTAACAAATACATGAATTATCAAGTCTAACTGTACCATATATTATTAAATGAACCAAAAAAAAAAACATGTCAAATGCTCTTTTCCAAATCTTCATAAATTTTCGAATAGGTACTAATAATATCTTAATTTTCTGCCACACAGCTATACATTTATAGTCGATCTACGATGGACCAACGTTGCAGCATTAAATTACAATGAGAATGGAAGAGAAATCCAGGGATGGATGGTCACTGGTACTAGATAACAACAAACCATGCACGATTATTGTTTTCCTATGTTGCATCTATGCGATTGACATATCATTCATGATTTTCTAGGCTCAATTCTTGTAACAGGAGAGTAATAGCCATGCATCGATGGAAGATATATATATATATATATATATAAAAGCTGAATGTATGAAGCAAATACTAGTTGACATCAAATCTCCTTCTGGACCTCTTCAACCCCAAAATCACAAGCAATATTCCAAAATAATCGAAATTGTAAGTAGTCTCCAAGAGTTCCAGTTTGTAATTGTTCCATGGAGGAAACCTAAACCAAAAATCAGTGAGGAAGCTTCTTCTAGCCACTGCCTTGTAGTGTGTAAATGTGTCAAAGGAGAATTTGCCATGATATTTTCCAATTCCACTTTCACCAATGCCCCCAAATGGAATGGTGTCAGCTACAAACTACATTTGATTTCATCCAACAAAAAAACAACACATCTTAACAAATAAAGGAAATGATAAGAAAAGGAACTTACAGCCTTTATTTCAAATATAGCTCTGTACAGAAGCATTAGAACTTTTTTTAGCAAATTTTATTTCTTAGTTTTGGGAAGGAGAGAATTAAGGCAAGAGTATTCTGTCATTCAGTAGTCGCTACTTTAATTAGGTGTACTTGGCTACTAAATACCTGAATGATTGCATCATTAAAAACCACACTTCCGGATGATGTTTCAGATACCATTCTCTTCCTCAGCACTACATTATTGGTGAAGGCGTATATTGCAAGGGGTTTAGGCCTCGAATTTATAAAATCAATGCTGTCTTCAATCTTATCCAACTGCCAACAAAATAAATAAATAAAAGGGATTTCTCAATATCTATCTTGAATGATTAGAAGAAAAGGGATTGCTCTAGCAAACTACTTCTCTTTCTTGAGCTGTAAGCATATATATATATATATACACGCGTCTATGTGTTTTAAGTGTGCATAGAACTGTCTTACTGTGATTATTGGGAGAAGTGGGCCAAAGATCTCCTCTGTCATTATTGCTGATTGAAGTGGGGGATCCACTAGTATTGTTGGCTCAATGAACCTGCACGGATTTTAATAAAGAAACGCCTGTGTTAACCATGAACTTGTATCTTAACCAGATATATCAATAATTCAAGCTTTTGCGGTTACGATGAAAGGAAAGAAGAGCTAAATTAAATAGAGAGAGGACGAGTTACAAGCTGTCTTCATCTGTTGAACCGCCGTAAACTATAGAATCTTTAACCATGTCATCAGTTAAAAGATTTTTCAGCCTCAAGAAATGATGTTTGTTAACTATCCTGGAAACACTGTGTGAGTCTCTAGGGTTATCTCCATACATTTTCTTGATCATGTCCTTCATCAATTCCACCTGAAAAGAGAGGTAACCTGCATTTAATTACTATTGCTATATATGAGGAAAAATAGTATATATGACGAATGAATGAAAGAATGAATGAGAGATTCAAGTTTATATACCACAGAAGTTGAAAATGCATTTTCCACTAATAGATAGTCAACTGCAATACATGCTTGGCCGGCACAAGATCCATATTTTGCCCCAATGATTCGATTTACAGCCACCTTCATAGTATTACACAAATAACTTAACTGAGCAAACTTGGAACAAAAAATAAATGAAGTTACCAAGCTCCATACTCCCTCCAGGGATTTAAATTTAAGGAAAAAATTTTATTCACAAGTTGTAAATTTAAATCTGTAAACAGGTAATTCACGATCGTAAATTGAACCATTAAAGACCAATAACCATTTACCCCCATGATGAATATCGATGACTGGCTCATACTCTTTTCTTAGACCGATAGGAATTACATGAGCGAGAGAGTGCATGCACCTTATAGCCCCATTCTTTTAGTAGCACAGGGATGCAGCCCCATCCTTCTAGGAGCACAGGTATGCACTCCCGATGCGTTTAACTGATTCAAACTTATGAACTTTGCAGCAATTGAAATGTTTCATTCATTTATGTTGGAATTATATTCTTAAGTAATGTTACTCAAAAATACTACCTCTCTGTCCCAAGACCAGGATAGGGAATCAAGAATAGCAGGGCATTTCCCACCCAGCTCGAGAGTAACTGGTGTTAGATGCTTTGCAGCTGCCGACATTATTATCTGTCCCACCTTTGCACTTCCTACCATTAGTTTTATACGTTTAATATTCCAAAGATGTATACATATAAAGCACGCTAAATTAAGGTACAATAACAACCTTGTTCAATAAAAAATTAAAACATGATTCCCAACTTTTCATTACATTTTCTATTAACATTTTGTAAACAAACTCAATCCAATTTGTACCTGCAGGGTAGTGCCCCTTTTTCCTTTAGCACCATTGTTGTTAACAAATCAAGATGGCTCTTTAACAATTAATCACATAATTATCTAAGTCAAGAGACTGATATACATATGTACATACGACATATATATATTCATACATACATACATACGTAGATACCTGTGAAGAATATCTTGTCCCATTTATGCTGAAGCAGTTGTTCACCAACAGCTGGACCACCCTCAACGATCTTGATAGCTTCATTATCAAGGTAATTGGGGAGGGTATTAACAATAAGAGAAGAACATGCAGGGGCCAATTCTGATGGTTTTAAAAGCACAGCATTTCCTGCAGCTATAGCTCCTAGTAAAGGCTCCAAGGAGAGTGCTATTTTATTTGCAACAAAACATAACAATTTGGAGATTGTCAAGCACTTCCCGGGATTAAAAAAAAAAAAACCCAGAAATATCATTTGAGATTTATTTATTTATTTTTTTAAAAAAAAAAAGGAAAAAGGGAAAACTTTACTAACAGAAGGGAAAGTTCCAAGCTGAGATAACGAGGACAAGGCCGAGCGGCTCAGGAACCAATTCAGCAGATGAAAGCAGTGCAATTATAGGAAGTTTAGCCTGTTATTGCCACAACCACAAACAAAAAATGAAGTTCAGTATGAATTCCCATGAGTTTAACAGAATTGGGACCTTTTGCTATCTTAATTTTCATGGTAATGTCGGAGTGTTCGGAGTGCTTTTAGCCCAAGTAATTGATGAATCTGAAAATTCAAATTTAAGCTAGTTAACTATCTACTTGTCAACTTGGTTAGTTATAGAATCATCAATTAACTAATGTTTCAGACTTTCAGAATCAAATTGAAATTGCTAACTACTACTACATTCTAAAAACAACATCTTTTTAGTTTGCATTCTGGCAGCTAGAATGGGTTTTTTCTCTTTTTTTCTTTTTTGGGTTTTGTTCTTATGTTATTGTTAACGGGTAATTTGAATTTGTTGATATTAGATCTGTTTAAAGGTTGAGTTATTTATCTAAATCTAAAAATTTGTTTAATATTTAAAAAAACTTATAAAAAATTATTAAACTTCAAAAATAAACCTAGATAAAAGGAAAAACCTATTTTCTAAACAACCAAAGCTTTGAATATAAAATTTTAAGTTCCAACTCAAATGGTATATTATAATATAATATTCTATTTTATAATATAATTATATATATTTCTTTTACAGCTAACAATCATTTGTCATAAATTCTGATGACCAAACAATTGGCCAATCCTAAGCTCAAATACAACTCAAGCAGATTCCTTGCTTTCCTCATCTAGCCTTGAGTTAGAGAGGAACTGGAATTGGGAACTAAACCAATATGGATTATACCGACTGCCTCCTCGGCCACCGTCAGTACTGTGGTGCCTTCCACCGCTAATTTTAAAATTGAGGGGTGAGAATACGTTTATTGATTTGTGAATTTATGTTATATGATTATTTTTTCGTGTTATAATCATATTCAAAGTATTTTATATATAAATTTGATAAGTTAATAATTTGTATTTTTATATTTTTTGATACATTTATGCATTCATATCATATTAGTATTATTTTTTGCGTAATATTATGTTTTTATTATTTTTCATATCGTGTTATGTTTTTTTACATAAATTTCAAATCCTTTGTATATTGATATCATGGTCATGTTATTTTTTTATAATGCACTCTAGGTATTTTTCATGTCATATTAGTAAGTGACACCATTCAGATACCCCTAATTTTGTGTCAAGTGATGTATAATAATGATTCTTTATTTTTTATTTTTTGAAAAAATATTTGTAACTATATATTATAGCAATCGTAGGTGTCATAATTGAACAAGTGAGAAATATTAAATAATATTAAGATTGGAATAATGTGTTAAAGATTAGACACGCTAGAGCTAACCCAGTCGATATGTTTTAATATTATTAATAATTGTTAAATTTATATTTTATTGTTTATTATTTTTAATATGAATATAAATAATAATATCAATATAATTTAAATGAATTAAATTTTGATATCCGGTCTTAATTTTTTATATAAAATGTACATATAATTAATTACATTGGGGTATTTTTATTTTATTTGTATTATTTTATTTGTGTATCTTACTTTAAAAGTCGTCATCAAGTTAAAATAGTTTGCACATTTTGTCATAATAATTTAATTTTAACTTTAAATTCATGTTATTTTTTCATATTATAATTATATTCAAGGTATTATCAACGATAATAGAATCAAATCACTAGGAGGATTTAAACACTAGTACAATAGGAAGATTAAGCACCGATACAACTTATTTTATTCCAACATTTGCTCAATATTTCTTTAACAGCCTGTCTTGTAAGAATTGTATAACTATTTAACATTTACAATTTTGAATGAAAAATATTGTCAACAAATTCCAAATTAATCTATAAAGTTTAATTATTTTATGTGTGGATATTACAAAATAGCTAATCAAGCAAATTCATTACAAGAAATGTTAAACCCCAAAAAAATTATAAACTTCCACAATTGACATATTTTAAATATGAAAAGAAAATTCAAAGAAAAAGACATGATAATAAAATTGATTAGGATGGAAAAGAGAACAAAATTTCCTTTTGTTAACCTAACAAGAAGGTGATTTTTCAAATATTGATTTATTTATTAATCATTTTTTTGCCTCTCTTTTTTTCTTTTAACAGTCCATAAAAAAATAGTGCTATTTTTTTCCCTCTCAATGAAGATAATTATTATAAGAGAGTTGTTTTGTCAGTATGAAAAAATTTTTTGATCCCTTTCAATTATGAATCTATGCTTAAATTGATGTTACGAGTAAATGACACCAATTTAATAAAAAAATTATCCGAAAAAATTAAATTATAAATTATATATTTTTATAAGGTTATATCATTCGTTTCATTTAAAGAGTAAAAACTATCTTTATTTTTTTCTCCATTTAAAAAACTACTATACGTAGTTATTAACTTTCTTTTTCTTTTTGCTTATGTTTTTCACATTTTTTTATTCTTTTTTTCAATTTTAATTTTTTTCTTCTAATGGTAAAGCTTAGCTAAGCTTGATATATAACATAAATTTAATTTTTTATTTTTGGTACAATAGAGGACGTAGTTTGAAAATTAAGAAAAAACTTATATATGTTGAGACTCAAGTCTGAACCTAGTAAATACAACTTCTTAAAAATGATCATATAGAAGCTAAAATTTAAGTTCAACATAAATTTAATTAGCTAATATCCTTCGTAGAGGTGTTTATAGGCTGGGTACGGGCCATACCTAATTGGCTAATATATTATGTAATAGTAAAATAGGTTAAGCCAAGCCAGGCTAGGGCCTTGAACGTTAGAGCCGAGGCCTAGCCCATTTCATAATCAAGCTTAATTTTTTTTGCCTAAACTTATTTTCAAGCTTAATATTTTTGTTTAAACTCTCTTGAATATCGAATAGACTTTTAAACTTAAACTGATAGTTCGGTTCTTAAACAGTCGTATGTTTTTAATGAACTTTGTTGACTAATTAAGCATCAATTGTCGTTAAGTTAAAAAAAAAAAAAAACACTTGGACCAAGATATACTAATGCTTCAACAAAGAGAAAGAATAAAATCTTGGGTTTAGGAATAGGTAGGTGAAGGATGATTACCTCTCTGCTTGACATCCATTTTTTCAAGTCCTTCAATGCAATATACAGTGATTTCTTTAGAAGTCCTACCTGCAAAGCAAGAAAATAATTTTCAGGAAAGTGGAAAGCAGACATACTAATGTCAAATTATATCAGAAGTTAAACTGACCCATCTTTTTATATTAGAAAAGTAGTCCTGCTGTACAACTACCAGATTCATAAACTTTTATTTTCATACCAAAAAAAAAAAACTCTTTTTTCTCCATACCTCATCTCGAAATGCTTCAACGTAATGCTTCCCTAAATCTTGCTTTAAAGCCCTCAAAATTTCAACCTCTTTCTCCACGAGAAAAGTCTGCAACCCTTTTAGCTGAGACCTCCTCCAAGATATATGCTTGGTTTTTCCAGACCTGTAACATTCCCTCATCTCCAAAACCTTTCTTCCCAAATCTTTCTCAAATTTCTCCATTCTTTATTTATTTAATATTTCGGGGTATAGTTACTGATATCTTATGGTGCATAATCCCATTTCTGTCATTAATCCCTTCCCTGCTTTATACATATATATATATATATGTATATATAAATGCGTGCATATTGTGTGACCAGCTGGACTTGTACGTTGCATTCGCCTTGGGCAACGGGGGTTGGCGCTTCTTAAAACCTTCTCAGTCACTGCAGGCTACTTCTTAGATTCCCACCAACTTATCATTATGATGTGGGCTCAAATTTTTTAGACTTCCCACCCCATTTTTCTTGCAATTATTGAATGGGATCGGATTTCTTAGTAAAAATTAAATTGCAAATCATAGTCAATATCAACTAATCAAAAGGTTGGAAAAATTTTGGGGAAGCTCGTTAAGGTGAGGGAGCTTTAAACCTTCCAACCGATTATCCGGTTGAAAAAGTTTTAATTTTTTTAACTTTTCAATAATTTTATTAAAATATTTTAAAATTTAGTATTATTATTAATTATTATATAATTTTATTATTTTATAGACTATAAAACTTAATTTTTTACTAATAAAAATATATATTTTATCATAAAATTAATTTTTATCAATAAAATATAATTATCATTAATATACTTAAATAAATTATTAAAATAAAAAATATGAAAATTTTTTTCACTTCACAAATTACTACAAAAATTAATTCTTTACATATATAATAATATCTAATTAAAAAGAAAAAACAATTTCGAGAAAATTATAGTTAATTTTCTTAAAAAAATGTTTTACATAATACATTACAAATTTGATAATATTTTTATATAAAACTTGTAATGCTTGTATGTAATCTGGTAATGTTTATATGTAACAAATTACATACAAACATTACTTTCAAAGATTATTTGTACAAATATATTACATATAACATAAATTATATATAAATCTTATGTAAATTGTAATATTTATATGTAATTTTTGTAATCTTTAGTTGTAATTTTACCAACTAATAAAAAATATATATTTCATCATAAATTAATTTTTTATTACTAAAGTATAATTATTACTAACTTACCCAAATAAATTATTAAATAAAAATATGAAAAAAAATTTCACTTCAAAATTACTACAAAAATTAATTTCCTACATATATAATATATTTAATAAAAAATAAAAAATAATTTTAAGAAAACTATAGTTAATTTTTTTAAAAAAATGTTTTACAAAGTAATGAAAGATTTGGTAATGTTTTTATGTAAATTTTATAATGTTTGTATGTAACAAATTAGATATGAACATTACCTTCAAAGATTTCTTACACAAATACATTACATATAACATAAATTATATATAAACATTACTTTCACTCTAATGTTTCATGTAATTCTTCTAATCTTTAGTTGTAATTCTTACCAACTAATCAAAATATATTTTATCATAAAAATAATTTTTTTCTTAATATAATATAATTATTACTAATATACCCAAATAAATTATTAAAAATAAAAATATGAAAAAAAAATTTCTCTTCAAAAACAACTAAAAAAATTAATTTGCTACATTATATTATGAAAAAAATTATTTTTATGAGGGAATATATATATTTTTGATTGGTTAGTAAAAATTACAACTAAAGATTAGAAGACACATAACATTGAGTGAAGGTAATGTTTGAATATAATATGTGTTATAGGTAATGTATATGTAAAGAATTTTTTAAGATAATGCTTGTATATAATTTTTTACATACAAACATTTTAAGTTTACATAAAATATTATCAAGCCAATAATGTATTTATGTAAAATGAAAATAAAGTATAATATTTTAGAAATTACTTTTTGTTTTTTATTAAATATATTATAATGAAGGAAATGAATATTTTTACTAATTGTGGGAGTCAAAAAATTTTATTTTTTTATTTTAATAATATATTTGTTAATATTAGTAATAGTTATAGTATATTAATAGAAAATTAATTTTATAATAAAATTTAAATTTTTATTAGTTGGTAAAAATTATAACTAAAGATTAGAAAAATTACACATAAAATTATGGCAAAGGTAATGTTTGTATGTAACATGTATTATAGGTAATATATGTGTGTAAAGAATCTTTTAAGGTTACATTTGTATATAAAAACATTGCAATTTTATATATAAACATAAAATATTACTAGATTATATAGAAACATTGCAATTTTACATAAAATATTATTGAAACTGTAATGTATTTATGTAAAACATTCTTTTAAGAAAAATTGAATATAATTTTTTTCAAAATAATTTTTATTTTTTGGGTATATATGTTATATATGTGTGAAATTAATTTTTATTTTAATTTTTTAAGTGAAAAAATTTTATACTTTTATATTTTATTAATATATTTTTTAATATTAGCAATAAATATATTATATTAATAAAAATAATTTTATGATAAAAATTAGATTTTTTATTAGTTTGAAAGAATTACAACTAAGGATTATGAAAACTACATATAAATATTACAATTTACATAAATCATTAAAGTGTTGATAATGTTTGTATGTAATATATATTATAGTTTATATATTTCTATAAAAAATTTTTGAAGGTATTATTTGCATTTAACAAATTTACATATAAACATTATCGAATTACATACAAACATTATAGTTTTATGCAAAACATTATTGAAATTGTAATGTGTTTATGTAATATATAATGTATATGTGTATTATGTAATGATTTATGTAATATATGATGTATATGTTTAATTATAAAAAAAATGCATAATACATGTTTTTATTGCATATGATAATAAACTTATGTAATAAATAATATAATTTATGCAACTTTTATATTTTATATAATACTATTTTCTGTTACTTTTGCTAATATATTTATGTAAATAACAAAATTTTTATGTAAATAAATTAAATTTTATGTTTTATAATTTTTATTATTTTTTATGAAAATTTATATTTTATCATAATTTATGTAAATAAATAATGTATAT
>JAQSVH010000010.1:5985104-5995136 GCA_029448705.1 Adansonia digitata
TAACTCTGAAACATATGACAGGGCATGTGAGTTAGATTCCAACTAGAAATATGCTGAACTTAAAAAGTTTGGAAAACGTCCTATAGTTCCTGAGGGCCATCAAACGACTGTGTTTTTCTCAGATTCCAATGGAGGCCATCATGGATGCTGCATAAAAAATCATTAGTAGAATCAACTTGACATGCTGTAGGCACTGGCCATGGTGCCATGCTGCACAAAAGAGCATCTCCAGCAGCCAATTGTTTTCTGTCCTTGCCATCAAATGACGCCCAAGCAGGACTTCTGCTATTAAAAGGCACCATGATTCGCACTGTTACATGCTCAGGCAATATCAGAGGTCGAAAGGATAATGAATGAGGACAAATGGGTGTGAACAAGATACCAGGGACCTGCAATTATCAGAGCGTACGTCAGCAATGTATTTCTTTTAGTCATGTGATCATATGATTATATTCTGAACAGAGAAACAAATGGCATTAAAACAACATTATGAAACAAGAACTAGAACAAACTCCTGAATGTTATGTCAGCAAATGCGCATTACAACAAACAAAATGAGCAAAAAAGAATATCACTGATCCTTTGTCAAAGAAAATAAATAAACTGAGATCAATACAACAATTTTAAGCAACTACAGATTTCTTTCATCCCCTCAATGATACTATCCACGTAAAATGATAATATTTCCCAAAATCTCAACTTGTGCCAATTTTATCCATAGATGCCCCCGTCTCCAATCATTCTGTATGGCTTAGCTGACTGGAACCAGAATTAAGTACGGGACATCAAATTTTGCTTGACATCTCAAACTCAAACATCTTTTATATTTGCCTTGGTGCTTCTATAACTTACAAAACATGTCCCAGTTTTAGGCTTATTCCAAAAAAATTAGTTTCCTAGACAATCTAACTCGGTTGAGTACCAATCTGCATCATGAATTTTTAATGATCTGAAGGAGAAATCTTGCCAACCAAACGCTCAAAATGTTGCAGTTAAGTGAGTCCTTAACTGGGCAATCTATTAGTCCAAGAGAATCGTGAAGCATGTACATCAGCCTTACATCCCTCAAATTGTTGCTCCTTCTCAATGAAAACATCTAGAATTCTTTTAAAAGATATTATACAATGGATAACCAGATTTACAGCACATTTGAACCTTAGTCTTATACTTAACATGCATCATGCATGATATGAAACAGACTTCACCTTGGTCGTTTTTCTCTTAAGGGAATTCCAGACAATCAATCCCTTCCCAAATTTTTATTGGGCAGGAGAATACCAGCGAGATCAGGAAAGAGAAGTCCAAAACATAACCAAAAACTAAAATTTGCAGAACATGATAAAATATTTCTATCGCTGATGTTCACTTATTTTACAATTATTGTTAGATTTATTGTATAACCCGTAAAGAATACATAGATACTGGTTTATCTCAACCTGCGAGGTATTGTCCACCTTAATCCCAACATCTCATTGTTTTCTTCTAAATAGGTGTCTATGGGTTTAAGTTTCTATATATATACATATATATATATATATTATAGCAGATCCTCAACACATTCCTAATGTGGGATTGGGGGCATTACATCTGTTCCCCAAAATTTAAGCTTGATGTCCCTGTCAAACACAACACATCACACAAAACCAATATTAAACTAGGCATTGGAATTCTAGAGGTGGCACTCATCATATAGAACTTAGCTCCTGCTTATGGGATTCCAGAGATGGCTTCCTTGGTGTAGTATTTAGTTCGCACACTTCATACTAGTGACGCTCTTATACCAATTGTGGAGACTTGTATCCAACCTGCAATGTCTTGTCACATTTGACCGAAGGTTTCACAATTTTGTCCGATAAAAGGCACCTCACAAGTTTGGGTTTAAGTCTCTACATATGGATCCTCAAAAACTCTCAAATGTGGAATTGAAAGCATGCAGCTAGCGGAGAACACTGTTTTAATTGTTATAAAAGTTCTGCTAATTGATGAGTACCATTACCTCATTTAGAGCTCTACCCTAATGGTTCGATCATGAGACTTGGAGGTCTGAGGTTCAAACTACTAAGCAAACAAGAGGCAAGGGAGGGGGCAGGGGAGGGCTGACCCATGTTATGTAATTCAATACATAACAGATAGCCTTATGTTCCAAAATGGAAAGTTGAACTTTAAATGAACAATCATATAAATCTATTACATGGTCAGAAAATTTATCATATTATCCTTACATATTTATTGTATAAACAGCCTAGCCACTAGGTCTAAGTCTGAGTTCAGAGAGATTATACTCGTCTAATTATTCCCTTTGTACAGGTTGTTTTGATTAATGCCTTCATCACATGCTAATAGCTCATTAGCTCTTAAGCTTATAAGTAACTGTTAATCTGAAACAATGTTTCAACAAAGCAGAGCAGCATTGAGTAATTGGAAAAATATTAGTCGTACAAATCTTATCTCTCATTTGAATACGATACTATCTCTCATGAAACCAATCTAAATGGAAGAAACAAACTATACTTCGGAAATTTTAGTCATCAAAATTCTGATTTCTTATAATATTCCTTAAAGCATTTTTTTATTTTTCAAATTTAATGGCAATTATGATGATTATCGGAATGTACCTGTGGGTGGACCATTGATCCTCCAGCTGCCAATGAATATGCAGTACTACCAGATGTTGTTGATAAAATCAGACCATCTCCTTGCACACAAGTGACGAAGGAATTGTCACAATAGCATTCCAGATTTGTGAGGTACGATGATATTCCACGATCAATGGTAACCTCATTCAGAACAAGAATAGGTTCTTCTGTCTCGTACTCATTTTTAGCTGCATCTCTAACAACACGGCATAGCAAGCGGTGTCGTAATGTTATACTGATGGGTCCCCGCAAGACAGAATCAAGGCATTCTTTAAAATGTTCGCTATCTAGAGCCAGTCAAAGAATTTTCCTTTTAATTCCAATATGTGAATTAACAAGCATTCCCTTTAAAATAAAGATCAATGTTCAAAATAACCACTTTCAATCATCAATTATATCATCTTTCATTAAAGAAATACTTCAAGATGGAAGGATACGAAATGGAGTCATAAAGCCCAAAGATCCTAAAGAAAATGGAACGATTGGAGGAACAGGTCCTTTGAACATTGATGCCGCCTGCAAAGAACAATTAGATGATAAATGATGCTAAGCATAAACTTAGAAGAGATCTAAACTAAATAAGAAAACAATCAACATAACTAGCTCAGAAGAAATTCAAACGTCATAGGATTATTTGCATTGATGAATTCTATTCCAATGATCATAGTCATGCTGAAGAAACTAAATCCATATAAAACCCGATGGTATAAAACTTTCAGAAACAAATCCAGGATTCAGAATTGATGTTCAGTGTAGAAAATTTTTGAATTTCTTGAAAACAACCAAAAATAAACAACATAAGCATCTAATTATAACTTCATAAAATGAAAACAAAAATGATCTTAGAAAAATTTACTAACTTCGATTTTTATCAATGCATATGGTTTCAAAACCAACTATGTCTTCCCATTTTTTCATAGGCTCAAAAGGGCATTCACTGAAGGGATGGCATACCGTAGGCTTCAAAATCCAGAGATAGCAGACAAATATTTTAGGGAAGTTTAACATATCTTCATAAAGATATAGTGGACAAAACTAAATGTAAAGGCCATTTGTTCCAAAATTGCACCAATGAAAGTGATAAATTGATATTTTCAAAGGTTTTTCATTTCGTTCAAAAATATAAGCTCAGTCAAATTGAAATAACTTACCCATAGAACAGTTCCATCACCACCAAGAGTTATCACCAGATCAACTTTTGTGTGTAGGAGCAAAATTTCCTGGTCTGAAGAGCAACATAATGAACTTTTAAACAAGAAATCAGAATATCACCAGAAGTGAAAAATATTTGCATTACAATATACATCAAACCAATTTAGTACTCAAAAAGTAAGAACCATCAGCTCCAAATACCAACAAACATTGAATTTAAAATAAATAAATAATTGTTGGTTACTTTTTTAAAATTCAAAAACAAACTTAATTAAATATTTTGGTAAATATAAATTCTGAATTTAAAACCCATTTGATTACAAAATTTATTCTAGTACTACTTACCTTACATATATGAAAGTTAATATAACTAATAAATAACAACAGAACCCAAATAACTTTTAACTTGGTTATAACTTCTAAATTCTTGTATCCATTCATTCAGTCACTTATTATACCAAATTAGCAAATACCCAATCTTAGAGAGGTTTATTTGTTTGCAACATTCTTTGTAAAACCTTAAAGCTTAGTTGGGAGGGTGTAACATCCACTTGAGTGATTTTGGGGTTTAGAGGTTGCAACCTTAGTCTTGAAAAGTAGGGATCTAAAGGCCACTACGGTGCTACCTTCAACTTGAAAGGTAAGAATTTAAACGTTATAACTTACCCTTGAAAGGTGGGTTCTAGAAGTTATACCTCGACCTTAAAACGTTGTGATTGTAAAGGTTGTTATATCTAAGCCTAGAAAAGGTAATTTGTAAAGATTCATAGATACTAGAGGATTGCACTCCTAGGCAAGAGGGAGCCAAGGGAGAGGACGGAGGTGCCTTGAGGAAGGACTGAACCTTCGTAAATATTATGTTTGAATTTATTAATTACTATCCCTTATCCTCTATTTAATTTCAAATTCATTTGTTCTTAAATTTCTTATACATTTATTGAATTGTTATTTTCTCACTTACATTTATTCAATTCTATTTTTGGAAAGAATTTAGAATCAATCCAATTCACCCCCATTTTGAATTGATTATCTACACTTGAGCTAACAAACTAGTTGTTTCTCTTCTTTGCAAGCTAAACCGGATTCTGTTTCATGACTTTCAACACTAGTAGAGAAACAGTTTATAAACCATCTAACAATAAGAATCTAGAAAAGACGAGTTTTGTAAAAATTTATATATAAAAGCAAATCAAACTGAAAAAGCAACAAAATAACCCCCAAGCAATAGAGAATTGAACATCGACACCTAAAGCTTCTATAGAGACAGCATCAAAGATGTAATAAGCCAAGGATCAGATATTTGATTCATAATGAATTATGTATTAGTGTTACGCAGCTATTTTCATAAGCAGAAATTGACAAGCATAAATGAGTGATTACTTACCATCTCTCCATGTTTGTACATAGTTGAAGTTGGATGACTCTGTCAGAAGTTCAACTCTCACACGTGGTTCGACATAAATGTTTAACTTTTTCTTCTCTTTCAACCATCTGGATGAAAGACGAAGAATGACACGGATAAAATAAATATGCTATAGAAGAAAAATTTTGGGCTATTTTGACATGCAACAGTAAAAAGATAATAGCCAATTACTTTCAAAGAAGTTGATGCAAGTGCAGAAAACTAAAAATGACCCCCAAAAAAAAATAACAAGTTGAAAGGCCCCCAGAATATAACACTTACAATATTGAAAACTTTATTTTAAAACAATAAATCACATAAACCTCAGCCAACCTAAACATTATCTAGCGGCCAGAAGTAAAAAATCCTACAGTGACTTTTAAAAAGGAAAACTTAAAAGACCTTTAATATTTAACAAAACAATTAAAAGCATAAATTCTTCACAATAAACATTTATGCCAACAAGGGTGGTCAAGGGACAATGCCATCTAGCAAAAGTACCATGCAACCAGGGGTAAAAGCCAGGAGGTTAGCACGGGACCTTAGCCCGACATTTCCCTTTGAAATCTTAATTGTATTACCTCTTATCAAATGGACAGGTAAAAAAGATTTTGCCACTCCCATCCCAAAATATAATTAATATATATATATATATATATATTTTGGTTCTCTTACAAAAGCTTCTTTTTATTGGCTAATGGAAAAGGACAAAAGTTTACCATAATTGATATGGTAAGTTTTGTAATTTGTTAACAGTTTTAGTTTTAATTTAATTAAGCACTAATTTTGATTTCTTTCTTTGACTCTAATTAATGTTGTTTACTGCACATAATTTTAACTTCTTAAATTAAGAGTACTTTTTTTCATTAGTTTATACTGATAAAATAAAAATTGTTAAAGGAAATTCAATTGTTAATTGTGTATGCAATTTCTTTTTAATTTTTCTTTTATTTCTAAAATGATTTTTCTCATCATCTTTTATTTTTTTCACAAAAGATCAAGGTTAAAAAACCATACCAGAGGTAAAACCGGTTAGACTTCCAATTCCAGATTTAACCAATCGAAGCAGCCTATTCATTTAAATAAGATTTTTAAATTTTTAAAAATGATTTTAATGTTAGGTAAATATTAAATATAGAAAATAATTAATAAAAATGTGTATTTGACTTAAACAGTATAATCTTTTAATATTAAAAGGAAAAAAAAAAGACAAAAAGGTTAAAGGTTCAAATCTCATCATTTAAAAAAAAAAAGAAAAAATTTACATATCAAACCAGGTTTTTTTACTGGTTTTTCCAGTTTTTTACTGGCTAAACCGGTATTCTGGGCAATCTAATATAGTGTACTGGACGGTTAGACCAGTTCCTGGTTCAACCAGCCGGTCCGGTCCACTTTCAACATTGTAAAAGATTCATAATTTCTACTCTAATTTTTAAAAGAGTTCTTTAATTTTTATTAGGCTCTTTAGGTACACAATAGGTAATTTGAAATTTTTATAGTTTTTACTTATTAAAAGAACTATAGTACATTTTCATTTCATTTGAATTTACCATAACTGTTATCATATTTTCTTATCAAAGAGATTCTTTTCATCATATTTATTCTTATTTATTGTCCCCCAAGACAGAAATCCTGGCTTCATCCTTGCAAGCAACCCTCTAGCCCAAGTGCCTTGACCGAGGCAACCACCCTTGAAGGAAAAAGGTCCACAACAAAGGAATATCTAGTTAAGAAACATTTGTTTTCTTCATTTTCTATTTCATATAAGTTGTATTTTAAATTCAAGGAAAAGGATAGCATGTCATTTTCAATAACAAGAAAAAGTGATATCTTTTATTTTTAATTTTTTACTAGATATGGGAGTGAGTTTGAATAAATTTATTTCGAATATAGTTGATAGCAATTTAAGCAAGTATTCTGTAGCCTGCAACGAATATTTCAAAGAAACTAAAACCCTTTTAGCTTTAAAAGTAGTAAATACCTTTAAGACCACGTATGCATCTAACCATGAATACTCATAGTTCCCAAAATACAATATGTCACATAAATACAAAAGGTCCCAGCAATAAACCAAAGGACATGGGTGAATCATTCAGAGAAGGCGTGGAGAAGAGGAATGATGCAATGCATCAGAAGCCACTTATATTACGACCAATTTTGCAGGATGCAAAAGAATTGTTTAAATGCAAATACACAAGAAACTTCAACGTAACTTCTTTGTCTTTTTTTTTTTTTTGGGGGGGGGGGGGGTGGGGATAATTAACTCTAAAGCGAGGCACATTAAAACATGCATCACTTCAGATTTCTTGAAAAGTTTAGCAGAGATTGGATAAGGCAAAAAGACTAAAAGCAACTTGCATTAAAATTGAACTCAGAATTACACAATGTAAAAAATAGTTATCATTCTCAACATCCGCACCTGACCATTTGTGCACAAAGAATTCGAACAGAAACTGAATTTGGTTTTGTCAAAATAAGCACAGTCTGCGGGTCAGATTCCCACTTCAGTGAAATCTGGAAAGAAACAAGGATTTACTAGTGACAGATAGGAGGCACACAACTAACAAACAGTATCCAAACTATAATCAAATAGAAGATACTAAGAAAACAATTAAGCTTATATCAGTCCTTGAAAGAAATTGAGTTGCTTGTAAAATCACAGCAAAAAAAGCTTGCTAACAGGATAGGGGAAGCAATACCTGCTTACTGCTGCGTTCTGCTGTCGTAATATCCCCTTTCTCAAAAGAGACAATGTCATGTTTGTGCTGATCACCATTCTCACCCTTGCACCACCATGAAAGTTTAAATGATGCCTATCACACAAAACATAGTTTTCAATTATGCAGTCTGAGCAATTATATTAGTAATAGTTTCACAACCGGTGAATCGGAGAATGTTTCCTTGTTAAACTTATTTTGATGTAATTGTTTACCTACAGGCCTAAGCTATAGGCACAAAATTAGTTTGATAAAATGCATACGTTGTTATGAAAAGAAATATCGAAACGCTGAATCCTAAAATATTAAAAAATGAAAGGAAAGCCTCCCAAAATTTTGCCCAAGGTTATTGATTCAATGTAGAAGGATAATAAGAAACCACTACCTTTCTCATCGTCATATTTCGATCTACATTGGAATTTGTGTCTGATTCTCTGTCACGAAGAACCTCATGGGAACAAATCCCATTCTTCATACAGCATTTCTCAGAATGTTCGACTTGTTCATTCTGCTGCATCAATTGGTTCTCTGAGTTCTTTAGCCTCCCACAATCAATATTGCCATTTTGCTCTGCAGAGAGCTGCGCTGCAATTCGAGCTACCATAAAGGAGTAAATGCATTTTGTGAGACATTAAATCAAGATAGATAGGTCAATACATAAAAGAGCATCAGTGTAATAGAACCATAATCGTTAGCATGACGTACAGGGACTTAAAATTTAGAGCTCTTAAAAGCAAGCAAAAGAATATAAAAAATACGAGGAATTCAATTAATTCAAGAGAATAAATGAGGATGAAATCTATAGTGATTAACGGGCATACAGCATACAGGCTCTGCACAATTCTAAGAACTTATCAGGTTTAAGTCAGGGCTTCAATGGCCATATTTATAGAACTCTAACCATGGGTATAAAGCAAGCACTAATCTGGAGGGCAAATCTAACTGCTCCCCTGCCGCACTTTCTTGAATGTTGACACAGAAGAGTACTTTTACGAGGACAACAACCAAGGTCTCCTAATCATATATTTATCTCTCAGTCTGATTGGAGGCTTTAAGCTTCTTCTAACTTTTGTATAGAGCCAATATTCCCTTCAACATTTTGGTTATGATATAAGGAGACTAATTCCACTCCAAACGAATAGGCTTTCCACAATTGTACGAACTTCTCAGGTTCAAGTCAGGGCTTTTTATGGCCATATTTATAAAACTCCCAAGTATGGCTGCAAAGCAAGTTACTAATCTGGGTTACAGACATAAACCCACCCTACTTTCGTGCGACAACAGTCAAGGTCTCCTAACCATGCATTTATATTTCAAAATCAAATGGGAGGCTTTAAGCAGTCTCTTAACTTTTGTACAGAGCCAATATACTCTTTCACATTAGTCTCTGACATAAGGAGACCGACTTCTGCTGCAAACAAAGCAAGTACCATGAAAACTTTGCCCACCACCATAATTCCTCACCCATACTATATGCAAATAAAGCAAGGACTCTTAAAACCTCGGTAGCAGTACTGCACAAACAAGATACTTTATCAAGGATTATATGGAAGATAAATTTCCTCCCCCATAACTGAATTCTTCTGGAAAATCCAACATTTTTTTCCTCACGCCTAAAGAGCTAGAAGATTTCTGATAAAGTAATCAACTCTATTTAACACAACTGCTACATCGCATAAGAACTTTCATGGAAAGAGGCATAGCATCAATCATAGGCTTGAGATCTGCAATCTGTACAATACGATTATAAGAGGGAAAATGCCCTCTTTTATCCCTTTCCCCTGACCCAGTCTATCAGTAACCATCTTGCCAACTGTTCTGTTTCCTTTTCAGTGGTTCCAACTTCAGATAACATCATTTAAAAGCCATAAGAAACAGAGAACTCAATGCAATAGAAAACTTCTGGCACGCTCAAGCCCAACTAGTATGTTCAAGTAACTATAGCAGCCACCTCATGCAAAGTGCTGAGAATTCCAATAAAGCCTAAAATAGACCATTTTGTGACGATAAAAATGGACGATGACAATGTCTATCCGACTGAATGAAGTCACTCAAGATATAAAACTAAAACTCTATATGTGTATTAACTATTAAGGTATAACTTACTTTTAAAGCATTCAAAATT
>JAQSVH010000010.1:6030637-6041768 GCA_029448705.1 Adansonia digitata
AATTTTATACAAAAATACACGTATCTACCAGTAAATCAAACCCGATAGAGAGTAAAAAGTTCAAAACAAAACGTAAATATGAATTTTTTTAATATCAAAAAGACCTAATCTGAATACTCGAAATCAAATATATATAAGCTTATTTTTAATAGATAGTAGTAAATTTATAACTTTCAAAATAGAATTAAGATATTATCACGTATCTTTTTTAATTAATATTTTTATTTTTAATATATTTAAAAAATATATCTCACCTTATTAATTCCATTTAAAATTATAATTAACACTAATAACACTTGAATGAAATAATACATACGTGTGCATGCGCGTGCAAAACGAGAAAAGCGAAAAAAGATTGTCTAGTTAATCAATATGTGGATGGAATAGTTATTTGACTATTTTGCATAATTAAATATTGCTAGTGGGTGCCATCGCCAAACTACCAAACAAATACAGAAAGAAACATGTTATCTGCATATATATATTTTTTCCCCTCTCTTTGAATCTTGATGCAAACCAATTCGTCTTCTAACCTAACCCTTTCTTATCTCACAACCAATTATTTATGATAGCATCCCCACCTAAGTAGATTAAGGAGTACTTGGAAGCAGCCAAGTACAATTTGACTTCTGAAGGGACTACCAAGAAAATTACCATTGAAAAATTATGTGATAAATAATTTATGACTTCTTGTAAAGAAAATGTTATATGGATTGACATTAATTTCACATGTTCAAACTTTAATAGTTATAAAATTATTATTATTATTATTATTATTATTATTATTTTAATACATATGCTATTAGATCTATATAATAATCGAGTTACTTCAAACTTGAAAGAATATCTAATATTTGAGAGGGTTTGAATAAAAATATAGTATCTAAAAAATAAATTTGGTAATTTATATAATATAGAGGATAAATATATAACGCTGCATTGTAAGCATTAGAAATTATGTAAATTATTTATATTTTAAATTTTAATAAAAAAATAAAATCATTAAACCGTAAATATAAATTTGTTTTATTTTCAATTTTTTTTTGAGAAAAACAATAATATGGACTCATTTGACTTATATATTGATTCGAATCAATCAATTCGAACCAAATTTGATCCATCAACGCCTCTTCTTCTATTGCACAATGACATGCATTTACAAGAGTTAGTTTTTTTTTTATTCTTGTTTATTAAAATGGGAGGCCCTGTTTCTCGGGCTTGCAAGTAGTGGTGTTTACGTGTTGAATTTTGTGAATTTTTTTATTATTTTTATATTAATATATTTTATAATTAAATTTAAATAAAAATTATTATTAAATAATAATTTAGATCGTGTCCAATAACTTGAATTTATAAAATATTTATCTAAATCTAAACCCATGAATAAAATCTACCCCGTCCACTTACAAGAATATTCAACGCCTTGACGCAAGCATGTTTGAACTACCCTTTATCCCACCTACAACAAGACCATAGCTTAGGGATTCACAGATGGATAGGACTTTATTAATAAAAAAATTATTATAAATATTAAAACTTAAATATTAAATATATTAAATATCATTTTTAAATATGATATTAATTTAATTAAATCATAAATTTCGGATTCGGATGAGGTACCTTAGGACGTAGATATGCCGACCTAACACGGAACTATGCGGCCATCAGATTCGGGACTTCGACAAGCTGCAAGAAGCTTGCATACCGCCTGACCAACCCCGCACCCTTTTTTTTTTTTCCTGTTAATTAAAATTTGATTATCAGGATCATTTAAAATAAAATTTATAAATGTACAAATTAATATGAAATAATGTATCTTTAAAATCGTTTAGAGAGGTATTAAACTTCCAGCAAAGTCTAAAGATGCCTGTGATTGATATTATTAGCAAAAGACACGTAAATGTAGTAACCTATTAGTCCGGATTTGAATCGAATGCTTTTAAATTTGAATTTAACAACTAAATGTACTCGATGACATTAATGACTTGTAAAATTATATATAATAAGCTTGAATTTAGAAGAACCACAAGAAAATACAACCAGAAAGCACGCCATCCCGTTCAATCACAACATCTTTTCCAAACGAAAATTCTATCCCAGCCGTGAAGGCAACATTTGGTTCGAATCTGACCCAAATATATATAAAAAAGTCACGACTTGAAAATAAAAAAAAATAAATATTGAAATTCAATTCTTAAATCCATTTAATATCATAATTATATAGATTAACCGACTAAAACATCTTTTAGTAAAGCAAAATGATGTTTTAGTAAAATATCTTCGTCAAATATGTGCCGAAGCATAGATTCACTTCAAATTGAAATTGATCTTCTATTAATTTGTTCTATTGTATCACTTTCCTCTCTGTTTATATATATATATATACATAGTTTGCTTCTTTGTAAAAAGCTTAGAATTCTGACCGCTTAGCTCAGTAATTAGTCACTTCGGCTTTTGTACCTATAGAAGTCAATCCACGCAAGATTCACGAGAGGCCCAACTAAATTGGCACCGTTTGATTAATCAAAGAACAAATCCATGTAAATAGGTGAAATGATTGACAAATACTTAAAAAATAAGGTTAACACTTTTTATTTTTTTTATACAAAGAACATTGTAATTTAAAAATAATAAAATAAAAAATAAATTTTAAATTTTTTAAATATTATTTATTAAAATAATTACATTAATTAATTAAATTAAGCTTAAATTTGACATTTATAAGTTTTTGTGTATAAAAAATATCCATGTACTTTCTCATACACTAATATAGTTAGCATAAGATGAGAGGAAAAAGAAATAACCCATTTATTTCAATTTTTAGGAGATTGGAATCTTTTTAGCCCCTTTTTAGTGGCCGACCTAAGATTCCAATGCTTAAAGGGATGGCACAAGTTGAGCTGCAAAATCCAAGAGCACTATAACTCCTTGTAGACCCCACGTGTTGACACCCTATCCAATCAGGGCGATTGATAAATGAAAGATGAATCCAACCGAATCCAATTGATGATTTGGGATATTCATTATTCACTACATAAATAATATGTGCCATAAGGGGATTTCGCATGTGGATCATCCATGGATGATGACAGCTCTCAGATCCATCATATACGTGTGCATATATATATATATATATAAGATGAAACACTTTTAAAAGAATTGCCATAAGAAAATTTATATTATTAAATAAACCCTTAATCAGCCCCAACTT
The DNA here is from genome assembly GCA_029448705.1 of Adansonia digitata. Classification (NCBI taxonomy): domain Eukaryota; kingdom Viridiplantae; phylum Streptophyta; class Magnoliopsida; order Malvales; family Malvaceae; genus Adansonia; species Adansonia digitata. The sequence continues at coordinate 6,033,849 of JAQSVH010000010.1, forward strand.
GTTATGTGTCTCCTTCATTTACCTGAAAACTAACACATGGTCACATGCCCATCTCATGCCTCCTATAAATTAAATGAAAAGGAACAAGATTCTACTGAAAAATCCAAGGACCCTTAATGGACCCCACGGGTATTGATCAAGAGGCTGTGGTTGTAAAGTTCTTTGATCATGGAGCAGCATGAACTCTCCTGTATGCAACATGTAATACAATGAATCTATTCCTCGGTCTGGACAATGAAGTTAGTACAGGAATTTCGAGAAATGGATTTCCTTTATAAAAAGTAAGCAACCATGCTTTCCAACAACAGGTTTATTGGTTAAATTTAAAATATAAATTATTATCAAGTGTATCGATGATGAAATTTTTTTAATTTTTTAAGCGATGTTAAAAGATTATCGCATGTCTTATTATATATTTAAAAAAATAAAAATAAAATAAATAAAATATATAATGATCTTTTAACTTTATTTGTGAAATTAAAAATTTTTATTATCGATGTATAAGATAATTATCTTTAATTAAATACAAGACTTACAAAAACTCTTTATTAGGTCAGAAAAAAGCATCAATAGCTGCAAACGACACATGCAGTGTGAAAAAAACAAGTTAAATAAAAGCCTACTGGTAAAACTTGAATTTGCTGTTGTCAGTCGTTGTTACCACCGTAAGAGAGTTGACAAATACAGATACCCTGCAATATAGGAGTTGTTACAGTCTAAGAAACCTGTATTATGTAATTACTTTCTCTTCTTTTTCTTTCATGGACCCCCACACCCAAAATCTTCCTTCTCTTGCTCTCATGGCAATACAGTGCCCATGACGGGAGCAGCTGTTTTTCCAAAAGTCATGGTTAGTTCTTTCAACACTTCAGGATAGCCTTTTTGCCTACGGTCCATATGGGGCACCTCAAACTGTACAAACCAACCTAACTTGCTCATGACACAATCAGCATATCTTAGTTTGGAAGAGTTCTGTTATATCTGGTTTCTTTTACCCTTTTTTCAGATTCTTCAGCTGCCATGTCTATATTCCATTTAATAATTTTCATCTGGGTCCTTTTGTCAATAAGCTACCTTCTCTTTCTCGCTTCTGCCTCATGGTGCCCACCCTTTGTGCAACCAACAACTCGACAATTCGAACAGAGAACAGATCGTTTCTGGGAGTTTCAAGAGCAAACCAACAGCTGGGTTGAAGTGAAACTTCCTTTTGATCTTGTATCTTGTGTTAATGATAACTGTACTAAAGTGGGTTTGATTGATCAAACAGCAAAGGCAGAAGAAGAGCACCTAGAAAATGAAAAAGATGTTTCTAACCAAAAGAACTTAAAAATGAGGGATGGTGAGATGGGAGGACTCGGGGAGAACTCTTATACAGTTTTGCCTCTGAGAAAAAGAATTTCCTTGACTAAAATGTCGGAAACATCCATTTGGGTCACCGGTGAAAGTGGGTCTATCTATGAGAGGTTCTGGAATGGAGTCCAATGGGTGATAGCACCACATGACTTGCAGATATCAGCAGGTCATGCAGTTTCTGTTTTGATAGTCAGTCAGACAATTCTTGCTATCTCAGAGGAAGGAAATCTATACCAGGTACCAAGAGCCAGAGCTTTCAAATCTACATTAGATAAAATAGTATGAACCATACAAAACTATATAGTCCAACTTTGAGTACTTTTGAATTCTAAACAATTACAGTATTGTTATATAAGTAAAGAAAAGACACAAGAATCAAAGACCCTATTCAATATTTGTTTTCTACCTTTATTTTTGTTTCACTAGTTGTCTGGTTATCTTAAAGTTGGGAGGGGTAAAGATTGCAACTTGGATTCGCTGAATTTCTTCTTGTGGTAACTGAACAAAGTAAATTGCAACTAAATATTTGGATCATTTTCCCCCTTGGGTAAGTGCCTGCGTGGTATTTAAAAATTTTCTACAATTTTCTGATAAATATTTTAAGAGGCTAGTTTAACAGGCACTAGATTAGAGTGACATGTGATGTTAATGAGTTACACCACAGAGAATATATAAAGCGTATGCATAGAACCACTTTGAGCATCATGCATATAGAGCACACTAAGAAGTCAAATACCAATTACCCTGAACCAAAGGCTGGTAGGAAAAGAGTTCAATGGTGTTTTTCAAATACAAACACTATGAAGGAATGATATCAGGCACCACTGCCCGGTATTTGGGCAGATTCCAATCATGGTTAACAGAAATAAGTTCTAAATCAATGCAAAGCACCTAATTTTTACAGTAAGTTTGGTGGGAGAGGTGGTTGGAGAGAATAAAGCAGAAAGGAGCAAAAGGTTTACTCTAACCTGTTTGGAGATGAACCAATGTACCAAACCTTGAATAGCTGACTTCTTAAAATCCCTCAACTCAAAGGATTTTAGAGTGAATAGTCCACTTTGATTGTTTCAACTTGTGATCCCCTCTTTAGTCTACAAAATACAAACTATTGCAATGATGATTTTAATTCAGGTTAGAGTTGTAATTGCGCATAAACTTGCTAGATAAAGTATACTCTCCACTCCAAATAAGGCAGAATTGCCATCAGTCTACTTAAAAACCCCATTCTAAACTTTTTGAATTCATAGCCACAATAAATTACATATAACATCTTGCAAAATAGACCTACTTAGATTATGATTACAAGGGTTCCTTGCTGCTATTGGCTGGTACATTTAGCATCTTGCAAAAGAGACTTAGATTATGATCACCACAGTTCCGTGCTGCAATTATGGGCTGATACAGATAACATCTTGCAAAAGAGACTTGCTTGGATTATGATCACAAGAGTTCCTTTTCTCAGATGCAACTCGGTGACAGCTCACAGCCAATTTGGGTGGAGGTCAAACCTGCATTCAATCAAAATATAAACAAAGAAGCAGAACAGAGTTCAGTGATTCAAATAAAGTCCGGTACTGTTTCATATGATGGGCTGTAAGTACTTTTGTTCACTAACAAGAATTTTGCTTCAGGGAAATAATACATAATGCACGGGCATGGGCAAATTTCATTGCAATATAAACGCAATTTGTCTCTACTAAATTGTTCCTTTATTTTTCTAACTCAATGCAGAAGAGTTTATTTCTGTACAAAGAATGGCTTGTTGTTAGAGCTCAGTGAGGTTGAACCTCCAAGGTAGAACATTTTTTCGTTCAAAGTCTTAATGCAAGTAGAGATCTTCAATCATTGCTAACATTGATGCCTCAAGTCTCGCAGTCTCAATAAATGAGATTTAGATTTCAATAGGAGAGTCTAATATCCAGTTGGGCTTGTGTTTCATAAACATAGAACAGGTGGGAGAATCATGGCCGACCACCAGGAGCAGATGTTGCTGCAATAGCTGACGCAGCTAGAATTAGAACAGAAGTAGTATATACAATAAGGTGCTATCTCTTTCTCTCCACAAGTACAGATACTCACATCCAAAATCGTTTAGTCAGTATTTTTTTTTTTTTTTGGGTACAGTAAAGAGATTGAGATCCTCAGTCTAACAAGGCATAAAATTCAAATTACCACTCTAATTAGGATGACGGATAAAATTTACCACTTATCCTTGAACAGGAGCAATTTTATCAGTGTACTTTCTAATGTGATTCAAAGATGGTCAAAAGTTTTAAAATATATATTTGTAGAATATTCCTTTATTTCTCTCAAAATATTATTTTACCATTAATTTTTTAATTATTTTTGAACTAAATTAACAAGTACTATGGTAAAATTGCTAATGTTCAAAGATGAGTGGTACATTTGATCCATCGCCATAAGTAGATTAGTAATGGTAGATCTTATCCCATTCTTTTTTAACAAAGACAACTCGAGTTTGCTAGACGAAAAGTATTGTCAAATGGAGAAATCACTGCACAACAAAATAAAATAATTCTCTAAAACTAGTTCCGAAGATCAGAAGGAAAGAGTTGTGAGTGAATGTCATGAATGCCTATGCATGTTGTTATGAGAGTATAAATGTTTAATCTGTTGTTTATTTACGGTTTTTAGATTACCAAAACTGAGTTAAACATGAAATGGTGCAATAGTTCTACAGGTGATCTCTATGAATATGATAAGAGCTCGAGGCCATCATGGAAGAAGCATCTACAGAGTAAAGAAACAGCAAAGGATGGTTCTCTGATACCACTACTGGGGTGCACAATACATGGCTTGAGTGGAGATCAGTCTGTATCCTTGTTTCTCCTAACAAAGGTACTGTGCATAGACAATTCATACACTCACTTGTCACTAATACTTACAAACTAATTACACCTTGACCTAAGAGCACCACAAAATGTGTACATATCCTATTATCCTAAATTTGACGACAAACTTCCTAAATATGCAGGGAGGTAAATTGGTAGAGAGACGCCTACATCAAAGGAAATGGAAATGGATAGCTCATGGAAGTCCAGAAGATCATCACCTGACATCTATTACTCCCATGCTGGAAGATGAGCCAAATGAAAGGTTCTTCTCATTGTTTCTTACCACATCCACTGGATCAGTTTTTGAGTATCGAATTCCAAAACATTCAGGTACGTCAAGTAGTGTCGCAAAGCAATGAACTCTTTCTCTTATTTCTTTTTTCCTTTTAAAGAAGAAAAAAGTTGAATAGTTTGATAGGTAATCTCCCTTAAATGATATCTTGAAAACATTTTAATTTTTTATGAGGTTAAACTGCATGGTTCCCAGATATTCATGCAGCAGATAATTAGAAAGTAAAAATGAGGGAGTAGATGATAAAGCAATCAGCATTAAGTTCAGCAGTAAACAAAGTTTCAAAAAGAATTTGAACTGCAACTTCCAATTCAATTTTGAGTTTATTTGAACAGAAGTCTCTAAGTTCCTAGCACAAAATTAACTTGCAAAAGCTCTAGAGTCAATCATGAGAACAAATGAGCTTTGTCCTTTCTTATGTACATTTAATTATAGGAATTCAAGGCTTTTCTTATATGAGACCTCCAAGCAAGAAAGGATAAATGCACGAAATTATGTAGTCTTAAAATGATGATGCATTTTCATAGTCTACTAGTTACAGTTTCTAGATAATCTAGCAACCACACTACATTGTTGACATAACATTTGCATGTGAAAACAGGTACAGCTCAAGAGAACCAAATATCAGAAGCATGGCAGAATCATATGCATCCACTGAACACAAAAGTTGCAAGAGGTATTGCAGGACTAAAATTTCAACTTGGCAGGACACTGTTTGCACTGGATGATGGTAGACTTGCAGAGTTACATCTACCTGGCCTAGGCGGTGAAAATTCAGGGCCAACGAATCAATTTAACATGCGAAAAAAATTATCATCTAAGTATGTCTGGTCAATTTTAGATGCCCCTGAGACAGAAGGATGGAATGGAGAGTATTGTACAGAAGAACGTGGACCTATGAATTGCATAGCAGGTATAAAAGATGAACCAAATGAATCAGGAAATATAAGATCACTGACAAGGAGGAGAAAGGGTACTAAAGCACAACAGGATTACTTATCTTTAGGCGCATCCAGCAGTAGATTAGTGAAAGCATCAGAAGAATATAGTTTCCCAGATAACTGGATCAACACCAACTTCCGACTGAGAGTGATGCAAGGAGGAGTTTCATTTTTTGTCATAACAGATGGTGGTTTCACCTTTGAATATCTTCACACTGAAAATGGATGGCTCTGGTTAAGACACGATCATTCCACACCTATTAGAGGTGCCATAGGAAACTACAACGGAAGTTTATTTTTTGTTGACGTGTATGGAACCTTGCTTATTAGAGAAAGGAGCGGCAATGAGCTAGCATGGATTAATTGCACTGCATTCAGGAAAGGAAGGCAAGTTATTGGAGGCCCTCCTTGGGATGGTATGCCAGGTAAACTGAAAGTCACAACAGAAGATGCACTCTTCTTTGTCAGCAAAAGTGGAAGACTCTTGCAGTTCAGTGTAAGTTGCAGAAATCAAATAAAATGAGAAAAGCAAACACGTTAAGTACATCATGGTTTGTTTAGTTCTCTTCTTCTTTTCCTCCTAAAAAGAAAAGGGAAAACAAAGAAAAGACTGAAAGGCCAAGATAACACAATGCTACTTTTTCATTTTTTTAATTCTTCCATAAGAAATACAAGCCTTGAATTATATACTTAAGTACTGGCTCAATTTATCTCATTTTCAACATATTATACCTAAACACTAGAGCAAAATGTCACGTTGTACCTTAAGCAGCATAGGATCCAAAATGATATTGCACAGAGTCAGGTGCAACTGAGTCCTAGTAAATTTAAAAGTATAAAAGGTAAAATTTAACACTTCAAACATAATTCCAGTATCTATACTCCTAAAACTAGACACAGATTCTTTGAAATGTTCTCAAAAACATTCTTAAATTTCATGTAGGTTGCCCTGAGGAAGTTTAAATGGAAAGATTGCCGAAACCCTCCAGAAACCAAAGTTGCATGCATAATAGACCAAGAAATCTTTAGGGAAAATATAGTGTTTGTTGTTGGAAGAAATGGCCGGCTCTACCAGTATAACAAAGTGACCGAGTTGTGGCATGAGCATCATCAATCTCAGCATTTGGTTCTGTCCAGGCTGCCAGGAACTGCTATGAGGCCTTTGTTATTTTCACTAACAGGTTCGATTTTCATGCTTTCAGAAGATGGTGGACTAATTGAATATCACTGGAATGCATGGGATGGTTGGAACTGGGTGGAACATGGCACTCCATGCAAAGATGTCACCTTGGTTGCTCCTCCTAGTCCATGTTTTGAAGGCAAGCAACTGTTTTTGATAGGTTCAGATGGAAACATATATCTAAGGTACATGGACCAATTGACATGGAGATGGAAAAACTGTGGTTTCCCACAAAATGGAGACAAAGCTACGGAAGATCAAACAGAAATGGGAGCAAATGATAGAAAGCAAGAAGTTTGTAACAATAACGATCTCACAGCTAGTTTAGATAGCAATATGGAGAATCCAAATGATCCAAACGGGAACTGTGACCCAAAGGTTTGTATCCAGCTATCCATGCACATAAGCTTACTCCTGCAAGCCTACAAAATATAGTGATATGAAACTGACTTTTAAAATCTCTAACAAATACATCCAGGTTGCTGCTACAAGACCAATTCCCTTTTCTGAAGATTCGGTTATATTCGAGCTAAGAGACGGCAGAGTAAGCAATCAAAACAATAATTCATCCATGTGTCTCATTTCCAACATCTTATTAATCATCCTAAGTAACCAAAAGATAACCATACAAATTATATAATAAACTTCATTTAAAGAAACAAACTTCAAACATAAATGTCATAACAAATTATAACTTTCCAAATAGCGGGAAAAAATTTAAGTAAAGTTCTTTACATCATTTCCCTCAAATTTCCAAACAAAAATTTTCTGGGATCCAGAAAAAAGAGACAACTTTAAACACGTAAACTTAGTTTCATCGGCGAATCAAAGAAAAAGATAACCTTACTAAAGCTTTGTAAGGATCAAGATACGAATAACAAGCTAATGAAAATTATTAAATGGTGCAGTTGGCAGAAATTCAGAAAGTTCAGGACTCACAATGGGTTTGGCTGCGGATCATTGGGACTCCAACAAGCACATGCACAGCAGGTTATTTGCTTGCTTTGGCATCATGAACAATTAAGCAATACTCCCAAAAAGGAAAGGCTATTTTCCCCCTTTTTTTTTCTTGTTTTATTCTTACAGTTACTACAGTTATACTGAAGCACTTACTAGAATTTAGATATAAGCTAGAATGTATATTAAGCAAACTACAGAGTTTTACACATAATGCTCATCTGTAAAAACTAGAAGAATAAAAATTCCAAATATAAGTTTAGACTTCTTTTTTATTTTTTTGCTTCCAACATATTTTGGTTCTATAATGCAAAGAGTTCAAAGCATAAACAGTTTCCCAAG
>JAQSVH010000010.1:6084009-6137156 GCA_029448705.1 Adansonia digitata
TTACACTCCAAAAGTTTATTGTGTGGATTTCTCAAGTTTGTCTATCAAAATTTTAATTTATCAAAATTTTGAGAAATCAATTCACCCCCCTCTTGATTTCATTTACCACTAAAAGGTCTAACATATACCTTCAAAAACCTGACTACAATTTATAGGTTAGTAACAGTATGACAGCTTAAAACATCACAAGTTTAGTAGTATTCATCACCATTTCCACTAGGGCAAAAAGAAACACTTATGAAACCCCATTTTTTACCTTCTAAAAAGAGTATAAATTTGGAAACATCCATTCCCAATATAATGATGAATATGCTCTCATCCCATGCAGTCATACACACTTCATGGAATTAAATAGCTTCATCTTCAAATGGTTAGAATAGTTTCCTTTATTGCCAGAAGCTCAGGGTCCAAAGCAGCTTAAAATTGAACGCAGTTTTTATTCCAGAGAACCATCTTTTAAACGCAGATCAACGAATGGACAGGAATCTACAATATTTTGCATGGAATCTTCATTTTTCTCTAACATAACCATGCACAACACTTTTGGAACACCTCACTAATCATATGGGTAATGGCAGTTTGATCCTCAAAATTAATTGAAAAAAAATTGTCAAACATAGTTATCCTTGTCAAAAATATACATATGTATGGCAACCTACCCTTAGTCCATGTAACATCTACATGCTTCAAGTCTTAAAATTGAACAGAACAGATCATTGATACTCTCCTTTTTTCCTAGTTATCTTTTTACTTGGGTGAATGAAAGGATAGGATAAGATATGCCCTTGAAAAACTACAAATGTCAAGTTGTACAAAATAAAAATCATAAATCTAAAATCAAGGCCAAAAAAGGTGAGAAGTAAAATTAATAACCTTATTCCCCGTATGACCACTTGCAACATCATAGTCAAGCTCAAAATCTGCATCATTAGGATCATCTTTGGCATGTAAGACAACAAAAACATGACATCTCAAAATCAAGAGTACTTAAAAACTATTGTATAGTCGAAAGAATAGAACTATATATCATCCATAAAAATTCAATGCACTGAGTTCTTCGACCTTTGTCAGCCAATGAGAAATGCCAACATAAAACATAAGGCAGCAAGCAAAAATAAAATTGAAAGATACGACTTACCATCTTTCTCTTCCTCTTCATACTCTGTATCAGCATCATCATTGTTGTCATCATCATGCTCATCATGGTAGTAACGGTTATTTAAAGCTCTTGAACTCCTAGACATAGTGTATTGACAGAAACATGCTTTAACTATGGCCTAGTAGTTGACCCAACAGAATTGCTAAAGCCTTTGTAATGCATAGTATCACTATGCTCTTCCCCATCCTGTTCATAGTATTCATCAGAAAATATCTCATCTGCAAGGACATCAAAGTGACCCCTTTAGACCTTGCCCACTTCTTTCTGCGCCTCATCATCTTCCAATTTTAACCTATCATCCCTGTCATCTGATGAAGTATACTTCGAAGCTTCCAAATTCTTGTGGTGAGATTTTGAATCCTGCCCAGAATAAGAACCACCCAAGCGATCCATAGGCTGGCAATCCTTCCAAAAAGTCGAACCCCATTTCCCAGGAGCTATTCTTCTTCCTACTGATTGAAAATTCAAATTTGAAACAGCAGCACCGTTATCAGCATCAGCCTCACTATGTAGGCTAACAGCACCATCTAGCTCCCTATCACTTTGATACTAAGCATCCATGTTAATATCAAATTCTCTTTCTCTATAAGTCCCATCTAAATCCTTATTCCCGACTGAGTTGTGAAGCCTACCAATGGTCTGTCCCTGGCTTTTCTTTTCTAATACACCATCTGAGACTGTGTCATTTAAATAGTTAAATGCCATTCTCTCACATAAATTCTATGAAAAAAACATCCCTCTTTAATAGCTATGCAAAAAGATTGAGGAAGTTGAGAACCTGAATTATCAATCAGCCAAATCCTTTAGTCCTTCTGAGATAAACCCAGAGCACACAATAGACAAAAATGAATACATGGGAAAAAAAGGGTAAAAAAAGTATTGCTCACAAAGAACCTCCAAGCAAAAGAATATAATCTTCATTAAGAATACAAAAAACAAAAAAAACACAACTACCAACTAGATGAATGATAAAAAAAAAATTCAGTATCCAAAGTTGAAACTCTTTTAGTTTTGCTAAATTTGCAGACCAAGTAATTCGATAAAAAGAACATAGCTAAATGAAATTTCGAAGTCATTATTGAAGTTGCAAGGAGTGAAACACAATATAATAACTTGAAATGTCGACACATAAAACTATAAATTGATATAAAAGTAAGTTCCTTTGATCAAACACAATGCTAAAGAACTAAAAAACACAAAAATGGGAACAAGAAAGAGTTGAACTCAGTCTTAAACCCAAAAAATTTCAAATTCTCACACCTATCAATTGAATTCAAGTGCATAAATGATCAAGATCCTAAGCAAATCAATCCACACAATCGAGAAACCCTAACCCGAAAAGACAGAAGAAAAACGAGAATCGAACAAAGCAAACAATAGATCCATTAATCCAAAAACGAAAACGAAAAAAATAAAATATCAGAAGCTTCGATCATAAGACCCTAAATTAAAAATATAAAGCAACAATAATCAAAACCCTAAATTCATAAACTCACGACCAAAAATAAGTGGGAAAAAAAAACTAAAAAATGGACCACCAAAAAAGCCAATTATTGTTTAAAAGAAAAAGGCTAACCTTTATATGAAAATAAAGGAGAGTTCTTTTGGTAGTACGGATTTAGGGTGTCAATGGAAAGGATGAGCAGGTTATTATCGTGAGCACCTTTTAAATCGCCTGGAAAATGAAAGACAACCGGCCACCAAATTTTTTGAAAACAAAGAGACCGTTTTCATTGGGTCTCTCCTTCGGGTTAACGGGTTTCAGCGTGGTTCGGATCTTTTCAACCGGCGTCGGTGGCTAACATACGCCGAGTGGAAGACGGAAGGTCACGATCGAAATTCGAAAGGAGAAAGACGATGCGTTTTTTTGGATTAGTCGTCCGATTAGGAAATAAAAAAAAAAAAGATGAGGAAAAAATAGAGAGCAAGTTATAATAGAAGAGAAAGATAATCAAAAGAGAAAAAAAATCTTAAATGTGAATGTGTTCCTAAAAAAACTCTCTTTATTCTAAAATTTATATTTTGGATTTGACAAAAAATTTTAAATTTCTCTCATTTTAGATATAATAATAACTATAATTTGTTTGGTACATAAAAGAATAAGTTATCCGATCGTTTCCTGAGAAGTATAAAATATGGTTAATAGTTTATTTAATTTTTTATTAATTTTATTAATTAATTTTATATTTTTTAATAATTTATATAATTTTTTAATTATTTTATTAATTTAATTAATATCATTTAACTCATAATATTAAATTAATCAAAATCATTATTAATGCTATAAATAATACATAAAAATTAATTAAAATAAAAAGATAACTTATAAGCTAATTTAATCAAAAAATAATAAATAAATTATAATGTCAAAATTAACAAAGGTATTAATATTTTTTAATTTTTATTATTTTAAAAAAGAAGTACTTATTTGTAAAAAAATCTATTTTTTTCATAAAAACTAATTATAAAACTTTTTCTTATCTTTTAAAATATTTTTATACAAATTTTTTAGCGTGAAGTAAGTGTATAAATTCCTCGTAAAATTACAATTTTTAGCTTAGGAAAACAAAAAAATTCAACGTAAATGATATGGCTTTTTTATTAGAATAATATAAAAAAAATTTATTTATCGAAATAAACTGTTTTCAGATTATTTATCGAAATAGGTCAATTTAAAAAAAATTGTTATTTCAAATGATGATTTCTCAACATAAAAAAAAATTATAAAATTTAGTTGAGAAATTACTAAATTAAATAACGATTTTTCAACGTCAAAATGATCCTCATTTCCTATATAAATTTTGAAAAACTTTCACAAAATGAAATAAACTAATAATTATTAAAAAGGAATAAAATCAAAAAATAATTACAAAGATGAGAAATAATAATTATTAAAATTATTAATAAAATTTTTAATTATCTTTTTACCTCTAATTTTATTCTTTTATTTATTATTGCTCTTATCTATGTCCTGAATGAAACCGATTCTTCCTGTATATATAAATATATATACATTATATATATTAAAATAGTATTTACTAACAACAAAATATTAAAAATTATTTTTATTAATCTTGAGTTAATATTTAAAAACTAATAAAAAATAAAAATATTTTATATTAAATCTTGATTTATCATTTACAAATAATAAAAAATAAAAATCTTGAATTATATTTTATATTAAATTTTGAATTAGTATTTAAAAATAATTTGATAGAAAAATTTTTATATTTTGGTGCTTCATTGGTCAATTTCTCAATTAGTGTGAAAAAAGATATTTCATTGGTTGATTTCTTAATCAATGCAAAAAAAATTACAAAATAATTTGTATGAAAAAAATTTGAGAAATCGATACATTAAAAAATTTTCTAAAAATATGATATATTACATATAATATATTAATTCAAGATTTCATATAAAATAATTGTTAATTTTTATTATTTTTAAATAGTAATTCAAGATTTAATATAAAAATATTTTTTATTTTTATTAGTTTTTAAATAGTAATTCAAGATTTAATACAAAATATAATTCAAGATTTTTATTTTTTATTATTTGTAAATGATAAATCATGATTTAATATAAAATATTAATATTTTTTATTAGTTTTTAAATATTAACTCAAGATTAATAAAAATAATTTTTAATATTTTATTGTTTGTAAATACTATTTTAATATATATAATTTATATTTTTTTTATATATACAGGAAGAGTCAGTTTCATAACATAGAGAAGAGTAACAATAAATAAAAGAATAAAATTAGAGATAAAAAGGTAATTAAAATTTTTATTAATAATTTTAATAATTATTATTTCCTTTTTTAAAATTGTTTTTGTTTTACTTTTTTTTTAATAATTATTAGTTTACTTCTTTTTAAAAATTTTTTTCAAAATCTATAAAGGTATATATAGTACGCTGGAAAATCGTCAAATGAGATGGCGATTTTTCAATAGGATCATTTTGATGTTAGAAATCGTCATTTAATTTGGTAATTTCTCAACTAAATTTTATAATTTTTTTATATTGAGAAATCATCATTTGAAATGACAATTTCTCAATTCGTTAAATAATCTAAAAATAGCTTATTTCGATAAATAAAAATTTTTTATATTATTTTAATAAAAAAGCCTAAACGATATATGCTTACAACATGTGAGCTGTGAGCAATCTTTAAGTTAGTATAGCTACTTTTGCAGGTGAAAAAATATTTTGAAAAGAAAAACTAAAACTGTTTTTTCAATGGATAATTTTTAATAAACTAGAAACATTTACATTAGAGTAAAAAGAAAAATATGTAAAAATAGTTTAGAAAAAAATTAATAGGTTGTTTACGAAGAAGAAGTAAGTGTTTTTAACGTATATACATAATTTTTTTAAAATATAGAAGCACATAAGTAATTTTATTTTATTATTATTATTATTATTATTTTAATTCAGTTGATATATGATTAATTCATGATCAACTTAATTAGAGACTTTAATATTAGTATAAATAAGATTTGATTGAGTTTGTGTCATAATTTAACTAAATTAACTCAATTAGAGATTAGACAAAAAATTAAAAGTAGTGATAATAATATACATACATATGAAATTGTGATATATATTTTGTTTATAAATAAAAGCATATTTATAAAAGCTACCAACTTTCTAAAGCCTATAGCATTTTCTTTGACAAATTATTCCCTTTTAACATAATTTTTTAGGGTAAAATAATAATTTAAAATCTCTTAAATTTTAAAATTTTATTTAAGATTTTATTTTTTTATTATACTCAAATAAACTCTTAACGATTAATTTTTACCTGAAGAAGCCCTTAACATTTAATTTGTAAGTAAATAAGCCCTTAACTATGAATCAATATTTTATTCGACATAAGGGTTTATTTGTATAAATAAAAGGATAAAGACTTATTTAAGTATAATAAAAATTATAGGCTTAATTAAGTAAAGTTAAAATTTTGAAGCTTTTTTTTGTAATTAAGCTTGCTTTATTTTTCAAAGAGATTACATAATGATCAGTCATATTCTAATTAATTTTAAAAGTAAAAACACAGACAATTAAATGGGTAATTATTCTTTAAAATTATAAAATATATTTACTTCTAATTTATATTTTTATAATAATTTATATTTTTGTTATAATTGTTCTTATTTTATATCATTTAGGTAACATCAATTTAATCAAGAATCTATACATATTATAAATATAGATGAAAATGAATTAAATACACAAATAATTTTTTCAGCCAATTCATTTTACTAATCACAAGTAATCAAAATTTCTTCCTTCAAACGTTAATTATCTTGTGACTTCATATTATTTGTTATAAAAATCATTTGTTTTCTGATCAAATTTCTTTTCCTCATTATCTTAACTTATATTTTATGATATTGTTATTAAATATCCAATGTCAAAGGCCTAGCTCATTAGTAGAGTATTTTCCAAAATAAAAGTAGATTTAAATCTTATTTTTTTTTCAAAGAAGGTAGTTTTAATCTTATTTATCTAAATAAGATATCTTTTATCACACAGACATCGTGTTATTATATAATACAATATTATAATATAAATATAATAAACATAAAAATTTATATAAATAAGAGTAAAACTACCCAAATACCATTTCATTGCTGCCATTACTAGCTAGCCCATTATCTTCTTCCCTTTTCTTTCCCATTTTCTCTCTTTTGAATGCTAGGTATTAAATTCATGATTGCAACGCTAAGAGCTTTTTACTGGGAGTTGAGAGCTTCTTGTTGTGTTATTATTTATTTCTAAAATCATTTCTACATAGAACCCATCAACTAAACTATATATTCATTATTTATTTTTGGAATCATTTTGCTGACGCTAAGCATGGAATGCAAAGCTTTCGATTTTTTTTTTATCTTCATCTTCTTTTTGCTGTTACTGGCAAAACAAATAACGCTTGAATTGTATCTCTCTCTATCATTCTCACACTTTAACAATGGAAATGTCATTTGCAATATGCTATGCTCAATAATTGGGTGTCGAACTCAATATTCAAAATTTCACATGTTTTCACTTTTTAAAGATATTACTTATTATGTCACTTTTACAATTAATTATTGCAGGCTTCTCTTTGATGCCATTTTGTATTGTCTTTGCAGTTAATGTATCAAGAATTTAAATCTTCATTACAAAATAAACTAACATTGAACAAAGTCTAAAAATTATCATGATTGTTATTAATGATAATGTTGCTATTATTGAAAATTGGAGACTTTTTACTCCCAATCTAAGAACATTTTTCACTATTATATTAGGTGATGACATTGACTCAAAATCTAAAACTCCTCGCCTTATGGCAAATAAATTGAAGGGCTATTTCTAGGATCTCTAGAGATAATAATAATATGAATAGTAATAAAAAATTTTAACTAGGCTGTGAATATTTGAATGAATTAAGGTCAATTTTGAGTAAACATTAAGTTCATATGAAGGTTTACTGAAAAGGATAGCAATCAGAGTTGGATTTAATGCTCATTATTTTCATAATTAGTTAGATATTATTTTAAAATTAAATGATGACACAAAATTTTATGTTAAAAAATATGAAATGACATTTAATTAGTAAAAATTACCTTTTTTAAATAATAAGGTACTATTCTTAAAAAATAAAATTTATATTTACCTTAGTTGAGGAAAATACTTTTTATTGGCATATGGATTACCTTCCTTTATTGTATAAGTAATTTTAAATCAATATATAATTAATCGATATTAATTTTCACCTTAATTCTCTTTAAGTAATCTTTAATTTTAAAATTAAATTGCTATTTGGATTCTATATATATTATTTTGAATTTACTTTTTTTCAATCTTTTAAAACTATATATATCATTTTTATTTTTGATAATATTTAATTTTTAATCATTTTTTTCTTTTTTGATTTATGTAATGTCAATATTGCTAATTGTTGGGAATTTTTTATTAAACTTTATGTATTTGACTTCTAAAAATAGCTAAATAAGTTACAATTAATTTACTGTATATCACTATTAGATAAATTAATTCATAATTTAAATATCCAACTTTAACTTTATAAATATGTTTCTTTTTAACTTTTGATACATTAAAGTTTTAACATTCACTAGCTTTTCAATATTCTATTTATTTTTACTTTTTTGGTGCATTAAAAGCAAAAATTTGCTTACATAGCATATGTTCCATGTCTTACCACTCTCAATAAATTTTATTATTGAACCCTAACTATAACAACAAAGAGACTTTAACCTCTTTTGTTTGCTTCCACTTATATTTATATGATGCTATTTGTATTTATCATTGTTCAATTTAGTATTACGTATGTTTATAGCCTTTAGCCAAATTACAGTAATTCTTAATATGTTTATAGCCATTTTACTTTTGTAATGTTCATTAGTTATCTTTTTTATCGTGTTAATAACATAGTTGCTTTGTAATATTATGGCATCAATGACTTTTCATTATAACTTGAATGACTCCAAGTGGTAGCTATATTATTTTAAATCAAATATTGCTATTGAATTTTTTAACTTAAATTGTAAGTGTTTAATATTCATACGCGTAGCAATATAACTTACAAACATTAGTATTTATATCTCGTGATGCTTTAGTTTTAAATCATGTTGAACACTAATACTAAAATATTAATATAGCAAAGTTTTAAATAGTAAAATTATTTATATATCAAAATAAAAGTGTTTGCACAACACATTACAAAAGCTAAAGAGAGCTATTAATTCGATAAATAAAAAAAACCAAGCATGTACTTTTAGATATTTAATTGTTTAACATATAAATTAATAAAAAATAAAATTAGAAAGAGAACATGTACTTCACTAATTAATTGGTTATTTGCTACTACCTACATTGTATTGGAAATAAAAAAAGAAACCTAAAAACATGTCCATTCAACTTTTAGTTAAACAAGTTTAAAATGAAAAAAAAAACACCACAAATACATACGAAGCCCTGTGCATATAATTTCTTGATAATAATAAGTATTAAAATTAAAGATCAAATCAAAACTTTTTGAAATGAAGAAATATATCATGAAATATATGTGTAGCAGTTTATGTTTATCGTCATTCCTTACTACATAAGTTTTCAAAGAAAAGTGATCAAAGCAAAAGTAATTGTTATAATAAAAAGCACTTTTTTAAAGATTATAACATATAAGTTCCATTTAATATATTAACAAATATTATATTTAAAGATTTAGTCTACAAGATTATTATGTATTATGAATTAATATAATTAAAATTGAATTATAGATTAATAATTGTAATTGATATTTGATTAACTCAATTCAATTTTTACAATTATAATAATAACACATACCAAGACAACTAGATAGTATAATATTTATAATTTATTATAAACTTTGTATTTAAATCAAGAATAAAATATCTATAATTATTTGTAAATATAATCTTTTAAATAAGAAACAAAAGAATAAAAGTTTAACAATTAAAAAAATTAATTAAATTACGTGAAAATGTAATTTAAAATTTAAGTATAATTAAATCAAATCATTTTAATACATTTAAAAAATATATAAAGCCCATGTAATCATTTATAAATTAATCAAAATTAAAACTTGTAAAAAAACTTATCAACTAGCTCATAAAAAACTAAATCATAAGCTTTTATGACTAACTTTTTGGCTAAAAATCAAAATAATTTTGTAAGCATAAAACCATAGCATTAGAATGGTGAGTTTTCATTTTTGATTTTTATGATCTACTTCTTGACTTATTACATACCATGTAATAAGGAAAAAATAATTAGAGGCTATAAACACCTCCAATAAGAAAGATTATTCTGTAACAATTTTCTCCTATTAACGCTTCAATTGGTTTCGGGTAAGCAGAAATTTATTTACGCTTTAAACAAGTTAGTTTTTTTCCTTTTGTTTATAATTTGTTTAGTTAAGTTCTTATTTCTTTACTTTTTTTATATATTCAAATAATTTCATGTATTATTATTAATATTTAAAGCAAAAATTAACTTTTAACTTTTGCTAATTTTTAGGTTTTTAATTATGGCTTTTAAAAAAAAGACTATTAAAAGTGTTAGTTTATTTTCATGTGGTACTGGTACTACTAAAAATAGCGAGACTATTGATAGTCAAAATGATAATAAAAACATACTTCTTTGGAAATATGTTACGAAGTTAACAAAATTTGTTGATGGAAGTGAAAATGTAAGTTCTATATGCTAATTTTTGTAATGCCACGTTTAAGGGATCATATTTAAAAGTAAAAGCCTATTTATTAAAATAAAGTGAGCAAGGAATTCGAGTCTCAATGGAACACAACAATATGTTATCGACATACAAAAAGTGACAGAGGATGCACAATTGAAGTTCCAATAAAAAATAGTCTTATCATCACCTTCATCTTAAACTCCAATATCTTAAACAAAAATACAAAGTTTAGGCTCTAAAAGAAAAAAAAAGTACTTTGTAAAAATTATTTAATTTTGTTGCACAAGAGAATTTAAATAATGAAATAGTTAGAAAAATTTATAGAAGGATTACTTTTTTTTGGCTAGGAATCCTAATTTACTAAGAATCCTAATTATGTGAATGTTTTCACCTTAGTTACTAAAATTATGATTTTCGATTATATATCTTTAAGATTCAATGCTTTAAGGACAACATTATTATGAAGAGAATAAGTAAATATAAAAAGATTGTCACCACTTATAAAAGGAATATAAATGGAAAAAAGGTTTCAATCTTGTATGAGATAGAGTAATATATGCACAAAAAAGATTGCTGATAAAGTTTATCATTGTTTTTGAAGGTAGGGTGTTTTCATGAAAGTTATCAATTATTAAAAAGATTATACGGATAAATACTATTTTGCAACTTTAATTAAAAAAGCCATTATAGAGGTTAGGGCACAAAATGTTGCTCAAGTAATAACTCATAATGCACTAGTTTGTAAAGTCATAAGATTATTAGTAAAAATACAATATCTTTATTTTTTTCAATGCTTTATGTGGTATATACTCTTAATTTTATTCTTAATCAAATATTCTTATGTGGTGTATAATCTTAATCAGATAATAATTGATAATGCACTTGTTTGTAAAGCAATGAGATCATTAGTGAAAATAAAATATTCTCATTTTTTAATGTATTATGTGGTATATACTCTTATTTTTACTCTTAAAAACATGTACTATAAAAAGTTAAAAATATAAGTTTACATATAATGTTTTGTGTTGGATAACTGCTGTTGGTGATGATGCTATATTTATAAGAAACGTTATTGTGAACCACTTTATAAGGTTAGCAATATTTAATTCTTTTATGCCTTTAAAATTACTTGATGTTACGGATACTCATTTTATCTTGATGATTGTTTTGTTAAAGATGCTCAACCTCATTAAAACGAGGCCTCCAAAATATGGTCATTAGTAAGTAACGGGCTACTTATAGAGAAGATTATGTTTTCAAGCTGCTTTGGTGAAGAAAAAAGTTTTGGATAATTTAGGGTGGGATAAGGTTGATTATAATCTTTCTTTATTGGTTCAGTTTATAATATATTTCAAATTACAGATTTGATAGGCTTACTCTTCACTTGGTTTATGAGATGTAGGATGCAATGATTGAAAAAAAAGTGAAGAAAGCCGTATTCAAGCATAAAAGAAAAAAAGAGATGAGGAATCAATCTTTTATCTTGCCTATCTATCTACTTATTAATAGTATCGAATAAATTCACTCCAAATTGCAATTGGTTGGATTTATATTGCATACCATTTTTTATAATAGAAGGCTAAATAGAAAGAAAAAGTGACAATTTGCCATCATTGGTTTCCCATTTCTCTGCATTTAAAACAATGACCTTTTATTGTCAATGCCATCCAAGTTTGTAAGCAATTACCACTAATAATATTTCATTTTCATCATTTTCATTAGAAAAAGGGGAAGACACTTTTTTTTTCTTTTTGTGATCTCAAGTAAGAAATCGTATCTCTCAAAAAACACTCAAATTATTGCCTTTGTTTTTACTCCTTTGTCATTCCATGAATCCCAAGCCCATTCCCTATCACCTAATGTCAAGCCAAAAGCAATGGTTGAAATTTGAAGGACTATAAGAACATTAGTTTCATTTGTTAAAACTTTAGCTAAATAACTTGACAAAACTCACTTAAAACATACTAAACACAAATGGCATAATAAGAAAGTATCTATCACTATTGCTTCTAAAAAGGAGATAAGCAGAGAATTGAACTTAATGAGGTGAATAATGGAATTAAAGAAGATGCAAGGAAGCAACTAACAATTCTAGTGAGTTTTCAGTAAATAAAATAAAATTACTTTGTTAAAAGGTATGTTTAATTACTTGGTGGAGAAAGGGGTTGATGTTAATATTGGTACGAGTGAATTTTATGATTTTATTAAAAATATCTATTAGTCCTAAAATTACTAAGGTTCAATTGTCAAACAAGATTAAGAGGCACAAGAAAAGGTTTAAAAACAATTATGGACCAGTTTTTAAGCATCCATTGCAAGAGCAACAAATATTTGAGTTATTTGAAAAAGATATGAGGTAAAGAAGGAACGAAAGGAAAAATCAAGTTCTTTGCTTCGCTAGTTAAGGATATGAGTTTAGTAAAAGTAGGTTGAATTTGTTTGAGAGAATGAATGTTGTGGCAAACATGGAAGCTTTCGATACGATTACAAACGTTGGACTTGACACTATTGGGGCAAAAATTAAAGTTGTTTTAAAAGAAACTTTGTTGAAATTACAAATTGCTGAGCTTAAATTGCTTTAGCGATATAATGAATTGATAAACAAAAAGACCAACTTAATTCTCAAAAGCTACAAGTCTTTAATCTGAAGCTCACTAAGACTAATTGAATATTTGATATAAAATATGGAGCTAATGATTATTTTGGGTGATAATTGTTATTAATTAGTTTTTTTTTGGGTGCTACGCAAGCTATTAGATGCATATATATATGTATATACGTATTTTGTTAAATATATTTTTGTTGATGAATGCCAGTAACTAGCATTGGCAGTGGCATTTATTTAGGGAATAATATAATTAATGTAAATTAGCTCATTAGCTATCTAATTTTCTTTGGCTAATCAACACCTATCTTAAAAATACATGCTAATTTGAATTTCAATGTATATCCTATAACAATGCATTGAAAAATGGTAGAATTTTATAAAAGGAGAATGAACATTAACAACAGATTGAATAAAGTTTAAAGTTTTGGTTTACTAGAAAATTTTATAAAATCTTATGTTTTAATTACCCATTTTAGTTACTGCTTGTTAAGTTGGAATTAGTGCATGTGTTTATTTTTTTATGCACGAATAGTATTAAATTTATGTAGTTATTATATATATTTTATTCGATATTGTTATATATGTTAAGCCTATTAAAAATTGCTTTAATAATTTTTGTTTTTTTATTAGTTAATTTATATTTTTTTATATTAAAAATTTATATTATTTATCAATATAATCAAATATATATACATTTCTGTAATTACATATATATTTTTTATTCTGGTTAATTTGTGTTCAGTTCATCTCGTTTTCATAACAAGTATTTTTAAACTGTGATAAATTGATCTTATTATTTTTATATAATAGGTGCTATAACCTTCTAATGGTAATATAAGTGCACTTATTGCATAATAAAAAAAATGATATTTGGTGATTTAAAATATTTTTGTATAATCCTTTGTGACATAAACACAAATTCATATTCCTTACATTTTAATATGTAAGGCCATGAAGTAGATAATCATATATGTTCAAATATTACAAACTTTTTATTTATCTATAAGATAACAACGAACCTATTCTATTTATAAGAGAATATAATTTACACTAATAATCATTCACATCAATGTGTAAGTTGACCAAAATTAAATTTACAAAAAAATTATAAACATGTAAAGCATGCCAATGCCCATTCAACATAAACAAAAAAACTTCACTTATGTATTATGTTAACGCAATTTACATTAGTGTGTAAACGTATAAAAGTAAAATTATGAAAAATTTCAAACATTTAAGGCATGTCAATGTGCATGCAATACAAACAAAAAGTTTTACTTATTTGTTATATTGACAACATTTACATATATGTAATACATAAAGAATTTTATGAAGCAATTATAATCTTTAATGTATAGAAAGAAATCTTATCACCCATGCTAATCACTTGGAGGGTAATAAACTAAAAAAATACAAATATTTGATTAAGATGATTGAGAATTTTGCTTAAAATAACTTCTTTTTCATATTATATTAAGCCTTTAATATCACCTAATGTTGTATCCAACTATTTAAATTTTTCATAAATCATTTTAGATTTAATGTTTATATTTAATTCGTGTTCAACTTGTCTTATATTTTCACCAACAAGATAGCAACATAGATAATTGACTCAACAAATTTTTTTCTTTTTTTATGAAAATGTAAAATCTCCTCCTTTTAGGTTGGATGATTGTGGTTATACTATTGAGACATTTATTTTATCTACAAAAACTTCAGTTTCACAGCTAATTTCAATGCTTCCTTCATCATTTATCCTTTATTGACCTTTATGTTCGCAATGATGAGTATCTTTGCCTATTATTACTCGATCTTTTTCATATATTATCATGTATTTTTTTGTAAATTTGAAAGTCCTTTAATTTAAATTATTCAACTTGTTTATGACTCTACATATAAAAATCAACTAAACTTAAATAACTTATTTATATATAACTTTTAAATATGTAAATATAAATACAATAGTAAATTTACACTTATATAAATCTTATAAAAAAATTTTTAACAATAGCCATATGTCTGTGATTATCCTATCAAATCAACTTATATTTTTCTTTTATCATATCATAAATACTTATCCAATATTTTTTCAAAGTCATAGTCTTGATTCTAGTTAAGCATAACTTTTAAATTTAATGTGATAGTACTTTTTTTAGCATTCTCTGAAACTTTTCTAATAGGCAATCTTAAACTCGGTATCTATATTAAATGATCCTATATAATGCAAATTTACTATACATGCAACAAGGGTAATTTCTTTACCATAAATCTAATTCTTTTTTGTGCTTTCTGAATTGTGTGAATAAATTACTAAAGATGAATTTTTTAATTTTTTTTAACAATAATTTAAATACTTTCAGTTAAACTTCTAATATAATATGCTAATGTAAAAATGTAATATGATAATGTAATTGCTTTCGGTTGAACTTCCAAGTGCATGATCTAACATCTTTTTAGTACAAAATTCATTATAGTAAAAGTAATTAAAAATTTATTACAATTAGAAATGTTATAAAAAAAAACTATAGTAACACTAAGACAACATTAAAAAGAATTAATCACTGAAAAAAATTTAACTCATTATTTCTAGATGTTTGCCATTTCTTAAACATTTGATTTATTAGTTCCACTCTATAGTTTATTTAAATATTAGTTGGATGAATAATCATCACAAAAAAATCATCTTCACCTATTATATTTGTGTTTTACCCAAATCTGCTTCTATTCGATTAAAACTCATCTCCATCTTAATAAATTATAAAGCAAACAACAAGCCACAATAGTTCAATTATGCACTTTTATAAGATAAAATGATGGACTTCTAAGGATAACTTATGTAAATTTTAACAATGTAAAACACCTATCTATAAAATTGCGCGTATGTATAGCTAGTGACCTTAACACCATTCTTTTAAATATCTTTGGCTCTTAAAAGATGTAAAAAATCTTCACAATTTGTCTCACATATCAACTAGATAGTAATAACATATACTTAAAAATACTACATATATAAATCTATTGTTATCGAGATTAAAAATCATTTATAACTCTTTGAAATTATGATGCATGTTGAAAATATTATCATAAGGAATTTTAAATCCATGTTTCTTACAATTGCATCTTGAAGACTTCTTTCATCAATAACAGTTCATTTCTAATTAAAAAGAACATAAACAAAAAGCATATTAAGTGTACAAACACCTAACATATTCATTGCTATGTCCCCTTTGCGCCTGCAAAATGTAGGTTTATTTATTGTTGGCACCTTAAATCTTATACATATTCCATCAAGAGTACCTAAGCAATTCTAGAATTGAAAAAAAGATTTTTTTATGAAATTCATATTCAAAAATATCTTTTTAATCACCTAACTCATATTATTGATTATACAATTGTACAAAATTTTTTCTTTCAAGCTTTAGTTTATATGTGCCTTAATATTATTCGTCATCAGAATATTTATCAATTTTTTATCACAAGATTTTTTTAGAATCATTAAAAATATTTTCTAATAGTTTTTATATATAATGAAAATATCTTTAAGGTAAACAACCTTTTTTTTCAATAGAATTTCAAATCATATCTTAATAATAGTCATTACATTATTATGTTGCCTTAGTTTAAACTAGGGTGATATAATACTAATTAAACTCTTAAATTAGTTGTGAGTATCAATCATTTATGTTTAGGATTTATATTTTACTTTTAATATAATTACTTTTAACCTTTATAAACTTAATAGTAAAATTTTTATTATTTTTATTATTATGGCCAAATTTAGTAATTGTATAGTTTTGGCTAAAATAGTAAATGACTTTTAGAAACTTTTACATTTTAGTTAAGTTTTTATATTTTATTTTATGAAAATATATTTTTAACTTTAGTTTCACTCAAATATATCTTTAATTGAAATACTTTGTATAGTAAATAGTAATTGATTTTTTTTTTAATTTATGTGAATTTTGATGTGGCATAATGATGTAGGTGAAAATTAGAATATTTTTAAATTTTAATTTTTAACTTTTTTTAAATCATAAATTTTTTCTATTTTTAGTTTTTATATGCATTCTTAGTATATGATAGCTTCCATGTGAACAAAAAATCTAATTAGTGCTGATTATAACAAAAAACATTTTATCTTAGAAAAAAGTTTCATTTTGGTACGAACTAAAGATTAAAGTCTTATCTAAGTACAACAACATAAGGATAAATATTTTATATACAACCAATGGAGTGTAAAAACTTTATAAGTAGGGTTAATGGAGGGATACATATCCCTTAACGTATATTTAAAATAACAAAAAATAATAAATAGAATATGTGTTATCTACTAACTACTCCTTAGAGTTTTTAAACTCCAACGACAGTGTGTTAAACTATAATCCATAACATAATAATGTTTTTCTTAAAAAAGCGATAAAGTTTAAGAGACTTTTTGTTGTTTTAACTTGTAATTTTTTTTTGTTTTTGTTTTAATAATTAAAAATTTGTAGTGATATAGTTTAGATGGTATTGTATGACACAAAATTTTGATAAAGAAAAAAGTTTTAGTGAAGGTTATGAATACACCAAATGGATTTAGAGGGAATCATTTCAGGCACTAAGTTGCTTCTAATTTGAATAATTATTTTGAATTTAAATTATTTTGAATTCAGATTCTTTTATTCTTTGAGCTATTTTGAATGGGATAATTTTTGAATAAGTTTGATTTCAAACCAATCCAATCCACTTTCATTTTTTGGTTTTCTTCTATTGTCTAAAATTTTATAGTTCTATATAAATTATAAACACTTAACCTAAAATCATAAGCATAAAAGCTTTTTTTTCCCTCTCATTTCTTATCTTCTTTTACTATTTTTAACTACTATTTTTCTCTCTAATAATTTGGTCTCCAACTATTATCATTATTGTCGACCAATATATGCCAATGTCAATTTTATATA
Organism: Adansonia digitata; assembly: GCA_029448705.1. Lineage (NCBI taxonomy): Eukaryota > Viridiplantae > Streptophyta > Magnoliopsida > Malvales > Malvaceae > Adansonia > Adansonia digitata. The sequence continues at coordinate 6,101,940 of JAQSVH010000010.1, forward strand.
AAAACTTCACTTTCTATTCGTCCTCACCTTTTCTTTCCAACAGTATATTCATTTTTCTCACAAAATCATATATTTTCCCTTTAATTTTTTTTTCAAAAAAGTATATATGCCTAACGCTTGATGTCAACCATAATGCTCCATTTTTTCTTCCCCTATTTTTACTAATTACTTTTATTAAAATCCCACCAAATCCGCGAGATTCGAAGCTCCCTCCTATTATCATTTTCATTCTTTTATTATCAAATTTTTGTGTTCTTGCCTTGTGATTTGTTCTTATAGGTTTTAGGTTTCTTCAAAATTTTGTTGAATTTTTTATTGTCTTTTTCTTAATGAATTTTGTTGTTTTTAATGTTGACTAAGCTTACGGTTGTTCATTGATGCTATTATTTTTCTATTTTTGTTATTATTTTGTTTGATATTTTATAAAATTGGTCTTTTAAATTTATTTCTTTAAATATTTTTTTATCTCTTTTGTCACTATAATAACAATGCCAAAAGTGGGTTTGCTAGCATTGGTATTAGTATTAACAAGATTTTTGTTGCACCTTAAACTTCTCATCAAAAACCAATCCAAAAAGAAAATTCGAACCAAGCCATAATCCAACTAAAATTGATATATAACAGATGTAGGCACCTTTCATGTTAAAAATAAATATACTTTAGATTAAAAATAATATTTAATAATAAGATCAAATATGTTTTCTAAATCATAATTTCAATTTTGATGGGTAAAAAAGGTATATCTATTTTATGTATACTAATTAATTATAATTTATTTTATATTTTAATTGATTATGGTTTTAGCATTTTTATTTTAAATAGTAAATTTCACAAATTTGTAGCATTTAAATCTAAAATAAAAAAATAGGTATAAATGTTATTACCAATTAAAGGAAACTCAATATATATATATATATATATACACACAGACTATTAATAATATTTTTATCTGAATTTGATGTCATAAGTTAAATTATATCAACTCAATTAGAAAGTATAAATAAAAACCAAATTATAAAACAAATAATATATATTCATCATTTTTATCTTAGTAGTTTAACTTTTTAAAATAAATTATTTCCATTTTTAATCCTCTTCTTCGTACTCTTTTCTCTCTTTTAATCATCTTGAGATAATTGAAATTTTTAATAATTATATTATATATAATTATTTATTTATTAATTTCACTTATATAGTATATATTTATTAAAATAGTATATCATATAATGTCCCCGATTAGGGTGGTGTTACATGTCAAGTAACATCCAATTAGTTAAAAAAAGTACAAAAAATCAAATATAAGTTATAATAATAAAATAAAATAAAGGGTATCTAAGTTTTCTAATTTTAAAAAACAACTATACACTTAAAATCTAATTACATTTTTAATTCATTTTAATTTTTGTAAAAGTATCTATTCACTTATATTAACTTATTGTTTCTTTTAAAGTATAATATATTTTGGTATAATGCGTGCGGTAGTTATGCTATCAAACCATGAATCGATGTATATTTGGATTTAACACCATTAAATAAAATGATGATGTGACATTAAATTACATCGCCTTTTTTAATAGATATATTTTTGTGAAAAATTAAAAAAAAATTATTTAAAAATATAAAATATTAAAAATTTTATATTTAAAAGTTCATCTATAAAATAAAAATATTTTAAAATTTAAACATTTTGAAACTATTTTTTAAAAATTAATATCTAATTTAAAAAACAAAAAACAAAAATATATTTTTAAAGTAAAAAATTATTTCTAAAATTAAAAAATTAAACTATTTTAAAAAAAGTTAGTTTAAAAATAAAAAATATTTTTAAATATATAAAATTTAAAATTGTTTGTAAAAAATTATAATATCCGATTTTTAAAATAATTGATAAAAAAATAATTTTTTTTTGTAAAAATATAATTGTTTCTTAAAATTAAAATAATTATTTTTTGTTAATATATAAAACATTATTATCTAGTGCCTCATGTTAAGTTTTCATTGGATACAAAAGCAAAGTCCACTAATATTTAATGTTGTTGTTGACAAGTATTACAGTAATATACAGAGTAAAACTTGAAGTATCAAAATAGTTTTATTTAAAGTAAGTTTAATTTGATAAATTTCAAGAGTATTTTGGATATCTATATGTTATATTTAAAAATGAAGTCATAGGGAACAAGAGGGTATTTTTGAGATGTTAAGAGTTTTTTCTATCCTATTTTGTCTTGTTATGAGCTCAAATGTGTCTTTGGGGATAGTAAGTGTACTTTTGAAGTGTTATATGTATTAGGGTTTTTACCTATCATTTTGTGAGGACAAAAGTGTATTTTAACTTAAATTATTTAAGGAAAAAAGAGAAGCATTATCGAGGAGAGAAACAAAGGAAAAAGGATAAAGAATGAAAGGGAAAGGATGAGAGGTTGGCCAATGCTTCATCAGTGGGGTGGTTGGAGACATGAGGAAGGGAGGGGAGAAAATGAAGGAGAGAGAAAAAAAAAAGAAGAAAGAGGAGAATGAATGGAGCTGTTAGCTATTGTAATTGTTGATGACTGCACAAGTAGTTGATTGAATAGAGAAAAAGGAGAAGAAAAAAAGGGGTAGGAAAATGAAAGAAAAAAGATAAAGATAAACAAAAATAAATAAAAATTAAAAATTAAAAAATAAAAAGTTATTGTTGTTTAATTGCAATTGCTGATGACTGCACAAGTAGTTGATCGAAGAGAGAAAAAGAAAAAGAAAAAAAGGGTAGGAAAATAAAAGAAAAAAGATAAAGATAAATAAAAATAAATAAAAATTAAAAATAAAAAAAGTTATTGTTGTTTAATTTTTTTTATAATTAAGAATAAGATGTAAGGAAAATAGATAAAATAAAAATAAAAAATAGTTGTAGTTTTTTTTTTTATTATTGTTGTTTTAAGTTTTACAATTATTATTTTCCTAAAACATAAATAAATATATGTTTAGTAAAAATTTTACATAACTTTCACTGAATATATATTAAAGAATATTAATATGTCTTAATGTTTTATTGATTTTGAAATAAAAATATGAATGAAAGATGGAAATAGTTTTCGATTTATCCTTTGTATTTATCAAATTGAAATTAAAAAATATTCAAAAAATATATAAAAATAATACCAGAAAAGGAAAAATTAAGAAAGATAATAATGTTAAAATTTTTATTTGTTAAGTTTTTTTTCAAAAAAATTTTAATTTAAAATAATTTAATAAAATTATTCACCATGCTCTTTGACAAAATTTCTAGTTACCCCTTGGAAGTAAGCAGCAGCAATGGACGGTGTCGTTTGATACTCGCCGCCCTGAAGATATCTGACTATGAAAAAGGCCAAAAGGCCAAAAAAAAAAAAAAAAAAACATAAAAAAATATAAAAGGGAAAAGAAAAGAAAAGAAAAGAAAAGAACACTCATTGAAATATTGAAATTCTAATCTCATCTCCTCCCCCAATTAGACCAAAATTGAACCACCTCTCTCTATATCTCCCTCTTCCAACGACCAAACCCTAACTATTACCTCTTTATTTCTCTCTAAATTTAATTCGAGGTTTTTCTTCAGATCTGATTCACCTCAGGTGAGTTCCTTTTCTTTTCTTTTTAATTTTAATTTCATTTTGATTTTGTATTTTTCCCATTTGGATTTATTCTTTCTGGTTTCTTTGGGGGATTGATTGATGTAATTATTGTAATAATCTTCTTGTTATCTTCGGGTCCGATGCTGTTTCTTTTTCTCTTTTTGGGTTGTTAGATCAAAATTTTTTATGCGTAATTAATGTATTTTTGATATTATTTTTTTAGAAAGAATTGAAAGAGAAAAAAGGGGAAGAACACCTGACAGTGGAAATATAACACAATATAAAGAACTGATTCTTTTCTTTGCTTTCTCTTCTTTGATTTTCTTAAGGAGAATATTTGAGAAAAAAGGGTAAATATATGTCCGGAATTGCTTTGATTTTCCTTCGTTTTCTCTTCTTTTTTTTTTTAGATTATTTTTTAATTATTTGATGTTATTAAAAATCTGGGAACATTATTATTAATTTATAAAATGTTTGAGGCTGCAATTATTTGCAAGAAAAGAAACAATGTCTGGGTTTGGTATTTTTTTAGTATACGAGTTTGTGGCAAATATTAGCTCTGGCATTATCTTTTCCAGAGATTTTGCAATAATTTTCAACTATTGTTTAAGTAATCAGGAGAGGATAAGCAATAGATGGCTTGGGGAGGATTTTAAATTTTTGGATGTTTTGGGACTGACTGAAGCTTCCATTTGAGGGCTGCATATGCAAGGAGGGAGCTATTCTGGATTAGAGATTTTAATTGTGCTTTTTAGAGCATTTTTTATGTTTTGTGAGAATTCACTTCAGAGTCATTGATGATTTTGGCTATCCATAGGTATTCAGTTAATTTGAATGGTTTAATAAATATTTTTTCATTTGAGATGAGCATTGTGATTGTTTTCTTATTTATATCTTGAGTGTTTGAAATTTGAACTATGGTCGTCTTGTAATCTGGCAATAAAGGTTCTTATATTTAATTAGAGTTTTGTTGCATTTTGGTTATCATAGAAAGCAATTAACTTTTTGGACGATCAGATTCTTTGCCTCCAATTCTTTTACAAACTTTAGTTGTAATCGTTTGAATTCACTTTAGCAAATTATACATGGCCTAGTTTTTGTTTCTGATGATGTGTGATTCTGTAGGATTAATTCATTTTGACGAAGTATTTTGGATGGATGATGATAGTACAGATTGATAAAGTGTCTGCTCCATCCAGGGAGCATGCACAGCGTCTTTATGAAAAGGTATTTTTTTTTCCTTTACAAAATGAGGTTCCATTGGATTTTCTGATCATTGCAGCTAATATTTGAGTAATCTCTGCAGAATATAGAGCTGGAAAATAATCGTAGGAGATCAGCTCAGGCATGGGTACCTTCAGATCCCAATGCCTGGCAGCAGATGCGTGAGAACTATGAAGCAATAATTCTCGAGGACCATGCTTTTTCTGAGCAGCACAATATTGAATATGCTTTGTGGCAGTTACATTACAAGCGGATTGAGGAACTAAGGGCACATTATAGTGCTGCTCTAGCTTCTGCAGGATCGAATACATCTCAGGGTGTGAAAGTTTCTCCACGACCTGACAGGCGTACAAAAATAAGACTGCAGTTTAGGACTTTCCTTTCAGAGGCAACAGGGTTTTATCACGATCTGATTTTGAAAATCAGATCAAAGTATGGACTTCCATTTGGGTATTTTTCTGATGATTCAGAGAGCCAAATTGTTATGGACAAAGATGGGAAGAAATCTGCTGACATAAAAAAGGGTTTGGTGTCTTGTCACCGTTGTTTGATATACTTGGGAGATCTAGCACGGTACAAAGGATTATATGGAGATGGAGACTCTAAATCACGTGAGTATGCAGCTGCTTCAAGTTACTACTTGCAAGCTGCATCAATTTGGCCATCAAGTGGAAATCCACATCATCAGGTTTTTCTTCATCTTCCCTTTCCCCGTTAAGAGAGTTTCCTTAACCTCTATGCCACGTTATCCTTTTGCACTTGCCTTGAATTCCTCCTGTTAAACAAGATTCTGATTTTTTATGTGGTCAATTATTTCCTTATTTCAGCTAGCTATATTGGCTTCATATTCAGGAGATGAGCTGGTGGCTGTTTATCGGTATTTCCGGAGTTTAGCAGTTGATAACCCCTTTTCAACTGCAAGGGATAACTTGATCGTGGTCTTTGAGAAGGTATAAATTTAATTTAATTTTTTTTTTGGCTTTTGGGTTTATTTACTTATTTCTGCCAGCAATGTCTTCACCACATGACCTTTTGGATGTATTATGGTTGATGAGTTATTTGTGCTTTTGTACCTAACTTGGACATTAAGTTGTTCTTGGTTGAACATTTTGATGTGTGCATTATCTTCATAAGCAGTACTTTCAGTTTTATGAAAAATGTAGATAATTACTTTCAGTTTTTTGAAAAAGGTAGATAACTGCAAACTTTACCCTTGTCTTGGGTGATATTCTGCAAAGGTGCTAATTCTTACTATATCAGATGGCTACTACTTTCCATCTAATGGGAAGAAATTATTGATCCATCCTTTCTAGGTTTAGCAACTAATTACTTTGCTTATGAAGATTAGAAATGGATTATTATGGATTGCATGTACAAGATGGGAAGAAATTGTTGATCCATCCTTTCCAGGTTTAGCAGCTAATTACTTTGCTTATGAAGATTAGAAATGGGGTATAATGGATTGCGCATACAAAATGTTTTCTATTTTTTTAGTGGAAGATATTGTGTTATTTCTTCTCTTACATATGTGCACAGAGATATGCATAGATGGCATGATGTTAAACAGTTACCCTATTTTTTTTTTCTGCTATGGAGTTTTGGGACGATTTTTAACTGGGTTCGAAGACATTTTACCTTTCTTTCTTGGAGCATGCAGCCAGTTTACTGACACGGCAGTTCAATTTTGAGAATTTACTACTTTTGTATAATTGTTAAGAGTGCGTAATTATTGCATGCTAGATGTTAGACTTGAAAACTGAGTTTGAGTGGGTTTATTATCTATATGCTAGTACTGGAATATGCATACAATTATGGAAATTGTATTAAATGTATGCATTTTTGTTTGCAGAATCGCCATAATTACTCACAGCTTGCTGGTGATGTTAAAACTCCCTCCAAGGAGCCTGCTGTGCGGTTATCGGTAAAAGGTAGAGGGAAACTGGAAGCAAAACTTGCGTCTAAAGATGCCAACATGGAACCAAGCCATGCCAAGGAGAAAGTATCTGGTGTCCAGGATACTCTTAAGTCCTTTTGCGTTCGATTTGTGCGTCTAAATGGCATTCTTTTTACACGAACAAGGTATATTTTCTCATGAGCTTATTCACTTCTGTTATTGACCAGGTTTTTTTGGGATTGTTCCTTATAAAAGCTTACTTTACGCAGCCTGGAGACTTTTGTAGATGTTCTTACTAGGGTTAGCTGCGATGTATGTGAACTTCTCTCCTCTGGGCCAGAAGAGGAACTGAATTTTGGCACAGGTGCTGCTGAGAATGCAGTTTTCCTTGTTAGGCTGGTTTCCATTCTTGTATTTACAGTTCACAATCTGAAGGAGGAGAGTGAAGGTCAAACATATGCTAAAATTGTACAGCGTGCTGCCCTACTTCAGAATGCATTTACAGCCGTTTTTGAGTTGATGGGACTAGTGGTAGAGAGATGTTTACAGCTCCGGGACGTTTCCTCAAGCTACACCTTACCTGCTATTGTGGTTTTTGTAGAATGGCTGGCTTGCTGCCCTGATCTTGCAGCTGCTGGTGGTGATGTTGATGAGAAGCAGTCAATTACTAGATCACTTTTCTGGAAACATTGGATATCATTTCTGAATAAGATTTTGTCAATTAGGTCAATGTGTATTGATGATGATGCAGATGAGACCTGCTTTTTCAATATGAGCAGGTACGAGGAAGGAGAAACGGAAAACCGTCCTGCACTGTGGGAGGATTTTGAGTTGCGAGGGTTCTTGCCTCTTGTTCCAGCACACACAATTTTGGACTTCTCTAGGAAACTTTCCTTTCTAAGTGAAGGCGATAAGGAAAGGAAAGCCCGTCTTAAGAGAATTTTAGCAGCTGGGAAGGCTCTAGCTAATGTCATCAGGATTGATCAGAAAACTGTTTGTTTTGATTTGAAAGCTAAGAAATTTCTTATTGGTGTTGAGCCATTTGAAGATGCCACATTCAGCTCTTCTACCCCACTGGCAGCAAATAGTGTAGTACATGAAACCCCCCTTGAGAAAATTAATATTGGAAATGTTCAGCCAATCCCACAGCCTAGAATGGCTGGGGAAGAGGATGATGATGATGAAGTGATTGTTTTCCAGCCAGCTGTAAGTGGTAAGAGAACTGAGGTGATTAGTCCAACTTGCCCCTCCTCTGAGATTTCGAAGCTTCATCAAAGTAGTTCTGCAGGTGATCTCAAATTTTATGGCAGTACCATGTCTGCTCCTTATGATAGTCTTTGCCAGCATAATGCATTTGATGCTAGTCCGCCACTGCCCGTATCTGTTGGTAGCATTCTTCCTCAGCATCTGCAGCCTCTTCAGGTCCATGTCTCTCGGTGGTCAGTGGAAGAAGCTACTTCTCTGGCTAATAGCTTGAAAGGTTTGACAATTTCGGAGAATGGGCGTTTAACAAAACGTGAACTGCAAGATAATTTAGGCTTTTCTCACCCTGCTGCTCATTCAGATGCTATCCAACAACCCATCAATGTTGATGCTGGTGCTATGTACTACAGTCAGACAAAAGTGCCAGAAATTGTGATGCCATCCAGAATTGATGCTATTGTGTCATCAGGAGTTACTGCTGATGCTTTGGCTGCTAAAACCACCTCAGATTCTCTAGTTGGGATGCAGAAGAATCCAGTTAGCCGCCCAGTTAGGCATCTTGGTCTGCCACCAGGTTTTAGCCCTGTTCCTCCAAAGCCACTGAGTGAATCTGTTTCTGCTGTAGATTTGGAGAACCCTCTGATGGATGACTATAGTTGGTTGGATGCATATCAGTTGACATCATCATTAAAACGCTCTGGGCTTGAGAGTCATTCTCTCAATAACAGCAGCAATGGCTTGAATGGAACAGCAAGCTTTCCTTTCCCTGGAAAGCAGGTTCTGGCAGTGCGGTTTCAAATGGAAAAGCAGAAAGGCTGGCAGAATTATAATACTCTTGAGCATCAAAAAGTTCAACATGAACAGAAGTTTCAGCAACAGCAACTCATGAATGGGAACCATCAGTTTACCCCACTGCCTGAGCAGTATCAAGGACAATCAGCCTGGACAGGTCGTTATTTTGTGTGAGTTCAATGTGCAAGTGTAGCCGGTAAGTGGTAACTTGACATTTTACTCATTTTATGCCTCTTGTTTTTGTAGTTTGATTATAATTGTTGCTAAAGTTCTTTTCACATTACATGTTCATCTAGGTTTGTTTTTGTTCTTGAGGATCTTGAGAATGATTACTGTGAATGTACTGCATCTATTTGCCGCCAAGCTCTACTCCAACTTTGAAGCATTGTCAGTGTTGATTTTTGGTTGGAGCATGGGTGGTATTGGCTTCCAGTGGGCATTTGCTGCGAAACAAGTATGGACTCAATTATTTTCCTTGGACATTTCACAATTACTCTCTTTTGTCTGCTTGTTTTTATGCTCTTGGTGATTTCTTCTTAGATCATTTTCCGATTATTCTTTCTCTATTTTTGTCTATTTGTGCTTATGCACTTAGTGAATTTGTCCTAGATCATTTCCTATTAACTCTAATTCTTATAAGCTATTCTGTATTCTGTACCAAAGAAATGCCTTTCTGTATAGAAGGTTCGGACTATGTCGGTTTGAATTTGGTTCATATTATGGTGCCTGTTCTTCCCAGTGAAAAGTGGGAGTCACATGCCTGCAGAAATAGTTATATGGTGGTGGTGGTTGGTGGCGGGGGGGGGGGTGGGTGGGTTGGGTGCTGGTTCTGGGTTGCAATGTTTTGTCATGAATGCATAGTTTCCTGTTTATCTCAGCAGAAGTGGCTCTTGCTGTTAATTTTGCAGATTTAGCCAGACTTGTGGAGGAAGATTGAGGAAACCAATCTTTAGGATGCACAATTTCTTCGGAGTTAATGCCTTAAGTGGTTACTTGGGATGGAGATGTAACGCATTAATAAGATCTGTCGCTTTTCAGGGGCTATATCTGGAGTAGTTGGTCAAATAAATTTGGTTTGGTATCCTATTAACTTTCCAAATGTCAGCCTAGATTGCTGTTAAAAGTCAGTCGGCAGCCAGCAGTTGATAATATCTGATGTGCTTGACCAGTTCTTCGACGATAAGCTTCAGTGCTCTACTATTCCCGAGACGTAGACTAGGTGTGATCTGCTGCCATATTGGTCGATGGACGGTGGGAAGGATTGGGACCACGATGGTGCTTTTGAGTAGCAGAATATGTGGGTGAGTATTGAGTGATGTATGCGTTTGATAACTACCTGGGTCAAAGACTTCTTTATGTTATTATTTTATCCTTTGTTATATTTTACTGGCTAGGATGAGTAGTGTGGAATAAAGAAACAACTAGTGTTGTTTGTTGAAGTTGGGGATCACTCAAACTTCTACCATAGTAATGAAATAAAAGCATGGAGAATTTTCTTTGCCGATCATTGCAGATTCTGATTTTTCTTTTTGCTTGTGGGGTGGTGAATTTGACAGAATCATTAAATAATATTTACGTATAGCCTCTAAAGTTAATGTGTACAGTTTCTACCCGTAAAGCCTTCCTGTCACTAGTGGAACTCCCGTTATTCTCACTGGCGGGGAGCATAATTTCATATCTTGAAGAGGATCTCCAGCAATTCCTGAGAAAACAGTTTTAACTCTTGCAAAACAGAGGAGTAAATTATAGCTATCGCATTTTGTACAACAAGAACAAAATCAAGATTTGCTTTGGTAAAGGTAAAGCAGGTCATTTGCGAAACATGGATGTAGAAATCCTATTCGTTTGCATTTTGGATGATGATAAAAACCTTAGAATTTTGCTACTGTATCTAAAAGTCTAGTTACCACATTCATGGCTTGGTACACACACTCGAAATAGCCCACCAATCCCCCATTTATTGATCTGGAAAACTTGGGTGCGGTGATACACTTCTGAATACAAGTGACGGAACCCTTTAAAAAAACTTTCAAGTTGCTGGCATAGCTGGTATAAAATTCCAGTCCAATGAGTCAGAGGCCTTTCGAAGATTTATTTTGATAGAACATCTAAGCGAGAGTGCTAAACGACAATAGCCTTTAACAAGGTCATGAGCCGTTAAAATGTTATTCGCTACACTTATTTTGTGGAGTGGAAGCACTTTGGCTCATGCTAATGAAGTTAGACCCTGTTTGAGTCTGCTTGTCAGAATGATTTGATACATTTCTACGCAGCATAACAATACGAAATTGGCCCATAGTCTTCAATAATTTTAGGATTTTGATTTTTTAGTATTAGAGTTACACTTGCGGAGTTAAATCTAGTGAAGTTGTAGGAAAAAAAACTGTAATTTTAATTTTTTTTTATTTAGATCGAACAAAGCCATTTGTTATATACAATAAATACCAATAATCTAATAACTTTATTGGTTGATCCAATGCAAGATTGCTAGAGAACAATTCGAATGAAAGCTTTAATGAACTAACTTCATCATTCTCCAATTTTTTAATGGTAAAGTGTGTGAGCACCTAGTGTCTCGATCAACCTTAGATTATACAGCTTGATTCTCCTTTCAACCACCTTGAGTTCTCATATTCATTGCCACATGAGAGTAGGACAATTAATTTCTATGGAAGAGTCGATGATCTAACCTCAAAATAAAAGCAGCAACATCTATTTTGTACCGAGTGATCAGCTGGTATTTGAACTTGGATAGGAAAAAGCAAAGAGTTTTACTCTCTCCCTGTCTCTATGACGGCAGGCCACCCCTAGGGATAAAGTTCAAAGAATGCGGCCAACCTAGGGATAAAGCACAAGAATTCGGCAACATTCATTAGGGAGGTGTCTAAGTTTGATTAGATTCCAATTTTTAAATTAATTCAAACTTCTAATTTTATTTTCTTAGATAATGTTTCATAAATCCAATCCTAGTTCATATAAGATCATGACAACCTTATTTTAAATAAGATAATTGTTATTAAAAAAAAATTAAATAGAGTAAAGTCCTCTTCCATTTTTTCCCAAATCCATGTCAAATTCAGATTTTAATGGATAAGATAATATAAGATAATATTCTAGTTAAAATTTATTTAGGATATTATCCATATTTAATTTACATATTTATTTAACCAAGATTATTTAGATATTTAAATTAATTATCTAAATAATTAATTTATCCATATCTCTTAATTTAAATTAATTTTTATATTTACCAAAAAGATAAATATAATGAATTCTAATTACAAATTTTCTCTAAATAAATATTTAACTAAATTAAATATTTGTCCTAATTAAATAAAATAGAATTACCTTATCTCCCACTTGATGAAAAAAGCCTAAACTCATTTTAGGGATGTGGACTAGGCATGTCTTTTGGGAAGAGGGTAAATGGCACCATGACAAGTGGTATCAGAGTCAACCCTTAATCATTCGATTTCATGCCGAGCATCTCAACGAGTGGGGTAGGCAGGGTGGACCAATCATGACTCCACGCTACATCCTAGGGGTAGGGTAGGTAGAAATGGTGAAGAAGCCTATGACAGAGGCATCACGAGATTGGGTGGGAGAGAATGCCACGCCAAGCACTCTAAAGAAATAGGCAGGGTGCATTAATCCCACATCGGATAAGAAAGGGAAGGTCTTTGGGCATATAAGCGGGTATGCTGCACATCCCACTAGACATGTCTTATGAGAAGAGGGTAATGGTCCCGTGACAAGCCTCCCATTTCACCAATTGTGAGAATCAACCTACTTTAGGTGATCTAATCGACAACCATCCGTTAAGAAATTATGTTGAGCTAATGAAGGGACCAATTAGACATACAGAATGAGGCTCCAATAATCTATGTAATTAAATACTTCACATAGAATCAATTAATCACATAATTATTAATCTCAGAGTCATATCAGTAAAGGCTTAAGACTGCATTCCTAATTATATACTGAATTATGAAAGCTTATGAATAGCCTTAGTCCAATGACCTTGTCATATAGGCAATACCCTTATATGATATCTGTGATCAACTTAAGGTTAGAACCCGTTTTACCTATTTGATCACTTTATCTTAAATTTCCATCATACACCTTATATAAAAGTGATTATTCTTCACTTATGAGTAATTAATTATTTGATATTCAAATGACGGAGGCCTCGTCACTTTTCATTATCCGATATAATGCCTTGTAAGAGGATAATCTTAACTCTTATGAAAGCCATGATCTCATATCTATGAGTAAAGCTTACATCGAGTGTAAGTCATATACCCAATGAACCGATCTAATAGCTTACTATTTCAAGACGCTTTAGCCTTTGGAATATCAAGGTACATAAGTTATAAACATGAAATCAATTACTCAATAAGGATTGAGGTAATTTTATAATGAACATCTCAAATGAATTACTGTATGTAAACGGAATTATTAATAGAATAATTGCACTTTGATCTAGTCCAATATATCACCACTTCTAGGAAATATATCTATGTCTCTATTTAAGAGTCGGCCTACTCTTGACGCCCAAGACTAACCATCTCCCCAATGGGATTTAGATGACACAATAGTCTTTGTATGAGTTAATTGCTTAGATTAATCCCAAAGGCTACAGAATATCAATTTTAGATTACTTACCTTAGAATGTTGTCTTTCTGCATATAAAGTCCATCATATGTAACATTCTAACAGTTTAAATACAAATAGTGAATGAGCCATATTTGCTTACATTTACTTTAACTTGTAAATAAAATAAAGGCAGAATAGAAATGATATAATGAATAACTAGGGATGGCAGTGGATCAGATATCTGTAATTTTTGCAATATCTGAATCTAAATCCGCAAAATTGCCTTAAAATCTAAATCCATTCATTATTCGCTTTAAATCCATACATTGTTATCCACATCCGAATTTGAATTAAGTAACAGTATCTGTTAGATATCTGAATTCATAAAAAATTAGAATTTAAAAAGTTAATTTCTTTTTAAAAAAACTTTAAAATTAAATAAAAATTAATTTTAATTCAAAGTCACTCGTAAATAGTAAACAACAAGTAAGTTCTAAAATACAAAAATAACAATTTCAAGATAAAAAAAATAATAATGTGAAGAACTAATTTCATCAATCAAAAGTATTTGTTTCGCAAACTAAAAATAATTAGTAACATAAAGTATATAGTAACTTTATAAAGTTAAATTATTAATAATATATACATACAATGCATATAACAAAATTATTATTAATCATATATTATAATTAAATACGTGATATCGCATATTATAATTACTTAATATGGTAGATTATAATATATACCGTATAGTATTATATTATATCATACGTTATATATTAATTTAAATATTACATACTATTATTATAATAAATTACATAATATAATATATTAATATTGTTGATAGTATTATATAACAAGCGTATAATACTATTGATATTACATAAATATATAATCATAGTATTATATATTATAAGAGGCGGGTTCCACTTAACACTAGTGTATAATTAAATGAGTTTTACAAAATTTCATAACTTTTTATTCAAGTTATATTTTTTTAATTTGAACGTCTTATTTCATATTCTATTCACTTACATTATGCACCTCTAGTTTTAAGTAAATTAAAAATATCTAATGGACATTCGATGTTAAAAATGTCTAACTATTAAATTTATACTAAAAAAACAACATTATTGATTTAGTTGATAAAGATATCGGATTGATATGAAAGTTTATGTACACGATGAGTACAATTATATTGCTGAATCTAATGGTTAGTTTGTCAAAATATTAATTTTATAAAAAGTTATGCAAGTGTTCAATTTTACACTATTATAAATGGATCTTTTCTCTTATTATAATATTATATTATATAAAATAATGTTATATAATATATAACATTTAAATATATTATTTATATATAATATTATTATAAAATATTATGTATTCTAATTACACATAATTATATGATTATTGATAATATAATATATAATATATAGTTATATTATAATATATAAATATTTAGCAATCATATATATAATCTATATTATTATAATTATATATCGTACATAATTAATATATATTGTGTCATATATAATAAGTCTATAATTATATTATAATATCATATATATAATAAAATATATCATATTATGTTATATGATAAGTATATTTATGTAATTACAGCAATTAAGTTGATTAAATTATCAAATATTTTTTTAAAAAATATGATGTGTCTTTAAAATTTAAAGGTATTTAACATAATTAATCAATTTAATTTTGTAATAAATTTATTATTAGATTTTATTTATAAAAACATTTTTTCAATTATAATTACACTTACATATAAATTAATTTTACTTGCATATCATTTCAAAATCCAAAACTAGCTCATTTGGTAAAGTGTCTAATGGTTAAGTTGGAAAGCTAAGGTTTGAGTCACTGTGTGTGATACTAAACCCATGTCATGAGTATAAAATCAATAGTCTTTTTTTTTTCAAGTCTACTGGGATTGTTGTATGGGATGACTTCATAATTATATTGCTTTATTTCTTTCAAATAGTTGATAACTGTTAGGAATGCCTTAAGTGTAAAAGACATTTTAGTGTAATTTCTTTTAGTTTGAACTAATTGATTTTACATATTTGAAGTTATCCATAGGGATGGCAACGGATAATGCAGATTCGGATATCTGCAATTGTCCAATCTACTTTTTGCAGATTCAGATATCTAAATCCATTATCCATATGTGTAATGTGGATTCGGATAATGGATATTCGAAAGTTCATGTCTGCATCTGTTCCTAATCCGCTATGGATAGTAATTATAATATCCAAATCTAAATATTATCCGAATCTGCAATATCCAAATTCGTAAAAAATGGATTAGATAACTGTGGATATTCGAATCCGCACTATCCATTGCCATCCTTATGAATAACTACAAGTATATATATTCAATTAGTTCAAACTAAAAGAAATATAACAAATTGTCTTTCACATTTAGGGCATTCCAATTAGTTATCACCTATTTGAAAGAAATGAAGCAATGTAGCTATGAAGTTATCATATACAACAATCCCATGCAAAATGTCTTACACATTCAGGGCATTTCTAATAGTTATCACCTGTTCGAAAGAAAAGACTATTGATTTTATGCTCATGGCGTGGGTTTAGTATCACACCTATTATTTTATTTTATTTCAACTTTTTTATGGAAAGAAAAAGATTCTAATGCTGGGATAAAATACAAATGCTTAATTTTTGCTACTAACATATTCTTATGCAAGCATGCCACATATTGCACCTTGGAGTAACATGCTTTGGAGCATCATTTCCTAAAGTGACTTTCTTTGTTAACAACACTCCATATTGATAGCATTAGTTATTGCCAACTACACTTATTCGTAAATAAAATACTAATAGATCTTGTGTCTACCCAAACCTAGCGCAGCTTGAAATATGGGTAGTATTATATGATTAACCTCAATTTTGCCCAAGGCCAGTTTAGCCTGCCCAAATTTTTTTTAATTTAAAAAATTATATTTAAAAATATAATAAGCATATTCAACTAGTAAAATAAAATATCTAAGGAATCATTATTTCACAACATTGTGCATTAATTTAATTCTTTTCAGTTTTGGCAAAAATAATTGCTATCTATATTTTAATACAATGTTACAATTTAGTGGGGCATATAGTTGACGGGAACCGATTCTTGAGATCATGTCCGACCTTATGCATATTATGGATTTGAAATTTAATAATAAATAGAAATAGCAACAAAAGATAAAAGCAAGGCATAGTCAGACATCCGTATGGATCTTGTAGAAAGTTGATTTACATGTAGTAAAAATATAAATCAATGGAGAAAAATAAATAATCATTTGATATGGGTTTATCTAACTTTTAGATATCATAAATCTAGAGTTTTCTAAATCTTGTAGAACCTAAGTGAGTGGTGGCCAGGCTCCCTAAGAGATCTTTTGAAGTCAAGAGCAGTGCGCGCATCCTACCTGTAATGATAAGTGGTCGTTAGAACTTTCCTAAGGCCTAGCATTTCTCTAGTGGTAGCCTCAAGGGTGCCTTAACCAAAAGATTAAGCTCGATTTTTAATCAAGTAAAACCATAAAGGAAGAAAACTAAGGCCAAAGAATGAGCGATAACAATCTCTTTAGATAGGGAGAGTTTGTTTTGAACTAGCAAAATCTTAGAGAGCAAAAAATTAAATTACCCTTATTAACATAATTTTTCACTCTTTTTTTTTCTATGTCTTGGTGATAATTCAAATTATAAAATCTAATTTTGTCTATCTCAAATCTAAAATAGTCAATTATGATAAGTTAAGTTTGAATTTGAATTTAAACTTTTTTCTTAAATGAAACTCTTTTATCCTAAGTGTAGACACTTAATTTTATCTATGCTTCTAGACAAGCATTAAAAGCGTCATAAAGCTCATATGTGCAAGCATGGATCCATCTCCCATCATTCCTAATAGAGATAAGGTGTTTGGGGAGCCAAAGGTAAGCAAAATACACATTTTTAGTTAGATTTATCGATGCGCTACCTTGTTGTATTAATACATTGGTTGACACAATACTAAGTTTGAAAAATATTGGTTGTATCAATACTTGAGCAAATGTATTGAGACATTAACAAAATATATCGAGACATTCGTCTTTTATATCGATACAAATCTTGGTAGTAGCTAAAGTTATGATTTTTGGATCAAAAGTATCTATATACACTGACATGTATCAATACAATGACTATAAGTCTTGATACATGACAAATGTATCAATATATTTAGGCATTTTGGCTGAATGTATCGATACAATCCCCAAATGTATCAATACCTTTAGGCACTTTTGCCTAATTCGGGGCATTTTCTCCCCTTGCACTATTGATTCAAAACACTAGTTTAGCCACATTATTGATTCCAAAAATCATTTAAACTTATGCCCGGCCTTTTGAAAATTATTTTATTAATTTTCGGCTCATTGGATTAGTTGAAAATGGATTTTTATAGCCTATTAGCTAGGGAAATAGGATATTTCTTGATAAAATGTTATTAAAAAAGGATACTTTGGAGTTTTTTTGTATCTATTTGATGCTTAATTATGAGTTCTACAGCTATTTGTGGGTTGAATGCACACCCAATAGTACCCATGATAGATTAAATTAGAAAAAAAAATACCAAATACATTATTTTCAAAGGTTTTCTTTTCTTGTCGTAAAAGGCATTATAAAAAGAAGAGTAATTTTGCTTTGCAAAGAACATGCTTACCACGTCTCTAGTTGCCAAAAAGAAAGAGGAAAATAAAAGAAAAAACAATAGATAAAAGAAAGAAAAGAAATATAAATACAAAGAGAGCTTTAGCTTCGGGCTTGAAAGGCAATAAGGGAAATGATATTTAAGCACCTTTGGTATATTTCATCTCTTTTTCTTTGATTCTTTTTCATACCTATTCTTTTTTCCATTCATTTTTAGTAAACCATTTCGATGAAACCATGACCTCGTTAGGAAATGCATGCATCCTTTTTGAGCTTATCTTGATCTAATCTTACTTTTAATAGTGTTTTGATGCTATTTTAGTGGTGAAAAACCCTCTTCATTTTGATAATTTAATTTTTATGCATTGGTATTATGTTTCATTTTAGATTATTATCCATGTTTGTACATGTTTACCTAGTATCTCTTGATATTATTTAGATTGTTGTTTGCATTTTGAACATGGTTTACTTGTCAAAATACCTTTCGATGATGTTTGTTCTTGTCTTTGATTTTTGGATGATGTTGATATATTTTTAGTTTATCAAGTGCTTGTTGAAATACTAGCTTAATTTGCCTAAATTTGTTCTAAAACCCCCTTTCCTCCAAGTGAGGCCAAGATTAACCCAAACAATGGGATTAATCTAGGTCTATTACTTTTAACTTCTTCATGCTTTCATCTTAGGGGGAAATCAACCATTTTATGTTTGATTCATGGCCAAATAAGACTAGACAATCTAAATCCTCCAAAAATAGTTTATAAGTTGCTTAACAAAAAGTCTTGATGTGAGCCTAAATGTTGTTAACCAATGATATGGATAATAGATCATTCACTTGTCTACCTTCCTCAGGTCAAATGGATCTATGATTACATTACCATGGAACTTTAGTGATGGACATTCATGTGTTTGTGTCCCAATTTCTGTTTGGATAAGTGGAAAACCAAAAAAAACCCACTATTCAACTATTAGTAGCAACTTTACCCCATTTTGAAAAAGTATTTCAAGACCCTAAATGATTTTTCTAATTTTTTGTTATTTTCCCTTAAAGGGAATTAAATTACCTTTTTAATGGTATCTTGTTTACCTCTGGATGAGCTTGGATGAAGGAGTTATGATTTTTCAAACACACATTATTTAGAACCCTTAGAGATAGCAATCAAATCAACTACAAGCCAGTTTTAACCTTTAAAATTATTTTTCTTGATCATTTAAATATTGTTCTGAAAACTACATGAAATTCTCTTTTCATAAAGCTATTGTTTGTGACTTTCCCAGTCTGAATAAATTAGAAGTGATTTTTCAAATTTTTGCTACATCGATTTCCATGCACTTATTGTCATTGTTGAATCGAGTCTGACTTCAAAATTTATTTTCTCTTATAATGGTGATATTTTAGATTTTTTTAAGTACTTTTATATTAGTTCTCATCGAATTACCATTCCAACGGTATTTTGTTTGCCCTTTAAAGGCATCGGATGAACCCAAAATAAATTCATGAAGTCAGATAGTGTGAAGTTGTCCCTTGTTTTAGACTTGTCAAATTCAAAGAACTTTTTGATTCACCTTTTTAAGGTATTCAAATGCCTTGGAATGAGTCCAATTAACATACTACTAGGATCATGAGTCATGTATCGGTCTCACTAGATTTGGATTAAGGCTTAATCATTTTTAAATGAAATCAATTTAAGTTTTTTTACCAAAAGTCTTTGGTTTTAAATAAAAAATTAAGCTTTTCATCATATTACCCAAAAATACTACATTTGTCAAAAACTGCAAAAATTTTCATCAAACCTTAATTTTTGTATCCTATTTTTCAAAATCTCACTAAAATTGTGATTTTCACTATCCCAACTTTCCCTCGATTTTTCAACCAAACCTTAGGTTTCGTGTCTTAATTGAGCTATGAGTCCAAGCGCATCTCTAAGTAATTAATTTGGCTATTTCTAGTTAATTGATGATAATTACGATATATATTTCAATCGACCCCTTTTCATGCTTTGCTTGCTTTATTTTTATGCAATATTTATTATATTTATTTGTGCCTTACTAACACATTTCCTTTATTAGTGATAATTTTGCATTTATATTCTTAAACCAAAATTTTTAAAAATTACCAAGGTATTGTTTTGTGTCGGTATCCTTCTAATGCTTGATACAAAACATCCTCTTTATATCAATTCCGAAAATCAATTTTAACCCTAAAGTTCTCCATCTCTCTGAGTTATGCAGTGGAATTCAAACTTTTGACAAAAAATTATATTTATTATTTTCAATAAAATTTATTAATGCAGTAAAGGGGATTAAACAAAAATAATGATAAATTAAAATTGAAAAAATCAAAACTGACATAATCTTTAGCTAGATGGTAACGATGTTGGGTTGCTAATCCTTCCTTACCAAAACCATCTCTTGGACCAGTTTACCAAACCTCGGTATACACAGACCTTAAATTCGAATCTTTGAGTTTGGTAATTCCATATACTGGTTTCAATAGGTGTCTAATCATACCTTGACTATATGATCAGTGGCGACTACATTTTTTTAGCTGCTTCATAGTGGCCATCCAAGGTTAATCCAATGAGCAATCTTTTTACGATCTTCCCCATCTTGATTTAAAGAACACTTTTTTCTCACCATCTCTTGATGAAAATTTTCACCGAGGATTATGTTTTAAGTTGGGTGTACTTTGTCATCGCCGGTGGTGGGGTACTTTACGACATTGAGTAAATAAAAAGTTAAATCTTCCCATAGCTTCTAATCCCTTAGTCGAACCATGGGCATCTTATGGGTTAGGCATAAGTTGGTTAAAGTGATATCGAAGCCAACTCAACATATGAAATTTTAAGTTTAGTAGCAATGTCCCTAATTTTCATAATGTGCTGATGCACACTTTTAGAATTGTTAAACTTCATTTCTAAGAACTTTTTCATCAAGATGACAAGCAAAGTCTTCTTAAATTTTGCAAAATCGATCTTTAATGGCTTTCAAATATTCCTTAACATCATCATAATCTAGGGTTGAACCTCGAATAAATTTGCTGATATAGGATTTTGATGTACATAATACTTAAGCAGTTTGATTTCTCCCACTATACAAATAGATATTTTCTACTTGTGCACTTGATTTGTTAAAGATAAGTCTATTTATCCAAAGCACTAGGTTAAGGTCTTTATGCCCAAGAAATAGTTTAATTTTCTCATTCCAACAACATCGTCACAATCTGGGACCAAACCTCGAATGAACTTGTTGATATAAGATTAGATACTTAGGCAATTATATTTCTCTCACTATTTAGAAAATATTTTTTGCTTGAGCACTTGATTTGTTAAAGACAAGCCTATCTATTCAAAGCACTAAGTCAAGGTTTTTATGCCTAAGAAATAGTTTAATATTCTCATCTAGTTAACATTGAAATTCTACTGGCCTTTTTAATTAAAACAATAGAAATTGATGCAAATCAAAAAACAAAATCATGCTAAGAAATAATACTTTATTTTGAATAAATCACTTTATATTCAAAAGTAAATTCAAAGCTTCTATTAGAGAAAAGTGTATCGTGCATATGAATTTATATAACTTTATGATAAAACAATAACTTAAAACACAAAAATTAAATAATCCATACATGTGAACTTAGGAAAAATTAATTTTGAGGCAATGTTGTTTTATCTTTGTAACTATTTTACAAAATGAATTGCCTCCCTTGGGGCCAAATGACTAAATTTATGTAATAAACATATATAAATGTCATTTACAATATGCAGTTGTTTAAAGAAAAATTTTTTTATTTTAAACAACTACCAAGTCATTTTAATCAAATAATTTATGATGCTATGATTAATTCCAAGCTAATGATTTAAATCCTCGATAACTGCATTCCTTATGAAGAAAAATCTATAGCATATTAAAAAATACCAACAAAATTTTACTTCTTGTCATACTACAACATATTCTAAATCTATCATACAATATATACATTCCACGACACAAATGCTTTAATCACATAAAATATGCCCAAGATAAGAATTAATTTATTTCATGGCATATAAATTTGCTGTCAAGATTGAAATTCAAAAAATAAAAACATAAAATTCAATCGTGCACTTCACTATAGGTTGAGAGTACAAAATTATTAGGTAGTTTATGGGAAAAATACATTTGCCAACATATTAACATGATGCCAAAATATTTGACTATAAAAAAAAAAACAAAATATTTAAGCATCAGTATATTTATTATTAAATTATCCATAAATATTAAACAATTAATATTTCACGCATTCTAAATGTTCTAGATAAATAGTGGAAAATCATAAACATAAAGTTTAGGCATGACAGAATAAACCGGAGCAATAAAAGGCTAGGAGTTGGTGGCGCACATGCCACCTGGTGTGAATGTGCGTGGGCCTTCACTGGGACGACCATGTTTAGGTCTGCTTGCGGTTTTTTATTTTTTGTCGTTTTTCTTTTCATGTTTTAGCCTATATTTCATGCAATTAAAAACATAAGAACATAATTTTATGCTAACTTTACATAGCCAATACATCAATATTAATTAAATACATAAAAATCATCATCAAACATATTGAGAATTTACGAGTTTTTAACAACCTATGACGGACCTGTTTTCAATCTTCTTTTACGGGGTTTCAACAACCTATAATAGACCCTGTTTTGAATTCTCTTTAACTACTTAGGCTTTATTCATTTTTCTTTAATCAAGAACTTATAAAAGCAAAATTAAGTATATGGCTTATAGAAAGCAACTCACCAATATTGTTAGTAAAAGACAGAAAGTAATGATATTCATGGACTAAATTCATGGAGCAATAGTGTCACTCATGAAAAGAATTCGTAGATATTTATAGAAGACATAAGTTGATGTCACATGCATAAATTTCAATCGAAGACAAAGAATTCATGACTAACCTAAAGAGTATAAATTCCGATTTCATACTTTTAGTCGGTTAATTACTATCCATTTATTCTAACACAAATATCATTTTTGACAATGAACAATCATATTATACATGATGAATATTCTTAAAAGTGCAAAACATGTTCATATGATTTGAATAACATAATCTAAGGATCTGATTTTGATATCATATGTAAAAATTAAAAGTTAAAAGCATACTTCAAGTGATTATTAATCATAAAAATAATTTTACTTCAAACACGCAAATAAATTCTCCCTCACTTTTGTGTATGTTTTCTAGTATATTTTCTTATTTTTCTGTAATTACATTTGATGTTTTACAAACATTTATAGATTAAATTAAGAATTTATATTAGATAATTGTATGTTATCATCAAATAATATTTATTTATATTAATTACTGAGATACATAATAATTAACTTTAAATCTTATAACTGAAATAATTATTTTAAATAAAATTTATTAAAATAATATCACAGGAATAATTATTAAAAAAAATTTTCTTCATCCGATTAATTATGATTTGAGCCGCTTTTAATTTCTACGCATTTATGTATTTCCATCTTTCGTATCAAAGAGAATCCAAATCGAAATCTTAAGATGTACGACAAAGTTACAACGAAATCTAATTGATTTAAGCTTTTATCCAATTTTTTTATTATTATTATTTTTATTTTGATTCTATGTTCGATCCACGTTGGATTAAATACGATCACAACCCCAACATCATACCTACATATTACATCAATTCATCAATTAAATGCAGACCCATATACAATACATGAATTCGTGGCCATCAAACCATTTGGCTCCACCAAACCTCACAACACTCACCAAAAAACCCAAAAAAAAAGGAAAAAAAATCCTGCAATTACCACATCTGGATAATCTACTTTGAAACTAATTTAACAATACACGAGTATTTATTTCGTAGCATATTAAAGACAAATTAACAAGTCTTGTGTCCCATGCACTTCCTATCCGTTTGAACAACACTAAACTATTTTTTTTTTTCACTTATAAGATTCAATATTTTATTGGTCTCTTAGTTATTTATAATTTTTGTTTATCATATTCTATATTTGTTTCGTCTCAAATTGTTTGTTTCTTTATACAGAATTTAAGAAGCAGAATTTGGTTTCAATGTATTTATTATTAAATTTTAATTTTTTTATAAGATTGACATTCCGTAATTTTAATATCTAAAATTTAAAAAATTACAAAAAAATCTTAATTTTGAAATATGTAAAAAAGAAAAGTATAGACAAAAGAATGAAACGAATAGAATATTATTTATAATACAGAAGTGATCCAATAACATTAATATAAAATTAATTAGTTTATAAGTTTTTATACTTTTTTTATATTATTTATATTTGTTTAACTCGATTGATATATTTTATACGTTATTCATGTAGATTATGCACACCAAGTTCTGAGTAGAGGTGTTTGTGAGTTGGAGTCGGCCGGGTTCGAATTGGGTCAAAGCATGATATTAACATTATTCATGCTTGAACCAACCCTAACCCAGCCTGAAATATGGACCTTAAATTTTGTCCAAGCCTGCTCATATTTATAAATAGATAATCTAAACCTATTTGAGGTCCGCCCATGTTTTTTTAATTTAGTTGTAAAATATTTTTTTAAATTAAAGCTTTAGTAATTCAATAATTTTTTATTAAGTTTTAAAATATATATAATTTAACATATTTTTTAATGCTTACATTATAATATTATATATTTATAGTTTAAATGATAAAAATTACATAGTGTATATAAAAAAATTAATATACATTATATAATTGAAAACGAGCTAGATCGGGCTAGGTTTGAGCCTTGAATTTTGGAACCAGGGTTGGTCCTTTTTTTTGGCTTAAACCCATTTTTTAGATTTAATATTTTTGCTGAAACTCTTCAAATATTAAACGGGTTTTCAAGTTTGGATGGATAGCCAAACCCATGAACATCTCCAGTTTTGAGTAAATTAAAAATGTTTAACTATATATTTCATGTAAGAAATTCAAACAATTAAATATAAATTGAAAAGAAAGTATTTGGTATTGACATGATAAAAGATATTAGATCGATTTAAAATTTTATTTGTACAATAATTTTTTAAAATATTAATCATATACAAAATTATAAAAACTTATAAAATTAATTAATTTTACATTAATGTAATAAGATTTCTCTGATTTATAATAATTCAAAATCAAATATTTAATAAAATAACAATTTTCCTTATTCACAATAACAAGAGGCATTTATATACCATCATTCATTCAAACGGTATTACAAAATTTGCCAACTTATATATTTGTATTTTTTTACATATTATGATTATATTTATGATATTATTTATTACATAAATTTTAATACATTGATAAATTTACGTTATATAAATTTTAATTCATTTATATATTTATATCATATTTATATTATTATCAAATTCATATCTAATTATAAAATGTCCAAGGTTACCCTATTCAAAATATCAGTTTCCCTTCCTTGAGGGCCTACTACGTTGTTCCCAAGACAAATAAACATGCTTCTAAATGAAAGGATAGTTTGCTTTGGCTACACATGGTTGATTTTGGGCTTTTGTTGTTCATTTCTAACAAGATTGTCACGTGAATTTCCATACGCACATTGGCCCCACCTCGCATCCAATTTGATTTCAATCGCTAGTTTTCATGTATTCATCTGTTTTTTCTATCCTTGTTTTTTTTTTAATAACTCTCTTGATTTAACAGTTCAAAGATCGGTTCGATGTCACATGCAATAAACGTTTGATGTCACGTAATAATTTAGAAATAAATGTTTGATGTTACATATGATAAATAAGATGAACCAACAATTTTGTTTTATTGTGATTGAAGCGTTTCTTTATTGATTATATCATCATTTAGAAAGAAATTTTTACACTTCAATTCTCCTATCCTCTCTACTCTATGAAATTTGAAATACTATATTACGTACATTTCCTTGAGTTTTATTTATTTGGAGTTAATTTTGGAACAATTGATATGATTCTTGGATTTATTTCATTTTTTTTCCATATTTGGATGAATTTGATTTGGTGAATCAAATATGATCGTAGTTAAAGACGTTTTCTCTTAAATTTTCTTTGATGTGTGTATGCTTTTCCCTTTCTTTGAAGACAAAGTAGACTCTTATTTCAATTATTCACTATAATCAATGACCAAACTCCGATGAGATGAAGTATTAAAACCTTAGTAATTGATAATTTCTATCATTCTAAACTCTTATCAAACAAAGTATTAATACTTTAATAAACGTTAATTTTTACCATTATTCCTATTAAATATTCATGATATGTAAACTACTATTCGTTATATCTATAACCAAGTGTTTTCACAATTCAACTGGGACCTTTCGACGTGTAAAAAAAATTCTTATTTCAAATTTTCTCAACGATTTTCTTTTGCTATCCTTCTCTACTTTATCTTAGGCCCATCCCGACATTGTTCTACCTTGTCTAAATAGGTTAAAATCTGCAAGCCTTTTCTACGTCATCTCTCATAACATTTTATTTTACTGG
The DNA here is from genome assembly GCA_029448705.1 of Adansonia digitata. Taxonomy (NCBI): domain Eukaryota; kingdom Viridiplantae; phylum Streptophyta; class Magnoliopsida; order Malvales; family Malvaceae; genus Adansonia; species Adansonia digitata. Next base: position 6,128,449 of record JAQSVH010000010.1, read on the forward strand.
TTTGTAATGCCTCCTTCATTAACATTTTTTTTAGATGATAATAAGATGAACAACAAAATACTCGGAATTGATTTAATTTACATTTGTTAAATATTTTTAAAAGAGATGAGATTTAAAGTTCTAACTTCATTTTGTCGAAGTAAGAAAATTTCGATTCATTAGGTGGTTATGTGTCCTCTATTATTTGGTGATTGTGTCTTGAGACTTTTTTTTTTCAAAAAAAAAAAAAAGGAAACAAGTTGCACAGTTTGCAGAGGCATTACTATAACGAAAATTTAGAATTAAGAAATTTATTATGCGGTTAGAAGAGAAAAAAATGTTAAAAATATATAAAAGGAAGTTATTCAGTGGTTATTAGTTTAAAAATATAGTAACTTCTAAAAAGATTTTTTTTAATTTTTAATTTAAAAATAGTAAAAAAAATAAATATCCTTATAAATATATAGTTTACATTTTGAATTTTATATAAATTTTTTTGCGCAAAGGTGGTAGAAAGTTGAGAATAGAGAATATTATAGATATTGAAATTTAAATTTCAAATTTATTAAATGTTAATTGATTATACGAATCAATTAAATTAAATTTTAAATTTTATTTTTATATAATTTTTTAATTAAATTAATATCATTTAACTCGTAACATTAAATTTAAAAAAATAATAAAATTAAAAGATAAAATAATAAAAAAGGGAAAGATAGCGGTTAGCTCTACTAGTGAAGTTGACAGGTCTTTAAGAGTGATAGCAGTTGGTTATAAACAGTAAAGTTGACAGGCAATTAAGAGTGGAAGCATTTGACAGGCAAACAATGAAACAGAGAAATTTAAGCAACGAAAATGACAATGCTGCTTCAAAGCAAAACTGAAGAGTCCAAAATTTATCCTATCGGTTCGTTAGGTAGCTGCCTAGCACATGCATGCACCAACTTAGTTGTGTACGAATTTCTGAGGACCGTTAATTTTTCTAGACAATAAGAGTTGCTCCGATTGAACATTTATTAACGTTTTCATAAATATTTAGATCGGAGTCTCGTTAGTAATTTTATTTGATGAATAATCTGTAATTGTAATTATTTTTATTAATGCTCTTTAAAGCCTATAACACATCTGACCCTAAACCAGAATAACCTTATCTCTACTAGTTTTTTTTAGAAAGAAAACTTATTGATAAATCTCGTGATTATAATTCGTCAACTAATTGACAAGGACCTATTTATGGGTACATACAACTTAGATATTTTCACAATCTCACAAAACATATGTACCACTCCATGGAGTTAATATATGAAGCCAATTTTGAGACAGGCACGTGTGATGGTCCCAAAAAATTTTAATAACATGATTCAATTATATCTATTACCCTAATTAAAAATTATCTCAAACTCATAAAATTGCTCAATTTGGAATTTGTCGAGATTGGTTTTTTGACAACCACGCATTATCTTAAACAAGTGTTTTAGGGATAATTTCGGCAAATTATAAGAGTAAGGTACATAGGTAAAAAAGGTCATTTAATTAAATTAAAATAATTATTTTATCTATTTTCACAATGTTATTTTTTATATTTATCCTATTAAAAGATATTCATATATTTATTATTTATTCATATTATTTTTTTATCACAATCATATTCAAGTTATTATATATTTATAATTTTGATACATCATTCTATGAAAAATATGACATATTCATGCATTCGTGCCTTATTCATGTTATTTTTTATCATATTATATTTCAATTATTTTTTATGTTGCATTCGTATCATATAGTCGTGTTGTTTATGAAATTATCAAGTCTAATTAATACTATTCAAATAACTCTCTTTTTTGTGCCACATATCATCACTTTTATTTTTGTGTTATATTTTTGTGACATAATTTTATTCAAGATATTAGATACTTATGTATGTTGTAAGTTTGATACGTTAAAGATTTGTTTTATAAAGACTTTTATATGTTTATGTAAATATGTTGTGTTTATATTATTTTTCATGTTATCTAGTATTTTAATTATTTTCAAGTTGTATTCATATCATATAATCATATTATGTTCGAAATTATTAGGTTTATTTGATACCATTCAAATAACATTTAATTTTATATCATGTATCGTATAATGATTGATAATTTTAGACATTTATACCATACTCGAAAGGGTGTCCCCAAGTAGAAGTATTTTGCATAATTTATCAGAACAATTTAATTTAAACTCCAAATTCATTAATTTAAGGATTAAATTATTACATTGCTGTATATTAACATAAATATTATTTTTAAAATTTAGACAAATAATTAAATTAAACCCGTTACGTAGCAAGGGCGTGTTTCTAATATGGCTTTTTCTTTGATCCCATTAATTTGGAACTAGACTCTATTAATACGATTAATTATCTCGGCTCTTCCTTCATGACATTTTTTTAGTTTCACTCATGGGTTATATATATATATATATAAATATATATATTGAATTCAAAAAATTTATATTAATTTATACTTTAAGTTATGAATCATTATGCTTTCAGCGAAGTAATTCAACAGTTGGATTCGAGATTTAAATTAAAAAATTTAAATCTCAAAACTTGGGATGAGATTTGTGAGATAATAAAAGATTACTTTCATTATATAACCTAAAGTCATAAAATGTTTATATATAAAAGATTTGATTATTGAACAAGATTAAAAGTAAGGTTATTTTGGTCAAGTTCCTTTTTGTTTTTTGGTTAAAATGAAGAAATAAAAATTAAACAAGAAAATCTAAAACGATAGATTGAACTCTTATTACATAAATTTATTGCAAAGATAAATTATAGTCAAAATTTTAAATCATTTAAATATATGATACTTTATTTAAATAGACATTTTTATTGAAAATTTTGATAAAAATTTCCCCCTTTAATAACATATATCAAGTTATATATATCTTAGTATTGTTTTCAATTACTTTTTTTTTTTTTACATATTTTTGTTATCCCATCCGTTTTAATCTTCAAATAATTTAACTTTTATTTAATCGATTTTAACAAAATATATATATATATATGCATATGATCTATCAACCTTATCTAAGTCCTCTCCTGATCCATTGGCGCAACTGCTGACGGTTCATTATTGTTTTAACGTTATTGTTTCAGTTACTTGTAGTGCTTTTTTAACCTTTTATTTATGTACAGTACGTTTTGTCTTCAATTAAAGTGTAGAGTTTGCCGTCTGATTTAAGCTGGGATTTTGTCTTTTTGCATGTCTTATCCTAGGTTCCATGTTCTTTATAAAGCGCTCTTTTACGTTGTAATTTGAACTTGTCTAATAAATATAAATATAACACAATGATTAAGTCTATCAAAATTTTTTAAAATAAATATAATTTAATAATTAAACATGTCATATTAATAATTCTTAAATTTAACATATTTTATATAGAAAAAAACTTCGGTGCATTGATAATAATTTTTTTAATTTCACAAATAATGTTAAAACACTATCATGTGTCCTAAATTAATATTTAAAAATAAAAACTAAATAAATAGGACACCAATGTTTTAACCCCGCTTGTTAAAGTTAAATAAACTCAATTGCTAGTGTACTAAATAATATTTTTATATATATATATTATGTTTGTATCTATTATATGTATTGTGCTTGTTTTTTTTTTTTTCATTTGGTCAAATTTAAGATTTGGAGAAAGAGGATTTGAACTCTGCTCATTTATCAGAGAGAGTATGCACTAACCAATTGAACCAAATATGAGTGGGTGCATTTTTTTATTTTTTTTTGTAATTAGTAACATTTAAACTTTTAATCCCTTAAATTATATCATGTTCAAAATTATTAAATGTATTTTGTAAACTAAATATAGCATTACAATTATATTAAGGAGCTGAAAATGTTTTCACACCACGATTGATGAAGCCTAAAAGGGAAGTTAAATTATACTTAACTAGAATTTGGACCAAAACATGCAATTTTTTTAGTCATTTTTTAATTAAAAATAAATAATTTTCTAAACTTTTAAATAAAAAAATTGTTCAGGAAACCATTAACATCTTTTATCCTAAAGTCATTTTAATTTCTTACCTTTTTTTTTTATAATGCTCTAAATTAAATGGGTGCTGATTTATAGCACCAACTTAATCATCATAAGTTTTATTATTAGCGTAGATTTGAAGTAAAGAGTCTCCAGTTTCCATAAAAGATGAGCCATTCTTCAAACAAAACAGGATCCTTGGTAAAAATTGCTTAGCAAACTTAATTAGAGAAGGCTAAAGGATCAAATATTAGCTTATTTGCAAAAGCATACCTTTTATTGCTCTAGAAAACCTGGAGTAATCATAGCTATAAACCAAACAAATAATTTGAATTTTTATTATCCTAAATAACATTAATTTCACGTTTTCTTCTAAGTTTCTAATTTAAATTTCTTCGAACTTAAGTTATTAGATATTAGTATTGCAATGCTTTAGCCATGGTCATAACATTTCCAAATATGTTAAATTAAATAAAGATATATATATTTGATACATTAATAATATATAAATCTAGATATAGCAAGATGATATTACTTATACCATATATAATGAGAGCATTTGAGTTGATGTCACAAATTAAGTAATATAAACCGAGTTAATAAAATTACTAAAATCAAAATAAAATTAATATAATAAAATAAAATTAAGAATATTTTAATCTTTTAACTTATATATATTGTTTAAATCAAAAAACTATTCACTTAAACAAAAAAAAGTCCATATCCAATAAATAAATTATTTATTTTTAAGCACTCCGAGCATAAGTGTTGCAAAGTTTAGTCTAATTAAAAGTTTTTTAAAAATAAATATAAATAATTTTATTTTTATAAAATAATATTATTTGATTTATTAATCATATAAAAATTTATAAAATATTAGTCATCAAATATAAATTCATTAAATAAATAAAAACAAAAGTAATTAAGGTTCGAAAAATCTTGCGGTAGATAATATTGGTAACGGATGGATGATGACTCATCAATCAAAATTGAGAAATGTCGGCGGTTTGTTGTGTATAGAGCAGGCACTCAATGACCCGAAAGCTCCACCACGCACTAACTTGCACGTGCCAAACATCTTTCTCGTCAGAGACGAAACATAAAAATTAAACAATTAACTTATTTAACTTTTATGGATTAAATATTAAATTTAATGTTTATAATGGATTTGAATAAAATTTTTAAAATATTTAATATTTGAATATATCTTAATTTTATATTAAATATTTAAATATATTTTATTTATATAAATAATGAAATAAAATATTTAAATTTGATAACTTCTTGCATATTTAGTTTTTGTTAAATTTTATATTTCATTTGAAAAAAATTAATTTAATAAATTTAGATATTTAATTGATTTAAATATTCAATAAGTATTATTATTTAAATGGATACTATTCCGATAATAAATGAATTCGAATGTCATCTGAATATAGAGTCATATAACACTCACCTCAAGCTACTCCGAAGCAGTCAGCAGCAGCACAACACACAAGGACAGAAGAAAACGCCAATGTCTCGCCACAGACGCCAAGCCTCTCGAGTCCTACCACCAGACCTAACATGGGAAGGAGACAAGGAGCAGGCACCCAAATCCACTGACTCAGCCCAAGCAATTGCCAGTCCAAACGGGCGTCAAGGGTCAAAAGGTTCAAGCAATGACAGCTCCGCAAATACATCCACCTCTGTTCATCAGCACCAGCATCAAGACTATTCTGCCGGGAACCATTCCTTGCAGGTTCCTGAAAAAAAGCCTTCTGCAAGCACCAAGCCTTCTTGAAGCTGAAAACGAAAGCCTTCTTGCAGGTTCTTTATACATTTTTGTGGCTATGTTAAAGCTTATCCTTGTGTTCCGAAGTTTCAGTTCCTTCTTTTTACCTTTTTTTTTTTTATTTGATCTGTTTTCTCTTGCTAAGCTTAAAAGCTTTTTGTTTGATATATATTGTGGGAAGTTCTGCTTAATTAGCTTGAAGATCTTCAATATATAGTTGTCCGTCTCTTAACCCTCTTTCTCATTCTATTTACAAGTGGAATAAGATTTTCCCAGTAGGAAAATTTTGTTGGTTCAATATAAATATATAAATTCTATTACCCATATTTTTGTTTTGGCCATTGTAGAGTTTTTCCGATCAATTTTTAGTTAAGTGGTGTGTTTGGAAATACTCCATAATTCATAGAATTTTATCATTTTGATGTTCATAATTTTGGAGCCAAAAATAGGAAAAGAAAAATGGAAATCAATTTTCTTTCATATAGTTCAACGTATGCATAGTAAAGTAATGTTACTCATACAAACAAAAAGTTAGTTTTGGTTGATGCAGTCATTTGAAATATTTCTGTTATCTTAATGGTACCACCTTCCTTATGTGAAATTTTTTTTTAAAATTAATAGAATTTTTAATTATTTTCATTTATGTACTGTCATTGGCCGGGGGAATAGTCCATTTTGTTTCCTGCTATTTATGGTCACAAGGCAGAGATCAAGTGGTTGGGCTTGGGGATTTAACCCCCCCACCCCAAAAAAAAAATGACAAAAATGAAAAAAGCACTTAACAATGATTTTCACCTTTGCTTGTCAGGAAAACGAAGGATGGATGACCTTGGTCAATGTAATATCTTGAACAGTTGGAAGAAGTGTTAAGAAATTTGAGTCTAAGCTTGATTTGAGATTCATGGTTTGAAGATTGGTTTAAATTTAATCAAATTTTATTTATAAAACTTAAATTTGAAATAAAATAAAAATCGAATATAATCATTAGGCTTATTTACCTAGAAAAAAGATAAACTGGATAGTCATGTTGAATTTTTTTAAGATTATTGTGCTTAACTCAAATGCAAATTAAGAATTTTTTCGATACTAATTGCTTGTTATTTGAGTTGGGTATTAGAATACTCAAGTTTGACTCGTTTGATAACTCTAACTACTCGACTTAATAATAACTAAACTGAATTTAATTTTTTAATCGAACTCGAATAGTTTAGTGCATAAGTATATTATTTACTTCACCCTATCAAATATATTTTTTTGGAAAAAGAGTAATAGTCCGTGATATATAGTATCAAAGTTAACTCTTAACTATCTAATTTCACAATGAGCGTCCCGATAAGTAAGGTAAACAAAGCGGATTAATTATGATTTTACGCCGAACATCTTAATAATGAAATTGGATAAGAAAAAATATCACATCAAACACTATAAAAAAAAAAACAAAATACATTCACCCCACTCAAATAAAAAAGGTAGAAGTCTTTGGAAGCCTAATATAAGCAAGAGCTTATTCCCACCTCTACTTATTTGGAAAGTGATATATAGTAATAAAATCTAATTTTATTAGTCTCCTCTTTGTTTCTTCTCAAAGGAAATTTTTTAAACGTTCCTTAAAATAGGCAATATTTTTTATCCTTGAATTTCCAAAATACCATTTAGCTTTAAACAGTGTTTTTGAGGAATATTTTTAAGGGATGTACGCATGCGACATTCCCTTATTTATAATAAAATTTTGTAATCAACTAAACATATGTACCCCCAGTTGCGGGTGAAAGAAAACGTTATGGAAGAAAAGAAGTTACTTATGGTTAGATTTTCAAAAAGAAGCAAATAGTTTTTAATCTTTTTTAAAAGAATATAGCTATAATATCTATATTTAAATCTATAATATATATAAAAATAGAATGTGTAGAAATTTTTGAACTTACAAAAATAGTAATTGTTGTTCATAATATTTCTAAATTACTATTATAAAATGTTTTTTTAATATTAATATTATTTGTTACAATTAAGAAGTTTAATTTTAATAAAATACTTTTGCTAAATGAATTAATTTGATAATAAATAAAAAGTTAAATTTTTATATAAAATTAAGTTATCTTAAAAGTTAATTTTTCATTACCTTAAAAAGTAAATTGATTTATTTAATATAAATAAAAATAAAATTTTATATTGATTTTTAATCTTTTTAATTAATTTTTCAATAATATAAAAAAATAAATAATTTTATAATAATTTGTATATGAAACAAATGTTACAAGTTAATAAAAATTTTACTCAATTTAAAAATTATTAGTTTTAAAAATAATAAAACCTAAAATTAAATATAAAAATTAGATAAATCAACTGGTATTCACATGTGAAAGCATGTGATAACAAATACTAGTATATATATAAGCATGTACGTTAGAATTAATCTTTTGAACTGACAAAAATACTCATTATTGTTTATTATATTATTTAATAACCATTAGAATAATTTTTATTATTATATTATATATTATAAGATTTGAATTATATATTTTAAACATTATCCAATTATACGATTAAAATAAGATAATGATAATTTTATTTATTTAAATTTAATCAATTTTTTAATATGGCTACTTACTTTTTATTTTTATTAGATTTACTTTGGTTTGAATAGATTTCAACTATTATAAATCCAAAAAATTTAGAAAAGAATTCACAAAAAGCTTTGGCAAACATTATTTAATAAATTAAAAATTTGGCCATGTAAAGTCATGTTCAGAAGCATGTGATATTAAAAACTAGAATTATATAAAAGTTGAAAACATAAATATCTCTTTTAGGTTTTTTGTTTAATATTATACTTTTATTTTTTATACTTTTTAACAATTAAGTTGGTATCACTTAAGTGACGATGTGTAATTCAATCACACACTTTATAAAAAGTATA